>BMAV01002316.1:598814-722806 GCA_019973955.1 Trichonephila inaurata madagascariensis
CCAAACAGTTTTAAAAAAAACTGGCTTAAAACATATTTGTTTTTTTCACATGCCCGATTTTTCTTTTTATTTTCATTTCAGAAAAACTACACAATATTGTTTATATTATGATACGAAATTGCTGATGGAAACGTTTACACTTTTATAGGGTTATAACTTAAGATTTTAGTCACCAAATCTGGAAATGGTATCTGGAATTTTTCGCCAAACCTGGAAACGATATAATGAATTAGTCACCAAATCTTGAAATCTTTAAAATCTTTATTTCTGGTGATCCTGATCAGGAAAATGGAACAAAATTAAGAAATTATTGTATTGTCATCGGTCCTTGGCAAGTTTGCGAAATTTCTAATTAACCTGACCCTTTAAAGGTGGTAAAAATTGAGTTCAATTACATACAATTGAAACTTTTAAAAGCGGGTTAAAAATGAAGTTAATCATGTGCTAAATTTTTATAGCTGAAATTTTTAGTAATTGATGCGATGAATATTTTATTATCCAGCTTAAAAAGCTTACGTGTCCGCGCATCAAGATATAACTTAAAATGGAAAAATTCATCAACAATATTCCTTACACAAAATTTGCTTAATTTTAAAAAATCAAGTGATATTTATCTGAAATTCATTTAAATTTGTCTTTTTTGTATTTTCCAAAAAAAAAAAAAAAAAACAAAAAAAAACATAAATTATTTTTATTTGAAATATTAAAATTTATTTTTAAATTTTTTTGCAATTTATTTAAAATTAGTTTTAACTTATAAGTTTCAATGTGAATTTAATTGAAATAAATTGTTGCAAAAAACTACAACTAGTAAAATCTTTAAAATTAGCACTTCGATGTAATTTAAAAAATAGTTCGTTATAATATAATTTATTTTATCAGTTAAATTAAAAAGATTTGTTCTTGGGGAGAATCTGCCTTTCCTTCAAAGAGTTAACATAACACATTAATCATTTCACACATTCTTCAGAAATTTGTTATTTAAAAACATCGAATAATCATCGAAAATTGATTTCCCAGAAAACCATTTTTCCTCCTACAAAAATATCGAAATAAATATAATCCAAAATGTATTATTACCATCCAAGTCCCTTGGAAAATATAAAGGGAACTTTGTTACCCTTAGCTAAAAGGATGTAAAATGCTGGGACCATATTTTAAAATGACTGAGTGTCTCGTAATTATAGAGTCTCCGAAAGGGTCACAGAGAAGCAGTAAGTATCGAAGTTATTAAGGATAATGCATTAGACATGTTTTATACTTTTACCGAACTTGGAACTTGCGCTTAACCTTTGATTTTAAATCACATTTATCAAAGAGCGAGTGCATTTGTCATATTAATAGGGGTAAGTGTGAAATTTCTCCCCAAAAGAGAATCGCTTAAGCATGTATACTTCATTGTTTTAAAACATAAAACAAAGGGAAAGAGAACTTTTGGACATATATGAATCTTTCTTTTGTCCTGAAGGTCAAAATTGCTTACATAATTTACAATTAGTTAGAAATTATTACATAGAAAAGTGTCGATGCATGCATAAATTGGATAAAATTGATTAATAATGTTTGAATTTCCCATAGAAGTGCTTCTCAAACTTTCGATTCTTGCGACCCAATTTTCAGTAATAATTTCCATCGCGGCCCCCTTTCTCCATACAATAGCAATGTATTGAATTCAGTAATACTATACTTTGATGCTAAAGCTACAATACGACTTTAACCTTTTAAGCTCCACCGACGTATATAAACGTTTTGGTCAGCCTATGTAATAATTGGTTTGGACGTATATATACTTCTTTCCGAAGTATGAAATTTTCTGTGAACTTCTATCCATAGAATTATTCCGAAAGCTTTGTAATGCAATAAAATTAACTTGACAGTGTTTGTGAAGGATTTACGTATTTCAGAGGATTTGCTTCTTTATTCCATAACTCTTAGTATATTTTTAATTAAATTATTTAACACACAATGTATTTTATATTTATATATAAAATGTACCGGGTGTTACTAAATAAATATAGGAGTTTTAACGCTTTATAATATTTATTACATATTACTTGCAAGTACCATTCATACAGCGAATAAAAAAGTAACTGAAACAGTTTTATCTACAAGATTACAATTGTTCAATGTGACTCCATTCGTCACACGGCACACATCAAGTTGATAGGCGAGTTCATCCCAAACATTGTTTACTGCGGCTAAGGTAATTTTTGCAAAAGCTGCTTCAATTCTGTGTCTTATGTCTTGAAGGTCAGCTGGTAACGGAGGTACGTACACACAATCCTTAATGAACCGTCACAGATAAATATCGCATGGCGTCAGATCGGGTGAACGTGGAAGCCATGCGATACAAGCTTTATCTGCAGGCGTTTTGTGGAAAATCTATTGGTCGAGTACAGTGATCTTCAACCAATCGCGTACTGAATGAGGCTAGTGAGGCGGTGCACCATATTGCTGCCAAATGAAGTTATCTGGTTCACTTTCGTTCAGTTGTGGAAATAGCCATTGATGTAGAGCATCGAGATAGGCAGAACCCGTTACAGTTAATTCTCCGAAAGGTTCATACACTTTCCGTCGAGAGATGGCACAAGAAACATTCAATTTAGGTGAGTCTCTTTGCGATTCTAGTACCTCGTGAGGATGTTCTAAGCTCCAGATGCGCGCATTATGAATATTCACATGTCCATTGAGTGGTCCACCGGAAAGCTCGTTGCAAAGTAAAAGCATATTCTGTCTTTGCAAACTGGGGAACACAAACCACTTTCTGTTCACTAGCCACCATTTTTCTACAAGCGCGCTGATCGATGGGAAAGGGGGGAAATTAACATGCGTTTCATGCGCATGCGCACGCATGCAAGCAAACAAAACTGTTTCAGTTGGTCTTCCATTCAATGTATGAGTTATTCTAACAAGTTAAATGTAATATATATATAAAAATTATAAAGCGTTAAAACCCCCATATTCATTTATAAACTCCCTGTATTATATATTTTTATTAAGTACAACGCGATTAAAAAAAAACGTTTCATAAATCACGTGTAAAATAAATAATTAATATTTATTTAACCTTAAAATAAAATATACGTTTTCAACATCATGTCTAATGTTCCAAAAATAATTTGTTATGTAAGAAAAAAAGGAAACTACTATGCACACTGCCAGAAACGGAAAATGCAACATCATGAACTGAAGACTACTACGTGATGAAAAATTACATACAAACAGAGAACATTCATGTAAATAAGTTATGTTTACAAGGCTATAATTTTAATACCACGATAAAGTAAAGCGATACAATTGGAAGGAGAAATATTTTTGCGGTAATTCACGCGGAACTCTAAGAAATACTGTGTGATACGTCTTAACTATCCTCCTTGAGGCGGTTTCCGCCATATGCACAATAGCGTAAACTTAACGTGGAGTACATTTTCAGACAGAAAAAATACATCAATTTTTTTATAAAAGCTAATGAAATTGTAACTCATGCATTTTTTTATAATATAGTGTTTTTAAAATTTCAAGATATTTCATAAATGATTAGTTTTTGCTTTTGACATGCAAAGGGATAGTTCATTTACCATTAAGGTATAGGAGAAAAAAAGCAAATCACATTTTATAAAAGAAAAAAAAAGGTGTCAACTTGGATAAAAATAGGTAGTATGATAAAATAAGTGATTTTCTAAGCGGTAATGAAGCCAGAATATATATATATAATATTAATGTTTGAGTACTGTTATATTTGAAAAAGTATTCCAAATTTGGGTCCTATTCCTTAACATTAGCCAAAAACAGCCTTAATAGAGGCTGGAGCAAATTAAATGAACCACAATCGATCATGTCCCAAATATGTGTGATCGGTTTAAGATGAGGAAACATTGCAGGCAGAAGAAAACTGAATATGATTCGAAGCTTGTCTTTTGATGAATGCCATATGTGGTCGGTCGCAAGTTTTCTTTTAGAAGAATACTATTTTGCATCCATTGAATATATAATAGCATAATACTGAGTTGCAGCAGCTTTTCAAGGTACTTTTATGGCATCAATGTGCTACTAATGAGTACCTTCTATCGTTTCTGATGACACTAGAAATCACCATGCTACATTAATTTGAACTGTGGTACTCGAAACAATCATTAGATTACATTTATTTCCTCGAGACCCTTTGACTCTCACCTAACTTATCATCAGAAAAACAGAGCTGAGATCCACCACTGAACATTTGACCAAATGATTTGATCCAAATATCTTCAAAATATTTCAGGTAGGTAAGTTGGCTTGAATGGCAGTCTTCGTAAGAGGTAGTTTGTGTGCAAGCTACTTCCATCAAGAAACTGTTTTTTCAGAATTTGGAATTTTCAACAGTAACTCCTCCCCTGCTACCTTACGCTACATCGACTTACTCGAACCGGAGTTACGCAATTTTAAAATTTCGTCAATTCGTCTTTTGTTCGAGGTAAAAAAAAAATTGGTAAAATTGGTAACGTGTTTGAAGAAATTGTCGATCCTAAGCAAATAAATTTAGAATTGGATTGTGATGACATTCAACAACTGCAGGATTCCCACATTCAAGAACTGACAACGGATGAGGTCATAGAAATGCATGAGTAAGAGCAAGAAGACATTGAAGAACGTGAGCCTGTGGACCCCACTTTAATCAGAAGATCTAATGATGGTTGGGACTTTGACAGAAGACCTCAGTTTAATTGACAAAGAATCACTCGAAATTAAGAAAATTTAGACTCTATCGAAGAGCGTAAATTTTTTTAACAAAGCAAGGAATAAAAAAATTATTAGTGTGTTAAGAGGAAATTTTGGGGATGAGGAAGAATAATTTAGCCAAACACTACTTTGTTAGATTTTCAGTTTTCGTTTTGTAGTGTTTTCTAAGATTTTATTAAACATTTTTTTCCCAAAATTACTCTACTTTCTTTCTTCTCAGGTCTCAATTAAGAATAGTTTACATGTATTTATACTCGAAGTCATACTCCAATTTACGTGGATACCACTCAGTCTCACCTATCGCGTAAGTTTGAGGTATTACTGTATAACTTTCGGCGTTTTCCATAGAAGAGAAGGTAGCTGATTTTGTTGTCACCACCATTGTCCTCCATAAATGTGTTTTTGCAATTTCTTTGCACGCCATTAGGGATGCGATGCTTTTGTCAGGTTTTACAATTCGTTTTGCAATCAATCCAACTCGCATTCGATGCACAGTGGATATATCTAAGTGCGTAAGAACAAATTCCCGTGTGAAGCCAAGGTATATGTTTGATCCTTCGTAAAATCGTCCGATTGGCATAACTGCTTTTGGTATCGTCCTCTGAGTATCTCTTATGCCTTACGTATTTTCTGTAACGTAGTAACTAAAAACTCTAAATTCATCAGGCAACAAAAAGCATCGATTATTGATTCATCCATTGTTTTCAACTCTTTAACTCCATGCTATATCATGTGACGAATTCACATTTCAAGCAAACTATATTATATTTTTTGAAACGTATTTCTCATAATTTACATTTAATGGTTTAATCTTCAAAATCTTGTATTTCTATAATAGGTACTATGTTTAAGATTTCGGTGCAATGCGATGAAAGATTCAAACATACAGGTGTATCAGTTCAATGTTACAGACTTTCATGATAGATAGACTCTACCTAGATGAGAGAGAGAGATTGGAAATAACATAGGATTGGACTGTCGGAAATGCTTTCTTGTCGCGGTAATGAAGACACAAAACACAATAAAGACAAGAAAATAAGAATGGAAGAAACTATGTTTGTTGTTCTTAGTACAGCAAAAATACTGAGAACTCTTTATGCGATAGTTGGTACTAAGTAAACCAAAGCATCAGATGATGGTGCATGCGCACTAGCTGTTTTGCAGCCACGCTCACTATGAAGCTTCATTTGGGTGGCCGACAAAGTGTTAGTAGGATGGAACATTACACAAACGCTCAGTTTGATTATATGCATCTGGCATACATGGTCTCCAATTTCCATGAACGAGTCGAACACCGGTTGTACGCTTAACGTTACCATGAGAGGAAATCTCACAGTTGAAGCTTGCATCAGAGATCGTCCTAAATCGTATCCTTCATCGTGGACACATAATAACGTGATAAAAAGTAAGAACACCAAACAAAGAGGAGACTGCTGATCTGTACATAATAGTACCGGTTCAAGTATGCAAGCTATTGATAGTCCTGTCGGGATTTCCTATATGAAAGTCTGGCGGATACTGCATACTAATGACGCGCACCCCTATTACCCCGACATGCAATCGTATTGTCCCTTTAATGTTCTGTTTTTTTTAAAGTCTTTTGCTGTTCTAAGGATAGTAAACATAATTTTTCCTCTCATACGTCCTTTCTTTCTTGAGTTTTGTGTCGTTACTACCGTTCCAGGTATGCGTTTCCAACCATGCATTTCTATGTCATTTCCCATCGTTTTGGTATACTCAATCTAAGCCAAAAGTTTGTAATCGCTGAACTAAACACCCTGTATAGTGTCATAATTGCATTTACTATTTGGTTTTCTCTTATTTACAATAATTTAACATTTTTTTTTTTTGCTACTTTTTTATTTTTTCTGATGGGTAGTGTTCAGTTTCGGAAGTTTAAAGAAATATGAATACAGTGGAAGTGAATAGAGTTTATTATTTGACATAAAAAAAAACTTTTAGACTAAATTCGAATAAGTAAATATCTTAAAATGTGATTTCCTTCTTTGTTGAACATATAATCAGTATTATTATGGCTGAAACATATTTAACCGTATTTAACTTGAAGAAATTAAATGTGTTTATCCAAGCAATTTTCCAGCGAACGAATTAATCTGATTGCAACACATTTCCTACCAATTTTGTGTTGTTGTTATTCTTGTCAAATTAAGTCACATTTTTTTATACCATGTTGAAAGTTTTGACGCTAAGTAATAAAACGAAATATTTAGTCTTTAGCAAATCTTATCTGGCTGTCTGTCTTCATACGCATATCGCGGAATGCTTAAATTAGTCAAAAATAAAGCTTCTCAAAATGTAATTACTTGTTTATAAAATCCTTAAAATTGTACTGTTTTTTCACAACCAACTTTGATGCATTTTTAAAAATAAATAAAGATAAAATTATTTTAATTCCTGATAGATTTTGAAATAAAAATCAGGAATGAAAGTGTTATAAAAATGTCAAACTATAAATATTATATCTTTTTTCATGTGTTTTTATAATAAATATATTTATTTATTCTCATTAAAACAAGCTGAAGATGCATGAGTTCATTTTATCAGACCACGAATGAAATGTAATTGAATATCCAACATTAATAATTGGAAATGTAAGGATGTTGTCGGTAATTCTTTCGGTTGTTAATTTGCAGCAAAAAGGCATCGGCATAAAAAGCATAAACATTTTTTGCACATAATGATGATTTCTGCACGTCTTTTTTTAATATAAAACTCCTATTAATCCATTCCTGTTAATTGCAAACCATCAAAAACCCCATTCATATAAAGAAAATGATCTACCGAATGTCCCAGCCATATTAAATTATTTCCTCAGGATAATGATTCTAGCAATAAAAGAAGGAAAAGAAATCACGATTCTTGGGGGAAAATTAGCTGACGCAACTTCTGAGCTTCTACTACGAGATTTCACACGCAATTCCCCAGAGATATTTCTGAACATTATCTTATGCATTAGTTGTTCGATAATAGTCGCACTAACGAGAATAATATTATTTTATTTTCCTTATTTTCTTTAAGAATCACTTTCTGTCCAAGGAATACTCCTTCATTCTTTTATACAATTATACTAATCTGTTCATAATAAAATTGCATTTATTCTACAAGTATTCAAATCAGAAATTTTCACTTCAAAATGGAACTGCTTATTATCTGACTGGTATTCTTAGCTTTGGCAAGGAAATACTTAATAATTATTTTTTGGAACAGAAGTATCAGAATAAGGAAAGAAAAAAAAAAGGAAAAAAATGATAGATATGGGTCAAGTATTTTTATACGAATAAATATTCTGACTAAAAATAGGGTGTGGTTTCTAAATTAGGATTCTGGGTAATTGGTCGAGTACCAAGCAATGGATGAACAGAGTTATTGTATTACCTTATTCTTTATCATTTAACATGTCTTTTTTTTCTTTTCAGGTAAAAAATTTAAGAATAGGATTGCTTTTGACAAGAAGTGTTGGAATTTTTACTATTTTTTCAGCCATGTAATTTTTAATTAATGATTACCAAGTAATTGAATTTTGAAAATAAGGAGGCTTGTATTTTCTAAAGCCTTCAGATTATTTGGATTTTGTCTAACATCTTATAATTCGAAGAAAAAATGTGTAATATATAGTAAGACTAAATATTTAAATATTGCCAAAATTTATGTTGATAACTAATTATTCCCTTTCTACCATTGGGCGTTGAGCACACCCTGTTTTGAAAAATGAGCTATCCGTGAAGTATATCCCCTTTAACTTGCGTTTTTCCCCACTCAGCCAAATTGGCATTTTGAGCTAGAACAACTCCAATCCGCAAACGAACATCATTATGCATCCGCACTAAACCTCATATAAATAATCAGTGAGGTAGAGAATATTTGTTAGGTGGACTAGAAGCCCGCTAGTGAGTTCCTGAGCTATAGTCACTATTAGAATAGAGATGATTGGTGAGTTTTAAAGTTAGCATCCCAATAAAGCTAATGGCCGCGGTGGAAGGGTATGGGACGGATTGTGGCTCCCCTTTCCGTTCGCCCAGTACCACTAAAGACCCGCCGTGTGGGCAGCGATGCACAAATCGTGAGCTGAAACGTCCTTCCGATGGTGTGGTGTGGTAGTTGGGGGAGAGGGTGCCGAAGGTCACCCACGTCACTTGACCATGGTTAAAAAATTATGGGTCCGTCGCCCAAAGCCCCTGTAGCTGAACAGGGGACGTTAATATTCAATCAATAAACCCCAAGGGCTAACGAAAATCTGTTAACGCGCACCTATGCTTTTAAGCTGCAGTTTTGAACTTCTAGGTATATATTCACCGTATAAAATGCACACTCTTTTTTACGAAGAAATCTGAAATGTAAGTGTACAATAATGCTCTTATGTTTTGAAATCATTTATTCGAATTGTATTCCAAGCTTTAGAAAAAGTAGTATACTTCTAGAATTACAATACTTTAAATTCACAAGGAATGTCATTTCTTTAAAATAAACAGTGTATATATTTTGAACTGAAAAGAAGTCTAATTTTTTCTGAGCTCCTACTTTAGACTTTAGAGCTTTCATTTGTATACCCGGTATATAACGTGCTACCCTAAATTTCGATTTTATTTTTTGGGGCTAAAAATGCGTTATATGCCGAATTTTACGGTAAGTACTTATTATTCCTTACCAGTTAGATTGTCTTATCAATATATCACATAATCAGGTCGATCTTTAAATTTTAAAAAAGTAGATTATGGTGAATACCTGTTTGTTATCCTTTTGTGTCTGGCTTAGTGGCTTTCAATCCTTACTGCATTCGGACTCCCAAGGAATCTCAACGATCAGCTAAATCAACGATTCCCAAAGTGTTCTATATAGACCCCTAGGTGTCTATGACGACCTACAAGGGGTACACGTTAATACAAAAATAATTTAGGGGTCTATAAGGTGTAAATGGGGTCTACGCGATAGTGGCTGTCATTAAACCAGATCGGGACTTTAATTTTAAAAGAAACTGTAATCAAGTGGAAACCAGATTTTACCTTTTTAACAGATTTATTTACTAAATTTAATGAAGCTAATTTGAATTTATATTCAATTTAAAAACAAGTAATATTTTATTATAAAAAAGTACCATAACCCGTTTTCTTGCCAGAAAAACCAAAAATTTTTTTACGTTCTCGCGCCTTCTGATTAACATGACTCCTATGTTCTTGACGGCCACGATTAATGGCAAAACCTTTCCAACCCAATACCAAGAAGATAAACAATTTTGTAAATGAGATATATTAAAAAGCGGGCAAACCTAGATATAAAAGCATAGCATAGCGTAGCAGGCTCAGAGTTTGTAGTGTGGAATCATTCTGATCAATAGCGTGACAAAGTTGGTGTGAAATCTTGGGGCCCAAAGAAAAACGTCAAAATTAGCTGATTGGGGTAAAGAATCTTCAAATATAAAGTTATAGATTATTTCTCTGGTCAAGGACCTGAACGGGAAAAGGTAATATTAGATAAATAATTAGAAAACAGGATTATTTAGGAAAATTGAGATAGAGGATCTAATTTGTCGACAAATAGGGATTTAATTTTTGACTCTCACTCTAATTAATAATTGTCAAAAGAATTTAAGTATTATAAGTTACTCTTAAAAAAAGGTATTAAGAATTATGTCTCATCATTTTGATAATCCCACCCTCTAGCTTCCCGGGAACCGGCAAGCATGGTCACCCGGATGGTTTTATGTCTCAAGGGGCCCCGAACGTTTTAAACTGGGTTAGGTAATGTAGGTGGAAATAAACTACCGAAATGTTTTTTTCAGGGTCGGAGAATGTTGCAGAGTTTATCGAGTATCATAACAATATTCAGTTCGAAACCGAACTGTCGTTTATTTAAAAAAAGTCATCTCGGGAAGGGCTCAAGATTGGTATTGATATTTGGTTCGTTGTTAGTAAAAAAATAAAAAGGGTTTTTGCGGCTCAAAAGCGAATTGGAAGGTTTTTCCCCGCGATCAAAAAAAAAAAAGAACTACAGTCGGAGTTTTATGCATCACAGCAGGGAAGAAATCAGGGCGACTGATTTTGAAATATAGATTACAAAAAAATAGAGAAGTTTAAATTGGGAATGTCCCAAGCAGACTTAGTGGATCATATTTTAGTTCGACTCAAACCCAAAGGTACGGGACACGGGAAGCCCGAAATCCAAAAACGTAAACTTTTAGAAGTCCTGGCTAAATTCGAAAGAGAGATATTCTTGCAAATTACAAAGGGGTTACAGAACCATAATGTGAAAGCGAGGTAAAAAATGCGTAGGATGCCAAATTTTTGAAGCAATGGTAGAAAGGGGAGGAATTGGAAATAAGGAGTAGCCCAAATAACAGAAATAGTTTTACGAGAATAGCCGTCAAAATAATAGAGGGTTCGGGGAGGAATAGGTTTAATAATAATGATCGAGATTCAACAATGGGGGTTACTCATTTCGAAATGACGAAATGATAATTTTAATAGAGGGGACCGTAGAAAAAAGGGTTCGAGTGAAAATTTCAATCGAGGCGATAGGACCAAAGGGGGACGATTAAATATTGAAAAGGTTAAGGATCAACCTAAAGAGGTGTCGAAAAGAGACAATTAGATTTTTCTCCAAATGTAGACCCTAGAACTTCCCCACGTGCCTATTTTATTAAATAACACATTTTTGAAAGCGCATGGGACACCGGAGCAGATAAATCTTTTATATCGGAAAAGTATATAAAAAATTTTTTTTTCTATAAACAAATAAAAATCGGAGCCCAGGTAATAACAGACGGGGTGCAAAATCCCAAAACAGGGGATTGTGAATTGAAAATTAGATCAGACAATTCGAAAGAAATTGGTCATTTCATGTGTTAAAAGATTTAGAATACCCTTTATTCTAGGTATAGATTTCATAAGTGCGTCAAGAATCGTATTAGATTTTAATAAAAAATCGTTAAAAATTCCAGATTCTCAAATAAATAAGGTGGTTGAACCAATTAAAGAGGAAAAGTTGAGATAGATTTATCAAAAAACAAAATTGGGGAAGTAAAAAAAAAAACTAAAAAAATTGTTTTAGTAGTTTTGAAGGGTTATTTTCGGACAAACCAGGTCTTACCATGTCTTAACCTGAAATTGACACGGGAGATAACCCACCAGTAGCTTAAAAGGCCTTATAAGTATGACCCACTAAGCAAGAATAATAGTTTTTCACATACAAAAATGTTACAAGAGGCGATTTTTCCCAAATTCACCCCCATACGTCATGTTGTATTATGCAAGAAAAAAAATTTTACCCCCGGGATAATCCGGAAGATATAGATTTGCAGTAGACTATAGAAAATTAAATTGATCAAAAAGTACCCGGATACCCTTTACCGTTAATAGATGATTTATTAACGAACATACCATATACAACAATAATGTCATCTTTTGATCTAAAAAAGGGTTTTTTCAAATGGCAGAAAACCCCCAGCGATATAGTTAAGCCCGCATTTGTAGTAAAAGTGGCACTTATGCTTTCAAGCGGATGCCATTCGGACAGAGCAGCCCCAATTTTTAAAAAAGCAATTGAATAATCCAAAACCGGTGATAGGAAATTTTTGAGTGTTTACATGGATGACGTTTTTGCCCCATCATTCCTCACCATGTTGAACTTTTAAAGGAAGTTTTTCGTTTTTAAAAGGATGCAGGATTAAATTAAATAAAAAAAATTAAATTCGGGATGAATTGAAATATTTGGGATTAATTATTAGTAAAGAAGGAATTAAAACGGATGAGACAAAGGTTAGAGCTATAAAAAGAGATGAAACCCCCCCGAAACCCCAAAAGGGTATCTAAGTTTTAGGTATGTCCCAGTGGTACGCGAAATTTTTTAAAAAATTATGGGATATTTGTAGAATTTATAATTTTAAAAACAAAAATTTAAAAAAATTTGTCTGGTCCAATGAAGCACAAAAGGCATTCGAAGGGTCAAGGAGGCGGAAAAAAAGCGCCATTTTTAAAAATTCCAAACTTTCAGGAACCATTCGAGTTATTTACAGATGCCTTGTTTGGGGTTTGGGGCAGTACAAAACCCAACAAAAACCGTCGTATTTGCGTCACGTACACGAACAACGCAGAGAGGAATTACACAGTAACCAAAAGAAATGTCTAGCAGTAGCATGGGCGTTGAACAAATTTAGAAATATTTGGGAGTATTACCAATTGGAAATAACAGATCACGCTTTAACACGCCTAACACATGGAAAAAAATTTATGAGTAGGATGATTAGATGGGCATAAAGTTACAGAATTAAATAGAAGGGGAACATAGACGAACCCAAAAATGCAGTGGCTGACATTCTCTAAAATTTATGTATAATTGGTGAAAAAATTAAATTTTCCATAATCAAAGATTTGGAAATTTTTCCGAGAACAATTAATAGAGGAACAGAAAAAAAGACCCAGAATTGGTCATATATATAGATATTTAGAAAACCCCGGGAAAATAACCGGTTAATGCAACGATATGTGAGAATTGGTCCCACGACTTCCCTTTAATTTAAGGATTGTTATTTTTTGCGAAAAAAAGAACGCTTAGGGGGAAATGCATACATTCCAAAATCTTTGGGGGAAAGAAATAAGAGAATTTCATAAAGCCAAAAAGTGGGCACGTAGGCAGATTTAAAACGTATCATAAAATTGGGGGGGTTTGTTATTTCCCCCCTAGAAAATTTATTGATCAATATGTCTCTACATGCCATATGTGCCAAGTTAATAACTATAAAAACGCGTTACCAGCTGGTCGGTTAAAAACCAATTTTATCGAATTATCCGAATAATAGTGACTTTGATTTATTAGGCCCATCCTATATCGAGAATAAGACGCCGCTTATTTTAGTAATAAAGATCATTTCAGCAAATGGGCGAAAAATACCCTTAAAAAAACCTCATCCGTATAATAGCGGATATTTTTGATAACTTTATATCGCGTTTGGGGGCCCAAAAAAATTTAAAAAGTATAAGGTCCCCAATTTATATCCGAGATTTTTTAGCACTTAAGGAAAGATTAGGCATAAGGCATGTGAAGATGTTGCATATCGACCACAACAAACGGACTGAAAAGGTTAACGAGATATAGTGCAAATGATTCAAATTTGTTAATGATCAACACGATACTTGGGATCAATTTACGTGAGTTTGCACGCATTCGTACGGCGGTGAATGAAACAACGGGGAAAAAAACCGGCTGAGTTATTTTTTTGGTCGAAAATTGATTACACCATTTCAAAAAATAGTTATGATATCGGAAAGCTCTAAATTCAAAATTCAAGATATACAGAAAAGCTTTAAAGAAGCTAGACTAAGTACGAAAAAAATTAAACAGGAAAGGTGGGAAAATATTATAAAGACGAGAAAGGACATAAAAAAAAAAAGGAAATGATTGGGTTTTTTTAAAACAACCCCGTAAGTTCATGCTAACAAAGTATGTGCTAAATTTAAAAAAAAATTTGAGGGACCTTATAGAGTCCTAGAAGTAAAGAATTTTTAAAAATATTTTAAAAAATGGAAATCAGGAAAAAAATTAACAGTTAACGTAGATAAAAAGAATATATCGTCAAAGGGAAATTTACGAGGTCGGGAAAGGAACAGGTATCCCAAATGTATAAAAATCAGGAAACTCGTCTTCGGAAAAAATACACCAAGGTTAAATGAGTCACAATATGGGAAAGAAAAAATCTGCGGTGAAACGTAGGTTAAAGGGAAAAGGGATTGGTAACCAATCAAACAATATAAAAAAACAGAGAGGACCCATAAAACAAATCACTGGTCAGATCACTACCTAGTTCAGTAGGGAATGAAAATAAAAATAAAAGGTTTTAAAAATAACCCAAAGGGATTAAAAAATCAGGTGTATCGGGGGCAAGTGGACCACAAAGAAAATGGCAAAGAAAGGGTAGTAATAATAAAAGACAAATGTATCTAGTACTATTTCCAGAGATAGAAAAAAAAGCAGGAGAGAATCAACTGAAGTTCCATATGAAAAAAAGTTTAAAATTTTAAGGGAGACGGAGAACAGAAGAACCCCAACCAGCCAAGAAACACAGTTGGGGAAAGGGAAGGAAAGGAAGACAAGGAATTACAATTAAAAAAAATTAGTAAACCAAGGGTGAAAAGAAATTTTCGGGAAGGAATTGGGGAAAACCAATATAAAAACATTGATTTTTTCATTTTTTTACTTAAAAATGGGGGAAAAATTTTCAAGAAAAGTTTTTTCCGGTCTTAAAATTATGAATCAAAACCTTGGGTTATTTTTTTGGAATTTTATTGAAAAAAATTTTTTTTTGGAAAAAATTGTATTAAATTTGTTTATTCGATTATGACTTCGGAGGGTGCAAAATTCCTTGATTTGTTATTGGTTTTTGAAAAGTTTTTTAATTGATAAAATATGTGTATATAATATTTGTTTATTGTTTATTATGAATCGGTTCAGGGGAAAAGCCGATCAAATAACAATAATATTTAAAAAGGGCGGGCTCATTGGGGGGTTTTTGTTGGAAAAAAGATTAGGGTGGGATAAAAATTTATTGTGAATAAAATTAAAAGTAAAAATTATTAATATTATTTTGGAAATAGTACTAAATATTTATTTAGGGGAAAAACCCGAAAATTTGAAAAAATTTTAGCTTAATTTTGTTTAAAAGAGAAATAAGTCCCAAGATGAATTGGTTAAGAAAATAGTTTTTTAAATTTAAAATTTTTTAATAACGAAAGAAAAAAAGATAGGAAAAAAAACAGTAATTATTAAAGTTGGCCTAGTTATTGGGGGTAAAATTTATTGTCCAGTTTAAAAATTAATTGAAATTAAAATTCAAGATAGAATGAAATTAAAGTCAAAAAAAATTTTTGGAAATTTAAAAGTTAAAATTTAAAATTAAAATTGCTGAAAAATTTGTCAAAAGTTTGAAATTTAAAAATTTAAAATAAGATTTAAGATTAAAAATTTTTAAATAAAAACTCCAAAAAAATTTAGAAATAAGATTTTGAACGATTATTAAAGGGTGAGAACCCCAAGTAAAAAACTTTTTCTTTTAGGGTTGTACTCTTTTTCTGATTAAATGACTCCTATGTTCTTTGACGGCCACGATTAATGGCAAAACCTTTCCAACCCAATACCAAGAAGATAAACGAATGTAACATGTAAATGAGATATACTATAAAAGGATAGCGTGGCAAACCTAGATATATATAGCATAGCATAGCGTAGCAGGCTCAGAGTTTGTAGTGTGGAATCATTCTGATCAATAGCGTGACAAAGCTTGGTGTGAAATCTTGCGGACCAAGAATAAGCAGTCAAGAATTAGCTGTATTGCGGATCAAGAATCTTCAAATATAAAGTTATAGATTATATTCTCTAGGTCAAGGGACCTGAACTGGAAAAGGTAATATTAGATATAAGTAATTAGATAACAGGATTATTTAGGATAATTGAGATAGAGGATCTAATTGCGTGATCTGACTTAAATACGTGATTTAATTTGGGCTTGACTCACTCTAATTAATAATTGTAAAATTTAGAATTTAAGTATTATAAGTTACCTTAATAAAAGTTGTATTAAGAATTATGTCTCATCATTTTGATAATCCCACACCTCTAGCTTACGCGGAACCGGCAAGACATGGTCATCACAGGATGGCTATGTCTCAGTGTATAATATTGGACGTCGGGAATTTTCCAATTTCTCATTTTGTCACAGACAATCCGCCAAAAATGTGATGTTTTAATCCACGTTCAACATTTAAATGCATTATATTCAAATTTTTAAATTTTGTTTGGGAATGCTCTGATTATGCCACAGGAGGCAATGAAACATATCGTCACATTTAAGAAAATAAATGTCATATTTCAGGAGGAATTGATTGGAAAAGGCACTAACGAAGATCTTAAAGTAAAGTTTAAAAACGGATGTCAGCAATTTTGGCGTTAAAAAGACATGCCTGTTATTTATCCTGAATTATGGATTCTCAGCCAATATGGCTGAACTCGAAAAGATTGATGTTAAATGTGAAAATTTGTTATTGTAGGGCCAGATTCTCTTTCCCTCCCATTAAAAGCATTTTCGTTTGTTGCTTAGTTGTATAATGCAACTCTTATTTTATGAATTATTAAATTTTAATTTAAAATTAATTAACGTGCGTTTCTTAAATTTTAAACACTATATTTCACAAAAGTTAAAAAGTTTAAATCATATAAAGTAAATAGCTAGTAGCTGTCAAAAAGATATTTAAGTTGATAAATGTGCAAAGTTTAACAGTAGGTTAGCAGGGGTTTACTCGAAGGCAAAAAACATTGCAAGGGGTCCATGAGACAAAAAAGTTTGGTAACCTCTGAGCTAGATCTCCTATTCCATCAACACGAGGAGGAGGTACCACGACAAAATCTCCGAGGAAGATCTCCCATCCCCCAGCATTTAAGAGACAACCGTAATGTTAGCTGTGGAAGAATATTAAAAATATGTTTAAAAAAAATCCCCCTTGCAAAAAAATAATTTCACAAAGTACTTAGCAAGTGGATTTTGATGACATATTTTAATTACAAGCAGCTATTGATATTTTAGTTTACAACAAGCAGTTTGCAAAAAAAAAAAAAAAAGTTGAGAAGCCTTTTATAATGAAGATTTTATTTTGATAAAAACTATGTTTAATTAGTTAATTTCCCGAAAATCATGGGGTTTGTAAAAAAATGGAATAATAGCTAGGCATTTTTAGGAGAATATAATTGACAATAGCCCTGTACTGATATCGAAATTGCAGGACGATTCTCAGTACTGCTCTGTATAGTTTATATTTATAATAGCGATTACGTCTTTTGAAATTTAAAATTCACAAAAAAATACTAGCTACTTTTAGATATGCATATCAGAAGAGCACATGGCGTGTTATGACGTAGATATTCTTAAAAAAGACCAAATAATGAGATAATATAAGTGATCAATTGGGAATATCTATCTATATTTTTTTAAAGAAAAACATGTTTTTTCTCTTCGATTTCTACATAAAGGAAATATTAACAAGGATTTTAGCAAATTGATCGGGAACACAGTACATAAAGGCAAAAGAACATACATCATTTCGTCGGGAAAAAAAGTTCTTATTTTTAAATTTATGAAAAATAACGCTCCTAATAGAGTAGAATAATTTATGAATTTGTAGAAAAAACATACTCATTTATAATGCATAATTTAAAATACCGTAAAAATAATGTCTCTGATATAAAAATTTACCACTCATCTTTCATTACGGAGTTGATATTACCTGTATCAGAAAATTATGTCTATTACGAGATATAACTATAGTGTATTAGATTTATTTCAATTTTTCGATCACGTTTAAAATTGTCTATAAATCACAGAGCTCTAGATTTCTTTAGTATAAAAATGTGATTGTGTTGAATGATACTGAAATTTGGCTGTTTTCAATCGTACTTTTATTACAGAGCTTTTCTAATTTTGAAATATAATGAGACAAAAACATGAAATGATCTACATGTATCTAGAATGCCTATGCAAATTAGAAATATGACTGAGTTTGAGTAATTTAAAAAAAATATTGCTATCGTTTTATGTATTTAATGCTGTAATGTTTCATTCATAAATGATGGCATTTCTAATACCATTACACGGGGATAAGAAAGCCATAATGCTTTTTACGAATAAATCAACATATACTTGCATTTTTAATCAGATGTTTAAACATATACAAATACTACTGTAGTAAAATTTTTAAATCATGTAAGACGTTTTATCAAAATAGAGGGTGAAAAAAAGAAAAAAACATTTTTTCTATTAAGTACTGGTAATGAAATACTCATTAATTTCATAAATTGAAGCTTTATTTGATAATATGATTTTATTAGGAAAAGTAACGGAAAATCTGTCGCATGACGCGCACTTTAACACAAACAATAATATCGAAATTTACAGGAGTCGTTTTACGCAGAAAAAAAAATAATAATTTTAAAATTTTAAAAGTAAAGATATGAGCAAAAAATTATACTTCTACATCTACCAAAATACAGTTTACTTAAAAGAAATGACATATTTACCAACTACGGCAAATATAATTAAAAATTTTAAAAAATGCATCTTGAAAGTACGGGTGCACGTTATACGTCCGAAGTTTATGGTATATAAATGGTTTATTATACAAGACACACACACACAAACAAATTTAATTACACAACTGTTCTTCGATTTATGACAGGATTCCGTTTGGACGAACAAATAAATCACAATGATAGTCAATCGAATACATAAATTTTTCTACAATTATATTTCATTTAAAGCAAAAAAAAATTTTGCAAGGATAATATATATCAGTGATTCACAATTCCTGAACCGCAGACCGATGCCGTGCGTGGATCAAATAGTATTGACCGCGAAAGGAAAATTATATAAATTACTTCTGTTTTATATATTGAGGGGTGTGTCTCTAAATATTTATTTTATCTATCAATATTAATTTTATGTTGAATCACTTAATATTCATTTTTGGTGTACTTGTATTTTATTCTGTAAACATGTTTAAATACAATTACAAATTATTTAATCAAAACAATCTAAAATATAAGCAATCAACGTCCCCCTTCATGGGCCGAGTTAAAATTATCAAATGTTACCAGCCCGCGGTGATAAAAATGCTGGGAAACACTGATATATAAAATGCATAGTATGTTCTCTATAGTATGTATTATTGTACTATCAATATAGTCATCCTTTACTATTAACTATTTTAATTTATTCATGTATTGAAATCGTAAACCGCATATTAAGTAAATTAAGGAATTGGTGCAAACTACTGAAGAAATTCTTAAATGTGCAACTTATAAGAAATTAAATACGTCAAGATATTTATAAATTCAAATGTCTTGAATACATGAATTAAATCACTATGTCAATACACATTTGTGCTACAATAATGAATCTGTTTGCAATCCACATCTTAAATTAAATTAGAAAATACCGCAAATGTTTTCAGAAATTTACCATAAACTAGGATTTTCAATTAAAGTGCTAGAGCGCAAATATGTGGTTTTGTGCACTCTAGAGTCTATTAGTTACAGTCCGACCGGTGAAATCATTATATTATTATAAGCTATTCACTAAGCACTGCAAATGCGATGGAATTTGACGTCTGATTCATTGCAAATGAGCTCAGTTTTCTATAAATTGACGTATATAGAATGGGGTTTCAGATATGCACAGTTCCATCACTTTCTAACCTCATTATTTATTGCTAAATACTCTTGCCTTGTACATTAGGGTAAATGGAAAACGGTAGTGGAAACGTATGGATGTGTTTGATCGAATTAAGTTAACTTTTATCGCGCGTACGCTATACTTTGAGAATTCATTAAATTCAGAAACTTTGAAGAGGGTGTGTATTCTCGGTTTGTTTATAAACTAATATATTCTTTTTTTTCAAAAGAAGGTAATGCAAAGAGTGTATGAACATTTTTTTTCAAATTTTTTAAAAACCTAGGGGGATTCTGACATATAAAAAGGGAAAGGGAAATAATTATTTTTTGTTCATACAAATGGAAAGAAAATTAGGCATTTGAGACTTTTTTATGGTAAAAAAAAATCAAAGTAGTAATTTTTTAAAAACAATTAAATAGGCATTTCAGTACTTTTTTAACATTTACTCCAATGAGAAGACACGCATTAAATAGTTACAAGGGTAAAAATTTAAAATACATTCAATGATTTCTCAAATATTAAAGTTCTAAGAAAAATACTGTCGAAATTACGGTGCCCGATAAAGCGGAAGGATGAAAAAAGCTTGGATCGCCCGCGCGCGGATAGATTCCACGTTACTGGATGGAGGGGGGCAGACTGGGCCAAGGAATGGACCTGGGAGACATGTCATGAGTTCGAGCCTAATGCCGCTGAAGACCCGCCATTTAGAGGAGCGAAGCACGATAATTCATTAGAAAGTTCAAACATTCTCCCGTTGATGTGGTGGGGTTTGGTAGTTAGGAGAGAGGGTTGTCAGCTCAGGTGTCATCCTCGTCACTTGACCATTGTTCAAAGTTACCAAGTCCAACGCCGAAAAGCCCTAGTGTAGCTGAACAGTGTGACGTTAATATTCACTTACTCACTCACCCACGTTACTGGGAGAAAGAGCCGGGTAGTACCCACTATTTAGAGCTCAATTATCAGTATTTTTTACTTTTTGTTAGTTATATTGTATAAAAAAATTATTTATAGAGTCTAAAATAAACTAATCAAACAATTTTTCACGTTTTTTTTTGAAAATTCAACCTGTCTATTAAATTAATTTAATTATTAAATTTTGAAAAAATTTTTTTAAATACTTTTTCCCTATTCCATATCATAGAACATCTTTTCTGTAGAAGTAGGTTCCGAATAATGTATAATAAATTTTTCTTTTCATAACCACGATCTACCGTAATATGTTATTTTATAATTGAAAACAAATGGACACACAATGAAATATCAGTCTTAAAAAGTAATAGAAATATACAAACAAGGTAGTATATCTTTGGATAAATATTTCGTAATAGAGCTGACTCTTTCGGGCATTTTAATTCTTAAATTAACTCGTAAAGGCAATTTCAGAGAATGTTTCTGGAGAATCTTAGAGGAAAGGGCAAAACAATTCTGTGTAGTTTCAGAGATTTTTTTCTCCTTCATTTTATGTCATGTGGAATAGTAATTGGATAACAGAATTTATGATATTATAAGATAAAAGAAAAGATTTTTCTGTATTTCAACCAAAAATCTCTAATTTTAAAAAGAAAAATGTGGAATATATTTTTCTATTTTTAAAAATTGAGTAAAAAATATCAGCTGGAAAACTCTAGTAATAAAAGGAAATATATATAAAAAGTCTGCTATAAAACTGTTTAAAATTAACCAATAACATTCAGATATTTGTTAAAAATTTATGTATAATTAAAAAGATAGTATTTGAAGATTCCAGTGATAATTTTATTTAATTTGTAAGGATTATTTTTAAAGCAGCGATACTCAACCTGCGGTCCATCGGACCTTTTTAAGTGGTCCGGTCATGCCCCATTGCTCTAAAAAATTTATTTATTTAAAAACATCGTATTAAAATTTGATGGGGAATTCTTTGTCAAGAAATCAGACACATCAATTTTGCTTTTTACTGTTGGTGTCGTAAAGGAGTTTATTTTTTCCTTTTTTAAAGGTTTCAGTTAGTGTAACCCGACAACTGTAGGAAACGTTTTTGGGGCAATTTTTAACATTTATCTTTTATATCTTGCAAGAGAGAAATATTCGAAGAAAATATATCGTTTCAAAACGATTGGGAGGTTGACTAATTTGCAGTGAAAAACAAACATGGATCAGTACTTGTATGAATTATCACTAAAGTGCTGTATTTAAAAAATACCAATAAACCGGAATCATTCAATGACATTTTTCTTCAAAAATCTCTTTCAAGAGGTGATAAATAGGCATTCCTGAATAATCATGCAACAGCAACTAAGTGTTTTAACAGTGGTAATATAACAGCAGTAACAAAAATATATCCTGTGAAGAGAGTTTGTTATATTATTAGTATTCATATGAAACCATTTACTGATGCAGAAATTGTGAAGAAGTGTTTCTTAAATGCATTTAATTTAGTGTTAGTGACAAAAATAAAAAACACAAAACATAATATTTTAAAAAGCAAAACAGGATTTATAATATTTTGATGAATTTTTGAATTTAGATTTCAAATGTTATTTTTGGTCTTAAAGTATCCGCCCCCTCTCCCATTTATCCCTTGGCCCGGGACGTGAAATAACTGACTTTTCATGCGGCCCCCGGAAAAGCTGACACATGTATGCGGCCCAGCAGAAAAAAAAAAAAAGGGTTTATAAACCCCCTTTAAAGATACAGTAAAATTGTTTTAAAGAAAACACATTCTAGAGATTCTTGCAAGGAATTTATTCATTGTTATTCAATACTTTCTAAAAAATTATTTTTTATTAGAACAAGTGAATATTTAGGCTTCTACTGCACAGCAAGATCGGCTGTTTTTTTCTCTACATTATTTCGTTCTAGTTACCATTTTTTCGACTGTCATGTTGTTCCTTTCATGACAAATACATTTATGATTTATACAGTTGCTGAGTGAGACGTTTCCATTTCCTTCGCATGTCGTCGAGTCATTCACAAATACAATAAAACATTTCTGCTTCGCTAATGATTGTTTCGCCCATTCTCAGGAGCCATAAAAATTAACGAGGCAGATCCGAACCAAAAGAAAATACTTAGAGGATATTTATGTGAATCTCAATGACCCTTGATCACAGCGTGATAGAAATGCTGATTAATCCTGTCCTCGCAATCTTAGATTTGGGGGAATTAAGTACCTTTCTGGTCATTAGTTGGGAAAGTGAACTGCTAATCTCTTTTCTACGCCAATTACGCTGGATAAAAAAGTGATATGAAATTGTGAATGTAATTGAATCGGAGTGAATTTATTTGGAAGATTTCATTAAACAAGATTATGCTTGATGTGAGTGATACGTAATTATTTAATAAGATCAAACAGAAATTGGGCGAAAAGCGTCATCTCAAGTTTTCTTATATGAAAGAGGAAATAAGTATTATTTGTAGTTTACGAAGAAACATAAGAATTCAATTAATCCTTAAATGCATGATTTTTTTGTTTTAAATTTTTAAAAATTCTTTTTATAAGAATATAGTCAAAGTTTTCGTAAAAAATATATGAAAAAGATCTAGGTAATAGTATTGGGTATTTATTCTGAAATAAGTGTTATGTAGACTTTTGGCAACATACAGTATTTTCCCACATAGGTCCCATTTTCAATAAAGTTTTCAAATGCAACATCAAACATTTATATTTCATCTAACAACATATGAGGGTTTTTTTTTCAATTATTTAAATAACTCTTTTGTAGGAATCTCGAAAATAGAAAATAACTCTCCAAATAACACACAAAGCTTTCTCTCCCACCACTAATATGTTTAAAAAATGTATAACTTACTTGCCAAAAGTGATGTCAAATGTATACTTTCTCACATAATATATTGTTTCACGTAATGTATGCGTCAGTGTTTTTTTCGAAAATGTACACACTCAGGTATTTGAATATAATAAATGGAAATGGAATGCAGACATTTGGCAACAATATGCATTAAGTACTTTAAAATAATTCTATTCGAAGAAAAAAATCATATTCCTGATAATACGATTAAAACCATAAAAACATTGACTTGATTCATTCATTCATAAAGTCAAATCAAAATTTTTGCAATACATATTTCCGAACTCACCGCACTTATGCATTATATAACAGTTATATAAATAAACATGTTCTTAAGACTGCAATATGTAATATTATAATTTAAAAATAGTATTTTATATTCATGACATATAGTATTTTAAAGATGTATATAAAGTACTTTCATAGGATTTTCTCTCTTACGATCGAAGATTTAATGATGCTTTTTTTTAAAAAAAAATAATAATGGTTAAGTATTTTAGTTTGTATTTTAAGAAAGAAATATTATTCATAAATACTTATTTCAATAAGTAGACTTTGAAAATCTGTACATTCATGCATAGCAATAAAAACTGAAAAACATTTTCTTGAAATAATTTTAGTTATTTAAATTTCGGTAAAAATCCCACGCTAAAATATGTGAACGAATAAATATTTATTATTTGATATACAAACATGTTTTAGAGGTTTGAAATGAAAATAACTTTGACCGAAGGTGTTTATTTGCGATAATTCATGCTTATTGTGATAGATTTTAGTAGTAGGAAAATAAATATTTTTCAAACAATGAATCAAAATCAATGCAATTATACAGAACAAACTTATAAGCAATTAATTTTAAAAAAGAAAAAGTAATGAAGTTGAAAATTATATTCTAACATATTCACAAATTTAATTTCAGAACACCTATTATGTCTACTCAAATAACTATTAGAAATATTTAACGCTAACATTTTTTTGTTATTCATCTAACTAAAAATACACGCATACTTAAGTGTTTTTAAAATTTTCTATCACAACATTTCAGCAAAATATTTGAATTAATTATTTTACTTTAAAAATCGTTAATTATTTTCTGAACTATTCCACAATAAAAGTACACTGTAATTTAAAATATAAAAATATTGTCAAACTTTGTTCTTTTTTAACAAGCGAACAAATATTTTCTACATAAGCATGGTATTCATAAAATAAATTGCTTTCAAATAATTGAGCAACGTTGATGCAGTTTTAACAGTCTTTTTAAAGTAACTATTTGCTCAAGAGTAACGAATTTCATGTGCAAACAGTTTTCCGGACGAAAGCCTTTTGTATAGCTAAGCTTTGACATTTTCTGAAGCTTTATATAATGAATGTTGTATATAGAAAGCAAATACTTTCTTGAAAGGGTTTCGAACAAATAATTGTCGTTTTAAGTTAGGAAAAGTAAAACATTGTTACATAATAAATGCGAACAAAGTTTCATTTTTAAATGTTACCATTAATTGTTTAATTCTTATTTCTTTTTTTTTCCCGTCATAGACTATATTCAGTAATTTTATTAAAAATGCAATTAAATATCAGAATCCAGTTCTAGTATTTTATTTCACGTACTGCGTAATTAAACTCATTGATATTTTAAAATTTAAAGCAGTATACAGGAATAAAAAAAACTTTCAACATGAAGTTATATGAATAATATATATATATATCTATATATATATATATATAAGTTATAATGATTTAATAAGGCATTTTGAAAAAAATAATATCAGGAAATGTAATGAAAGTATTTTTAGAAACGCTATTCTCTCGTTAGTTTTAGTTTATTCCTTATTGAAATAACTATGAACCGTAAAATTCTATTCATGTAGCATTAAATAGAGGCTTAATTCAATAAGAAAATCATTATTTATTCAAATAACACTTATCTGAAAATATTATGTCTCTCTCATCTGAAAATATTATACTAATATATATTGCAAATACAGGATTTGAATATTTATTAAAAATTTGAAATTTCAGTGTCTGAACAAAATAAATACAAATTCAAGAAGATTATAACTATGATTTAAAAGCAATACATAAAATTTATCATTATTAATTATAATCTTTATACAATGGGATGAATTTATTTTGAAGCATTATTTGTATAGGAATTTTAAAACGAATAAGAAATATGAAGCATTATATCATTAAAACTGTCACTGGGAATATTGTGAGTCATTATAAATCAATTATTTAATAACATTAACAAATTTATATGCAACATATTTCGTTAAGTATTATTGTTTCAGTGTGTTTTCTAGGTTTTAAATGTTCGTTGTTTTTCATGTTTCCTTGTAATTGTCTTTTCTATTTAAGATTAACAATTTAAATAGAAAATTTAAATAGAAATTTAGTATATACATATATTGCCCAAAAGCAGTTAAAATGACTGCATTGTGAAAGAATAAATGTGTACAGAATTTTTTAAAAAAATAATTTTTAATACTTTTTATATTATTTACAGTGATGTAACAAGTTATTAGTGAATATTAACAATGAAAAACATTACTTCACTTGAGATAAAAATGTATTCTAAAAAAGTCTAAGAAATTGTGTCATATGTACGCAATTGTTTTTCTAATTGAAATTAAGAAACAGTCAAAATGACTTCCTTGGTCAATCTAGTGTTAAAGTATAAAAAAATTCTTTTTTTTTTATTGCATATCATGCTTTGTTAATAAGGATCTCATTCTTTTTCTTTCAATAATTTTCAATATACCATATATTTATTTAATTGGGTTAATAATTTCAGGGTATTTCATGTTTTTTTAAATATTTTTTATTGATCATATTCCCTTGTAATTCTGTTGAAAATTAAAGAAAAAGGATATGTTTTGGAATAAAATTAAATATATATTATAAAGGAAAGCATTATTTTTCATTGAATAATTTTCAATATTTAACTTTTCTTTAAACGATAATTTTTAAGAACTTGCAAAAATACCAAATAAATAAAATTTTTGAATTTATTTTTTCTTAATAAAATACGATGATATATATATATATATTTTAAATGTTAAATTACAATTATGAGTTATAAGTCGATAAATCTTGAATACCGTAAGGACTGTTCGACCGAAATTAAAATGACATCGATAAAATCGAAATATTCCACTCACCCTCAATGGTCAAGAGCCCCAAGCAAATGAGAAAGATTCCCAAATGTCCGCTTAGAAATGCACTAGCGATAATGAATCTTCCCATTGCTGATCTTGAAGAAATCTAATCAGTGACTGACATCGCTCTAATCTGTATCGATGTTCAGATTCGCATGCTTTCTGTGTGGACCGTTGTTATCATGAGGCGCTCCATCCCGCGTGAGCGCATGGCATGGACTGGAGCTTTGAGCGGGGCGCAAATTCATTTTAAAGCATCGGATAGTAGTCCGCCGGCCGAATGATGTGTATTATTCTACTTTGAGACAAGGGAAGGGTACGGGGCGGTGTGTGCAGCGCCCCCAAACCAAATCGATTGGTACTAATCTCGTAACGGGATCCTTGGCACGGTATTTGGAATACGAACATAAGAAGAAAGAGGTGACACAAGTTTCTGGTTAGGGAGAATGAACATCCAGGGTTAGGGAGTCCTTTTTTTTATTTCTCTCAGAGGGGGCTGAGTGAAAGGAGACTAAAATTGTAGGAAGTATAATGGGATATTTTTTGTGCCATTATTGAATTTTAGTACTTTTTTTTTAACTTCTAGGGGTATTTACTGCTTTTATGCTATTATATGATATTTTAAGCAGAAAAATAAAAAATTGAAAATATGCATGTGATTAAGTTACGAATTCTTGAGTGAAACGAAGAAATTCAATTTGTTCCCATACTTTTGATCATCCTAGTTTTTTTTAGAGGTTTTCTAGTGTAATTATTTCGAATAACATCATTTATTACTATTCAATTGTCAAAAGGAAAAATAATATTGTCTAAATAATTGTCATTTCGCCCCTAAGAACCTCATAAGTAGCAAATTGAACATGATTGTATTTTAAGTAAATACCTTGCCGTGTAGAGGGAACTGATGCACTTTTCTTCTATCAGGCTCGATGTCCTCCCGTTGGCGTGGTGTGGTAGTTTGGAGAGAGGCTAACAGCTCAGGTGTCATCCTCGTCATTTGACTAAGGCTGAAAAAAATGAGGTCTACGTTAATTTAACTCTCACTCACTCACTTAAATAAATAAAACCAAATGTCAGCATTCTATACCTTGTACATATTTTGTTGATAAAAAGCATTTTAATAAATTCCACTTATAAATATATATATACAAATGTCTTCTGTCTTCTGTAAAAGAATTTTTTAATTTCTTTTAAAATGTAAAATTATCAAGCATATATCAAACATGCCACTTTTTCATTTTTTTTTTAAGTTTTGTAAGTTGTTGTTTTTAATGTATTGACAGAATAAATCTAAATATGATACTTAATATGTATTAAGCAATTAGTTTTTAAAATAATTCAAATTTTCTTTTTCGTATATTTAACGTTTTAAAATTGTGAAAATTTAGATTTTTTTTTTCTTGTAGAACTTGAAGAATTATATATAAGAAGTTTAGCTTGTGTACTCTGTTTTCAAAGGTAAATGTTACACGAAAAATTTTATCTCCTCGACATACGGATATAAAAAAAATATTGAAATAATTGCTTATTTTTTAACTTACATTGATGAAATGCGTATGCAAATACGTGTCGCATTTATCCGAAAAAAGTTTTTTTACATAAGACCAAGCTTTCATACACTCTTCGCCTCGTGACGTAGAAGAACTGCATGAAAGGATAAAGCGTACTGTCAATAACTTTGATAGTACCATTTTGAATACAGTGAAACAGGGAATGAACTGTCGCATTGTTATATGCCGTGTAACCAAGGTCTTACTCATACAGCACTCGTAAAATATGTAAATAAAATTTGAATAGTTTTTGCATTCTTTCACATGTTCTTTTTTGCTGTATTCATGTAAGATTTACTATTATGATTATTATTATTATTATTATTATAACGTTTCCAAACTCCAGAGGTAATTATGAATAGCAATGTATTACGAGCTGCATAACTTTTTAAATTTGAGGAAGACACATTGAGATTCTTAATTTAAAATTTTATAATTGGCTCTTCCATTACACCTTAAATATTTAATAATATTTAATTTTTATCATAAAATTCAATTTCTGATCTCATTTACATAAATATGCTTTGTTCTGCACATTTCAACCTGAGATCTTAGTGATTATTTTTATTCCAAACTGAATCTAGAGACATTTTAAACAAAAATATTGATATTGCTCACAATAAATTTTAACAATAAGAGAATTCTTATTAACCTTTTCGTGATGACCCACTGATTGACGGAAATCATCGTAGGCGCTGGTGTGTCACTTATTATCGTTCCCAAATGTCACCAACAGCTGGATGAATCACTGGCGAATCGCGTTTCGAACTGGTTCTAAAGGATTGGCTATATTTCCACGGAAAAAGAGCATTTTGAATGGCCTACCCACCGATAAGGGGGTTTGAGACTAGTGCACATTGACACAACCGTCGCGAAAAGGTTAACGCCGTAATAAAACAACAGAAGAGAAAGAAGAGAATCCAGGAAGTGTTTTATTTTGGAACATATTCAGATCCCATCTAAAGGATAATATAAAGAAATTTCTGACAGAGAACAACACAGGCATGCTAGTTATTCCAAGAGAATGAGCGTCATTAGTTCAGCCCAGTGGCGCACACAAAGGGGGTCTGGGGTCCCCAAAAGCTATCAAATTTAATTAACGATTATTTTTAACGATTATTAATGATTAATTTTATTAATTAATGCTAATTATTTATTCAATAATTAGTTTTTGTACTGTGTTTTGTTCGCGAAAATCGATGAAACAAAAGGAGCATGATACAAGAATGGTGAACTTTCGACCCCGGACCCTCCCTTGAAAAATTCCTGTATGCGCTACTGGTTCAGCCTATAGATGTATGCACCAACAAATCATTAAAAGCAAATTTAAAGTGACAATGGAAGATTTGGATATTAGAGTGAGTAAAATTAACGTCACACTAGAAACCTGCACAAGGGCTATTGGCGACGGATCTCCTAATTTCAAACCTTTGCCAAGTAAAATGGAGGACAACTGAGTTAACAACCCTTTTCCTACCAACCACACCACACAAACAAGAGGACATCTGGCCTTGATAGATTTAACGTGCATCGATAGGCTACACGATAGGCTTTACTGGCATGAGTTCTTGACCACAACCTCTAGGCTATCTCGGCCACAACATTCTGGAAGTCAACTGGCTTTAGAACATCTAAAGAGACAGAGAATATACCGAGAATCTGTTCCACTGAATTAATTTGTCTAATCCGTTCTGTGCATTCATGAGAATTTAATTTGACAAACATGTGACCACAGAGGTCATCCACCAATCCCAATTTTCAGAAAATTTCTCACATTTAATTTTTTTTCTCAACCGCAAATTCAAGTTCACCCTGAAAGGACGGCTATTTTAGAACGTTCGGGGAATACAGAAAAATGTAACAGCTAAATTTTGACTAACATTTTCATACGATTTGAATGCCAATGATGACTCGCCGTGTAAAGGAGACCGTTACGCATTGAATCTGTCGAGGTGCAATGTCCTCACTTTGGTGTGGTGAGATAACTAGGAGAGGATGGTGCCAACTCAAGTGTCGTCCTAGTCACTTGACCCAGGTTCAAAATTAGCCTTTGCGCGTAGAGACAGTAATAAAATTCTCATTCTCTCACTCACAGGATTCTAACACGTTTTTACAATATGTATAACTATGCATATTGCTGAATGCATGTATAGCTTATGATAGATGATTGTTTTGAAAACTTTAACCATAAATTTGACTTTTATCACTCATTTCATAATTCTGTCTGCAGCATAGAATTTAAGACAGATATTTTTAGAATATCTTACATTAGGAAAAAATTAATATCTTAAATATTGTAAATGAAATATATATAATACCTCAAAAAATAAAAATATAATGTTATAAAATATCTTAAGATAAATATTTAAATTACTATATGAAAAGATTGTAAGACTAATTATATTGTGAATGTTGATACAGAAGTAGAAAAAAAACTTATTCGTATGAATTTAAATCCAGTTGAAGAATTTATTTTCATCATCATCTGATTTAAATTTAAGAACATTAAGATAAACAACATACTTGAAGCTCTTCAGAACAGATTTATTAATAATAAAAATAATTAAATAGTATTTAATTTATTTACCAATGTTTTATATAATTTGTATTGTACGATGCTGTACATTTATATTGCATTTAGCATTTACGTAAGGAATATTTGCTGGGCACAGTTTATGGGTTAAAAAATAAGAATCATGAAGCTTTTTGTATTTAATAATAGCAGAATGACCTTAACAATATAAACCTGATATTATGTGAAATATTCATATGTGTGTATTTGAAGACAAATGTATGCGAAATTGCTGATATAAAACTGGGATTAAATTCCAACTTTTTCATAAGTGAGAACATTCATATTTCTATGTGAATTGAAGATATTTTCAACTTCCAATTTCTATCAAGGGCTAAACTTTATTAAAAGATTCAGACAAGTAATTGGGTAAAAGGTTAAGACTTGCATACGCAATCATTTGAAAAATAAAATAAGACTAAACTAAAGAGACTAAAATAACTATGGAAAAGTTGAGACTAATTCAAACGATATTATTGATAGTGTGCATTTAGGTCGTTAGATGGCAGCACATCTCATTTAATAAAGTAGAGTGACATGCTTAAAGTTCACCAACGCATTGAGTATTCTTCATCTGAAAGGATTAAAATGCAACAGTTAGTAAGAAAAAGCTTAATATCTCAGAAAATAATTGATTGAATGACTTAGGCGCATTACCCATTTAAAATATGTAAAAAGTTCTTGCAATGTTTCTTGCAGTTCTCTTGTTCTTATAGTTTCCAACAATGGAAAAAATAATAATTTGTGTGTGTGCTACTAACTGAGAATTATTTCAGTGCCTTCTGATTGTACGTGGAGGTGTTATTTTCATATTAATGCACTGTAACACATAGGAAGTTTCAGACTGTTTTTTAAAAGCAATTTTTATCTCTGGATAAAGTTTTTTCTTGGATATTTTGATTCGAGAATAAATTTCTTTGATACCCATAATTGCGTTTTAAAACAATTTATTGAATAATTTTTGAATATATAGGAATACATGTACATAGCGTCGTATAAAATGATGAAATGAGATTTCTGATTTGCTTCAATTATTTTTCCTGGGCATAAAAAAAACTTAATATCACGAAGAGTTCGGTCACATAAGAACAATTTTTTTTTAGTAAAGAAAGAAAAATATCGAGCTTTTTCGGACTCTTTTAAAAACCCAACATTGTATTTTTTCCAATTTATTACTTAAAGGTCGTTATTTTTTTAAAAAAGATATATAGGTCTGCGTCTATCTATTTTGCACGTCTAATATAAACATGTAAATATTTAATCTTATTTACTCAATATCAGCTTTATCTGCCATTTACAATTACTTAGTTCTAGAACACGGAGGTAAAATTTGAGCTTAAAATGGAAAAAATTAAAAAACTTTTCCCAACTGAATTGTCATTTAACAGTAAAGATAAGAGTGAACACCAAAATAAATTGAAAATTATTACTTAAAAATACTAAATAATAACTGTACCAAAAAAAAAATTCTTCAAAAAAAGCATTCTTTCAAAGTATACATATGTATAATTAGGTAGATTGTGAAGGAAAAACCTCAAAAAAATTGTTCTAGACAAAGAAGATATACTTATACAAAGAAATTAATTGAAAATTTATCTTTTTCTTTTTAAAATGAATTTTTAAAAATTTTAGAAAAATTTTAATACTGCAACATTATTAAATTCATTATTCATGGCTCCTTTTAAAAATAAACGTAGTGTATGAAATCTTACTAAACTTCCTTCTAAAACATTAACTTTTTTTTTTTTGTTGCTGTTGCATCTTTTTAGGAATATATTCAAGTAACTGAAAATAAATGAGACGAAAAAAACGCGATGACATTAGATATAAGGTAGTAATTGAAATTGCATTTGCTTTGGTACACTACTCAATAGAAAAAAAATAACTAAATATTTTTAAAGATTACTTTAGGACATTTTTTTTTTTTCGTTGAGAACACTTTTATTTTATTAACATTCAATGCTTTCAATATTTAAAGATAGTTCAAATTAATGATTAAAGGTTTTGCTTAAAAAAAGAAGTAAATTGTAATGAAAATTTGTCCCGCAAAATATATATATAATTTTTAATAATATTTTAATTTTAATATTATATTTTTTAAAATATTATATTAATTTTATTTATTAAGTTTTAAAATTAATTTCATTTTTGTTAAAGTGCAAATTTTTATAATAATTTTTGCATATTTTTATATTTTAAACCTATTATATTTTAATTTTTATTTATTTAATTTTTTAATATTAATTATTTTTATTTTTTTTTATTTATTTTTATAAAAATTTAATATATATATATATATATATATATGTTGTGTGTGTGTGTGTGTTGTGTGTATTTCAAATGATCAATAAAAACTTTCTCAAAACCATGAAAATCAAGCAAAGCTGCCATTTTAAGTCATGTATTAACTCGTAATTTTTTTTAAAAAAACTATAGCTATTACATTTATAACTAACTATTACATTTAAAACTATTACAAAAAACTATTTAACTATTACGTTTAAAACTATTACAAAAAACTATTAAATTATTACATTTAAATTAACTATTACATTTGAAAATATTACAAAAAACTATAACTATTGCATTTAACATTTATTTAGATAACAAAAAACGGAAACAAATTCATTAAATGCCTTTTTTTAAAATAAACCAAATCGCATAACATCTATGATCTTTTGTCTTGCTTTAAACAATTGAAACGTATGGAAATATTCCACACACACACTCTAAAGGAAAAATATATTTTTTTAAGATACATTATCGATTTATTCATTCGGCTACAAACACCATACGTTTTTTTTTAAAGTCAGAAAAAAATAAATTGTGTGTTTCAGTTCATCTTACACACACAAGGAATAGAAAAACATATTTTTTCCTCCAAAATTCAATAGTTTTGAAATTTTTATTGAGACTGGTTTCTTTCTTTATATATTCTTTTCTATATTTCAACCTCATGGGATATTTTTACACATGTACTAAGTAAAGACTAGCTTGCCTTCACTGTATATCTTTCTCAAGAACTAATGCAGGATACATAATGCCCAGGGCTAGAGAAAACAGAGTTCGTCGTAGCACACCGCAATCGCAATTTATTGCTTTTCCAGATCGTACCAGCGACATATTAACACGACGTAAGCTGACATCAAGCATTCTTCTGAAGAAAGAGAAGGAAAGGGACTAAATAGAAAGCAAAAGAAGTTGGCCCGGGAAAGAAAAAAAAATATTTTCTATCATTTCTGTGGTCAAGCTAAGAGACGATATTGGCAAGCCCCGGGGCACGAACGAGCTATGTCACAGGCCTAGTGTTTGGTTTGCTGTGTGCCTGGTACTAATGAACCCACGCGATAAGGTCCGAACTGTCGACTAGGCCTGAAGGGATCACTATGAAGACTAAACAATTTATGTTAGGGCTTACGACTTATTTTACTTCAGTTGCTCCCCTTTTACAATGTTTCCTTGTTATTTTGTGAATTCGATTTCGACCTAGCAGTGGTTTTGTTGAATTATCAGAATTTAACGAGACAGTGTTTCGATTTTTAACTTGTTTGGTTTATTTTGATTCTAATAGTACGAACAAAATTTTGTTCGAAATGCCTCATTTTAGTTTAGAACGTTCTGGAAAATTTTTATAAAAAATTTAAATTTAAATTTGGGAGAAACGGTTTTTTTTTGTCTTATTTATAAGGTGACCAATTTTTTTACAATGAAAAGGAGGACAAAAAATTTAAGGAAAAATTAGAATATATAAAATTTTATTGACTCAAACAAAAATACACTAATTATGCTTACATCCCTTTTAAACTATTTATTAAACGAGTACTTTTACATTTAATGAATTTTTTTTTGTCAATATGTCATTTTCTAATATATCGAAAATTTTGGGGTAAAAAATATCATCAGGTTGCATTTTAATGTGTGTGCTGAAGCTAAAGTAACAACTTTCAATCTTGTTTTTATTGCCAAAATCACTACCAATTAAAAAAAGTTTTTCCCTTTGCTGCATTGGGGCCCAGGCAACAAGAATAACTAAATTTTTATGTAGAATGTGTTCATTTTAAAAAATGGTTAAATATTTCCACCCATCTTTAATTAATTTTAAAAAGGTGGATTTGTCCATTGCTCTAATTTATCAGAATTTTAAAAAAAATATTAAGTGTTCAAATTTCTTCAAGCAGACAATTATCATCTATTTTAATATCAAGCACTTCTTTCGACAAAGAAAAAAACCTTAAAAAAGCTTTTTTATTTTTTTTCCCCCCAATTCACTTTCTTTAAAGAAAAAAAAGCAAAATTTTAAAAACCCGTTATTTTTTAGTGAATTTTTCCCCAGATTATTCTTCAAAAAAATTGGAAACAGGGCGGTAAAATTCTGCACTTCCTAACCAAACTTTTTCCGTTATGCCTGGTATCTCTAAATACGGAAATTAAAAGATTAATATTAAAATATTGAAAAGGAGAACAAGTAGGAGGATACTTAGCGAGGAAGAACATAATCTATAAAGGAAGGACTGTCCTCCCAAAAGAAGGACGATTGGTCACCTTATTATTTATATATTAAACTATACTAAAGAGGAAAATTAGAACAAATGCGTTAAAGAGAAATTAATTCATAAGAATTATTTTTGCCATTTGAAAAGAAAACTAAAATTTTAAAGGAGATTCAAAACGAAACTTAACAAAATTATAAGACGCAGTATAAAAAATTCTAATTTTATTTACTTTCGCTGAGCCTCCTTTACTAATATTCTTACTCAGAATTCAAATTATTTATACATATATTTCAATAAAATTATTTGTTATGCAGTGAAATATATGTTCATTGTATATGAATTTAAAGCATTTTTCATTTAATCCTGAAATAATTTTAAGTAAAAATTGAAGTTATTCAATCGTGTATACTCAAAAGTATTTTGTGATAACACATAAGAAACATTTTTTTCACCTGTTTATCTGATCTGTATGTTTGTGAATGTTATTTAACGTGTGGCATAGATTTTCTTTGGTAATATCTATTTTGAATATAAAAGTTTTTCTGTTTAATTCTTTACCAGTCTATAAGCGATTTTATTCTTAACGTATTCCTTCTCTAACCGTAACACTATTAATACGCAATATTTATTTTTGCCTCAAAAGATAAAAATATAAGTATATATTGATTTAATATAATTTAAATTGTTATACATTCCATATTTTTAAGGAAATATTTGCTTTGAATTTTCATTTATTAAATCCGTTCATCAATTTAATGCCAAATCATATTTCATGCGATTTTTAATATTGAACATGTATTCTTTTTGATCTATAAACTAAATTCATATAATTTCGGAAGAATTAAATCCATATGTTTCCAAAATAAACCTTGAATTTATATATCATTTTTTATTTCTTTTTATGAACCATATATTTGAAGAGAAGAAAATTTAAATTACATATAGTTGTATGTTAGTAATAAATACTATATATATGAAGTTTTATATTAAATTTAGAAGAAATCATTTCTCGATATAATAAAAATGCCATTTATATTTTATTTAAAGATAGATTCTGCTGAAAATAGTCATGGTAAATATTTTTATTTTGTTGCAAAAATAAAAGTTTGTGCACACTTGTGGTATCATCGAAAGATTACGTATATAAGTGTCGCTTTGTTTCAAGTGCATACTTAGTAGCAATATATTATCAAAGCACTTTAAATAATTTATTTTTTATTCAATGCATGACTAATAGCCATACTATTACTTGATACGATAACAATGTGCTGATAATCCCTGAGGTATTATTCTCCTTATCTTGGCATCATTCGATTTATTTGTTGTAACTTGAAGCACGGTTTTTTTCTGTTTTATTACTTTGCTGATAAAGGAAAAATTATCTTCAGTATTTGAATTCTCGAATAAAGTAAAATTTATCTTCCGTTTATAAGAGCAATGGATAAAGGGTTTAGTTAAATTTTATTCAATGTGTAAATTTATGTTTCATTTAAATATCAATATCTATAAAGCTATTTTTATTTATTTCAAACTAAACTACCCTTATAAATGGAGATTGAAAGGGTAGGTCTCCTTAATATTTTGCGAAATAAAAATCGAGTAACCATAATTTGATATTAAATTGAAATAATAAATAACTATATGAAGCTGTTTTAGTAAAAATATTGCAAAACTCTATTTGAATAAATTATCTTTTAACAATTGTTTCGACGGTAATTTATATATCATTTAAATTATTAAAAGTAAAAATTTATGTGTTTCAAGTTTTTTTTTTACTTTTCCCCCTATTTTTCATTTCGGTATATTTAATATTTTACAAATTTTTATAAAATTTGTTCTCACTGTATTAACATTTTAAGGCCGCGGTAGCCGAGTGGTATAGGTATCGGATCGTGGCTTGCCTTGTCACTTCGAGCCCAGTACCACTAAAGACCCGCCGTGTAGGTCAGCGATGCACGTTAAATCTGTCGAGAGCTGAAACGTCCTCCCGTTGGTGTGGTGTGGTAGTTAAGAGAGGGGGGTGCCAGCTCAGGTGTCGTCCACGTCACTTGACCATGGTTCAAAATTACGTGGTCCGTCGCCAAAAGCCCTTGTGTAGCTGAACAGTGCGACGTTAATATTCAATCAATCAATTAACATTTTAATCCTAATAATAATGTGTATCCATACATAAATGTACATTTTAGTTCTCGCTCTCTCTTTCTCTATCTCTCTCTCGCTCTCTCTATATATGTTTCTATGTATACTATATATATATATATATAATGGCTTTTCAATTGATGTATCAATACTTAAATTATTATGCAAATTATGTTAATTGAAGCCCAGTGGCTGAGTGGTTAGTGCATCGTGCTTCTACACCACAGGTCCGAGGTTCAAACCCTGTTTGGGCAAGGTTGACAACCTTTCATCCCTTCATTGGGTAAATAAATGAATGCCAATCTTGCTTGGGAACTTAACACTAGGGTTTCGCGACAGATTGACCACCTCCCAGAATATCTGCTCATGCACCTCTTGGCCCAAGATCACGTTTAGTGAGTTAGGCACAGTACACCTTGCCCCTTATGGGCTGTTGCTCCACTGAGTAAAGTTATGTTAATTAAGTTTACAACTAAAACTCAAATTATTAATGTATGTATAAAAATATAACAATTAATTACTTCTACCTGTTTGACCTCCTTAGGTATCTAACTCCTTAAACTATTATTAATTTTCTCTAAAAACAATAAAAACATGAATTTATAAATCGGTCAATGTGCATTTATAACTTTCACTGAAACGAGCAATATGGAAAAATTCCATACGAAATAAAACAACCTTTAATACGATTACAGTTTTCTGTGAGCGAATGAATATTTCTTTATCAGCTTTTAATTTGGTATGTTTTGTAATCCATTTATATTATTCTTTAATCAGGTCTTTTTTAAGGTAAAGAAAATTCCAAAACCATTTTGACAAGTAAAATAAGGCATTACTATACTTGAATGAATGACATTTTATTTGCAACTATTCCTTGCGGTAACAAACTTAGAATCAAAAAATCATTAATATTTATTGGATACATGATTGCGATGGTATTTATTAGGTCAGACAACTCAAAAAATGCTCCCTTGGAGGGTATTATTACAATTCAAGGTGAAAAAAATGTTCTACTAGGTAAGAAACCCACTCCCTTTGTTTATTGCAACAATTTAGTATGAAGTGAGTAATTCTCGAAACATATCTTAATGGAAAGGGAATAACTTTGATTAAATCTTTAAGTAGTGAACTTTCAAACTTTCAACACTTGTGTTTAATTTTAAAACATAATTTTGTGTCCCTTCCTACATACTGATTAAATTCAATAATACTTACTTTGATTCTAAAACCTACAATTGACTGAACATCTATGTTTATATAAACAACTTCTTTCCTATTAGTTATTTGCCCTATGCATTAAAATGACTTTCAAAATACATCGTTTTGGTGAAATGCTATCCATAATAATTATTCCTAATTCATTTAGAATTTATTTTGTTGTTAATGTTTGCGAAGGATTTAATTATTTCAATGCAAATTACTTGAGTATGTACAAACTTATTTTTAAAAATTAGAATGTTTGAAACCAGCAAACAATGATTTTTTTAACTTTTTTACTACCCCTTTACCTAATAGACTAAATATTATTTTGGTAAATGAGGAGTGAATTTCGTTAAATAATAAACGGCATTTATAGACTAATCTAAACAGTTAAAATGGAAATATAATGTTAATTTTTTAAAAGATTATAAAAGATAAGCCCATGGGTCAATATGAAAATTAAACTCAATTTTTAAAAATTAATAACTTTTTGCATAAATATATATTTAAAATGTATTGTATCAGGGTAAAATGTAATTTATTTTATTATGTCAGAATTTATTTGTTATTAGTAAATTTTAAAAATGTTTTAAAATAATCTTTTGTTTTCGACTTTTATATGATCCGCACCTTTTGGAGCCCCATAGGACACATGTTTTTAAGTAGAAGCTTTAAATAAATTGTTATCTCAAAAATGTTTTTAATCAAAAATGCAAAAAACTGAATATATGTCGTGAATTTGCTGAGCATTGAGAAAAATTTCCATTCTTAGATTCAAGAAAATTGTATACTATTTTTTGATTCAAATATTTCATTTCATCAATAAGCTTATTAAATATGCATTAAAATGAAAATATTAATGTTTTGCTTGACTTGTGATTATATTTTGTATTCCTAGCTTCTTTCCTTTAGAAATTTTTATTTTTGGTTGTTAATTGTTTTTGTAACACATAATTCAGATATTTAATGCTAAATTTTTTGAAGTCGATTACAATTTTTTTTAACAACAGAAATAAATTATTTTATGTAAATATTAATATAAAATCTTTTGTAAATTTATTTACTTGACTATTTATTAACATAGACATATAATATATTATATGTTAGATCACAAGTAATTGTATTTTTTTAAACAAAATAAAACAGTCATAGTATAGATTTTTAAACATTTTAGTAATGGAACATCAATAATTTATTTTAATGAGAGAAGCCATGAAATGCTGCAAATAAACCTCAATATGAAAATTAAAGCAATCTGATTTTATGCAAAAATTAAGTATATTTCTGTGTATAAAATATATTGTCAGAAAGTAATGCACAACTAAATTGTTAACTCAATACAGAAACGCATTTAAACTTATAAAAAATAAAGGTGTAATTTTGAAGAAAGACATTGTAAAGTACATTTGTTTATGTAATTTTATATACATTATAATCTTTATAAGAAAATAGGTACACATTTTTTTATTCGGTGTTACTTTACCTAAAATTGTATCTCCACAAAAAATGAATTTCTACCTAAGACAAAGGAACTAGGTAGTAAAACAAAAATGTGTCTCTCAAACTTTCCAGACATTGAGAAAAATTTCCAGACATTCAGATATTTTCAAAACTATACATTTTTCATAAAATAGTTTTAAAGTTACCTTTTTATTCGATAATAGTTTGATTTTTCTTATAACTCTTCATAAAAGTTGTATTACAGACTAAAACACATTAATTGGGAAAAAAAACAGAATCAACATTTGTTCTCAATTTCTAGGCATTCAAAATAACATGAAAAGCTGCATTCTTAAAAAATTGCTAATAGCATTGCTTTTGAATAAAATTAAATTATTATGTTTGACATAAGAGTCTTATATTTTACAATCCCGTTCCTGAAAGATCTCAGCTTGAATCATTCGTGTGAGACAACACAGCAAGTACAAATCATAAAAGTAAGTATGGTCGAAACCAATTAAACTCGCTTTATAGCTGGGTTGTGGATGATGTCGATCGCGATCTACCTGTAGACCACCTGAGCATTTTGGAGTGACCGACTTCACTGAGATCTAATAATCATTTCCTCAGACGCAAGTCTAGAAATATTTCAAAAATACGGAGAAAAAATATGAAGCACAAGAGAAAAAGTTCATTAAATAAAAATGTTCTTCGATATTTGAAGGATATTTTACGAAGAAAATAGTAAAATTTTCTTATATATAGTTCAAAGAAAAAGTTCGTTACGGTATCCGATTACGTTCGAAACCATGATTTTGAAAAAGCGCATAAATGGATAATTTCCATGATATTTAGTCCCACTTAGCTTAGAATACATGTATAAAATTGTTTTAAGGACCTTTTGACAAAAATAATTATTTAAATACAATATTCCGGCTAAACATTAACTTAGAATAACCTTTTTTCAAAATGTTCTCCTTTTGTGAAAAATGCTTCGATTATAATATTATTTTGCCTGTATATAGCTCAGACATTTGTACAGAGGCTCAACTAAGATATTTGAAAAATTCACATTATTTTCAGAGTTACAACACATTGAAATAATTATGGGAGTTTTTCTCTTAAAATTTCTCCCCACTGTTGACGTAAGACATGGATAAACCCACTTCTAAGTTATATATTTCAAAAATTCCAGTTCAGCCACTGTGCAGAGGTCTGAGCTATACACAGGCAAAATATTATTATAATAGAAGCATTTTTCACAAAAGGAGAACTTCTTGAAAATGGGTCATTCTATGTTCAATTTTTGTCAAAATATTGTACTTAAATAATTTTTTATTATAATACTATTTTTAAAACAATTTTATATACATTTTCTAATCTAAGTAACACTCAATATCATAAATATTATCCATTTATACACTTTTGCAAAATCACGGTTCTGAACGTAGTCGGATACTTTAAATAGAGAAATTCACAAAATAGAGGTTTGCAAAATGTTATTCCTATTGTACTGTAGACTTTCTGTTAGATCACTACACCTACACCATTAGGTGAACCGCTACGCCTTGAAAAAATTAGGAGTAGCCGTACCCTGGAAAATTCTGCCCACACCTCTGCTTTAGAATATGGCCTGAAGAGATATATCCACTGGAAAACATTATAAAAAATTATACTACTTATGTGTCAGTGACGATGGTCAACTTTAACATAGAATAACGCTAATTTGCAGGCTTTGTTTGCCTTAGGTTGTTAGAGTACTTAGTTGGAAATTGGGGTTATAAGTTCTAGAATACTCTCTGTCTATCAGCAGTTCTCACTCCTACTACACTCATTTTTTCAAAATTGTACTTCAATACTCTTTATGCAATCGTTTTCGATAAGGCATCAGGCTTTCTCAGTCAGAAGGTGGCAGTTTAATCTTGTAATATAACATCAAATATAATCCCAAGTTAGTTTTCAGAAGGAGTCCTTTCGGGATAGCACTGTTTTTGAATGTTTTCATAAATACTCCTTTTGCAATTTTTTTCTATAATTTTTAAAATTAATATGTTAGTGATATTTAATTTTTTTTTCTTTAAAAAGAAGGTCTTACTTTAATTAATTCTTCCAGCAAAAAACTAAATAATAAAGCTTTAACGAACGATATTGTTGAAATTACTATGATAAATGATCATAAATAATATCTAAATTTAAGTATAGTAAACATACAACAAATGAAAGAAAATTTATGTAAAAAAAACATGCAAACTAAAACACATGTTAAGTTAGAAAATATGTAGTGCACTCCGTGATTTTATAACACATTTAGCAGATTCATATATTGATATATTTCTAATATATACTTGAAACAACCTATTCATTTTGTAAAAAAAAACAATTTTTTTATTAAATATTCTTTAAAGTAAATTACAAAAACTAAAACAATTGAATAAATTGCAATGATTTTAAAATTTTACAAGTTCATATCAATATAACTCTTTCTAGGAACTATAACTTTTTTTAATTTCTGTATATTAAACCATAAATTAAAATGTTTAACGAAATTATTTATTATAACATAGTAAATTGTAGCTCAAATTGTATTTTAAATAATTGAAAAATCTTTGTAAAATGTGCGGGTTTACTAAAGGTTTTGTAAAACAATTATTCACAATTGATAATTTTTATTACAGGCATGCCTATTTATGTAAAGCAGTGGTGTCAAACTCGTGCCCCAGGCAATAAATCGGCACACAATAATTTATAAGAAAACAAAAAAAAACTAAAGCAAATAAATTTGCTAATGCTTTTTCTTTTTAAATTATACTCATTTTTCGCTTTTATTAAAAAAATGCGTACATTTATTTCAAATATATTTATTAATTTCTTTAACACTACAAAAATAATGCAACTTAATGTCTAAATATAATGCAGACTTAATATAAAATAAGACTTGCGGGCCGGAAAATTATATGTTTGACATGTTTGCTGTGTAAAAGAAGATTTCGTAAGGATATTAATTAAATTATGTACATGACAAACGCGATCTAAAATAATAGACATCCTAGTTATAATCCTTCTTTCAAAAATATTTTTACAGTCTTATTTAGACTAGTTAATTAGACATTGCAAAAGCAATTTACTTGTCATCAAAAAGAAATGGAAAATATTGAACCAATCCTCATTGCTGCATTTGATGGAAAAATCTAGCTCAAGACATAATGTTGATGTTTCGGGAAAACGATAGCAGTCATCACTACAGCGAGAGAAAAAAATTAAAACTAATTAAATTCTTTTCTTTATTTTAAAAAGGAAATTTATTGCTCTCTTTCATTGGTCCGAGGTCTACAAAATGCGCTTTAAGAATGAAATGTGTGCCATACTTTGAGATAGGATGCAGCGATTTTATGGACTTAAATACATACTTACTCAACGGAAGAAGGAGTTAATAGGAAATAAAATTTAATGGCACCGTGTAGACACAGTATTAAAAGGGAGATAAAATAGCTGGGCAAAAATAAAATCGAAACTCTTTTGCGTTAAATGGAGCTTCAGTTTGGTGATAGAATGTCTGAAAAAATTTCGATTACTTTATGTAGAATCAGATTAATGATAAAATTGTCCTAGTTAATTGAAAAGCTGTCCAAACATAGTTTTAAAAATGCATATTAACATAATATTTAGTTAATTGAAAAATTAATAATTTTATAATTTTTTCTTATGTACTTTTTATTTATTGACATGATGGAGTTATTTTGATTCTTGGTATTTCGACAGTAACGTTTAATTTTTTAAAGTCATTTAGTTTGATAACGTAATTAAAATGTCTATTTCAGAGTTACTGTGGCATCTAATAAAGTCTATGTTGCAGGAAGTTTTATAGGTAGGTTTGTTTATTTCGATCAAGGTTTTGAAAAGTTATAAAGTAATGAATACAAAAAATAGTCATTTTTCTCTAAACAATAAAATTAATTTATACTGCATCATATTAGCATAAAAGATAAATGCAAAGTATGACAAAATCATATGAAGTTTTATTTAATTAAAAAGACATAATTATATATATATATATATATATGTATGTATGTATGTATTCAAATTATGGTATAGTATATATATATATATGTGTGTGTGTGTGATAAATCCCAATAATTTAAACTTTAATAACTCTTGAATTATTTATTTATGGTCCAGTCATTCATAACAACAGTGTAATTATTTTAGTTAGCTACCGGGGACATTTGAAACTATATCAACCCAACTCTTAAATCACGTGATGTCCCGCTGGATATAAAAAGCGAGACTCTGGAAATCCCGGTCTCCTCTGTCTGTAATTCATGCAACCGGCTGCCACACGTTGTATGTTGGTTCATTGTTCTATGTTTTGTGCCATTATGTCTGCTTTTTGTGATGTTGAAACGCAAATTGTTTAATACTCAATAAACCGAAGTTGTTATTTCAATGCCCGCCTTTTCAATGCCCTCAAATTATAAACACCAGCCATCTAAAATATGATCAACCTTACAGTATTAACATCCACTCGCCACGTCTTACAGTTATATTTACTAATCGCCAGAAATATTATTGAAATATTTCATGTATATATATATATATATATATGTGTGTGTGTGTGTGCGTGTGCGTGTACGTGTATGTGTGTGTGTGTGTGCGTGTGTTGTGTGTATATATATATATACATGTAACTAATTACAATAATGAGTCAGCTAACTTTTTTGACCTTCAATTAAACGTTAAGAATAATTTGATAAAAAAGACTTTTTTGATTTTAATATTATTAAAAATACCATTCTGGTATAGTAACCTACACCTGTCAATATTAGAAATATTATCTTAAATTTTATAAAAAGAAACAATGATTTAGTTACTGATAATGTATCAAAACAAGTAATTGTCTGAAATTTTATAATAATTGCTTGGAGTACAACTTTTCAAGTAAATTCATTCTTAAATATATTTTTATGTTATAAAAACTATTTTTCAATTTTGAATATTAAATATTAATTTCTTTAAAATATCATATGTATGTGTGTGTGCTTAGTTTAATTGCAAAATAACTATCTAGGTGGCAACTACTGTTTTTTTCTTTTGCTTCTGTGAGTTATCAATCATATTTTAACACGCCATTTAGTGCGTGACTTTTGAATAATTTGCTTCGTCTTCATATATCTTTGTGTTTTGCTATTTTACATGCAATTTTTTCCTGTTTTTCTATAGAATTTTTTTCTTATTATTCTTCTCTTTTAGAGAAACCTTATTATTCTCCCTTCATAATTTCATTTATTTTACTGTCTGGTTTATCATCTACGCGTGTTAGAAATATGCTTAACTTTTCAACATGGCTCTGTTTTTTTTCTATTATGTCGAAAACTTCTGCTGTACGGGGAAGGTGGTATCATAAAGCAGCTTCACCTTAAATCGCTGGTCTAATTCAGCGACAGCTTAAGAAATCCTAATAGGTCTCCATTTTAGTCCAAAGATTCTTTTTACATCTTCAATTGCTATGTTTCTTGAGCTCCAATTTCTTTCTTCTTTGGCCTCTTGTAGGTTAAACAATTTTTTCACTTGCTATTTAATTATACTATATATACATATATATAATGAAAATGAAAAGTGGACAAGTGAATATAAAGAATGCCTTTATTGGAATTTAAAATAAATTGCTTTGGGCATTGTAACACACAGGTGCCATTGTTTGATAGTAGATCTACGTTTTTCGCTATAGAAATATTGTGGTTGATTCTCGAGGAAGTCCGGCCAAGTTTCCTTCACCTCATCGTCTGAATGAAAATGTAATTCTCTCTTAAGTTGAAAAAATGTGAAAAGTTTCAGGGAGACATATCCAGACTGTATGGTGGGTGTTTTACAATTTTTACGAAATTTTATTAAAATTGTCTGGTCTTCAAGAGAGACGTTTTGGCGAGCATTGTCATGGAGATCTGGTATCGTTTGTCATCCTTCAATAAATCTTTTGAACCAATTGTTCGAACTAAGCAGTGGTTGCCATAGATTGATCCGATTCACTGATAATTTCCCCCAATCAGTTCTTCTGAAATCAGAAATCATACTACCACGCATTATTCTGATATGGACGCATCCATGAATAGCGCGACGTTACTTTAGATTTATTTCCTCTACCAAGAACAGGTTTCATTATTGCAAGTTGTATGCGGTGTACAACTCCTACCTCCCTTTATATCCATGTTCGATAGCGCTACTATAGATGCAATCATTTTGACACAATTGCACATGTGGATTTTTCATTTGGGCAACCCTTATATATGGGAAATAAAATATTTTGATCCTTCAGATAGCATTTGAGAAATTTAAGAACTAGATTTTCCTGCTTTGTTATTGGTCTTTATAAATTTTGAAAGTAAATTAATATAATTTTCATCAACTTTTAATAATTTAGATGTTTTTTTTTAATTCCCTCAATATTTTTCGGAAATTTTTTAATGATGAACTATAAAATGTCACTTTTTAGGTGATGTTCGTATACTTAATCCTTTCAGATCAGAGATTGTGTAATGGCTTTTATAATCATGCATAAAAAAAAGATAAGCAACATTTTAAGTATTTAAAAAAGCTTTCAAAGGCATTTACTTTCTACTACTATTTCATTGATGACATTTGGTGAGCAAATATTAATTTATTTTATATTTAAATTAAAACACACATTTTGGCTATTCCAGATCTCACTTAGAGACCGGTATGAAAAGTACTTATCTGTCAAGCAAAAATGGTATAAATTATAAAATTTATTAAAAATGGTAAGTATTATATCCTTGACAGGTTTCGTCAAAATAAAAGACATCTCCAAATGCCGCTAAATGCAACCAATAGTGGAAACAGTTCCAACACAGTAATAACAACGACAAACAATACTTAGTGAAATTTTTGAATCGGCTTTAACTTTTCACTTTGCGAAATCTGCTTACAGTTTTATTCGTACTACCAAAAGGGTCACAATTTACCTATTTGCTAAAGGACATTAACTGTCATTTTTAATCAATTTTTTAATTAGAACTGAGAGAGAAATTTATACTATGTTACTAAAAATGTATGTTCGTTAAAAACTAATTTTCTTAAAAAAATTTTCTGCTTCTGTTTTAAATTTTTTGGGATCATAGGAAAATTGTCTGCTGAGCCAGATTTGACGCACGAGCCGCAAGATCTGTTTTACAGTAAATTTACGTTTTGTGCTGGTCCGGACTACGTTCGGAACCGTGATTTTGGATAAGCATGTAAATGGATGATGTTTATGATATTTAGAATCACTTAGATTAAAAAATGTATATAAAATTGTTTTAAGAATAGTATTACAAAGAAATTATTTAAGTACAATATTTTGACAAAAAATGAACATAGAATTACCCCTTTTCAAAATATTCTCCTTTTGTGAAAAATGTTTCTATTATAATAATATTTTGCTTGTATATAGCTCAGACCTCTGTACAGAGGCTCAACTAGAATTTTGAAATAAAGAAATTAAAAGTATTTTTATCCATGTTTTACGACAACAGAAGGGAGAAATTTTAAGAAAAAAACTCCGATAATTACTTCAATTGGTGGTAACTCTGAAAATAATGTGAGTTTTTCAAAACTCATAGTTGAGCCTCTGTACAGTGGTCTGAGCTATATACAGGAAAATATTTTTATAATAGAATATTTTCACAAAGAGATAATAGTCATTCTAGTTAATTTGCCAAAATACTGTATTTAAATAATTTTTTTTTGTCAAAAAGTCATTAAAACAATTTTATACGTGTATTCTAAGTACTAAGCACTACTATTCTTGTACTAAGTGACACTAAATATCAAGAAAATTATCCATTTATGCGCTTTTTTAAAATCATGGTTCCAAACGTAATCGGATATCTTAACAAATGTATAGATGCTGAGGAAAACTCTTTTTAATCAATCTATTTCTGACTTTTTAGTGTTTAATCTTCAATCAATTAAAACCTAAAATTATGCTTTTTCTTCAAATAGTGTTTAGATATTTCTTTTGATTGCTATGTAAAAGTGCAGCAACTTTACATAAATGTAAATTAAATATTAATAACTTAATATATTTTACTTAAAACTTTCGAAAACTTATTTACATTTAAAAATAAAACTTATTTTTAAAAAGACTGATGAAAATGAAATAAGCTCTATCATACTAAATACTTCTTTATATAAAAGTTTAACTTTAAAAAACAAGTCCCTTTTTGGCATTTAAGCTTAATCAGTTATGCGTTTCGTGTATACATAAATTTTCTTCCTCTATGTCCAAGGGATGGGTAGCTTTCCAGAGTCTAATGAACAATTCAACATAAAATGCAGAGAAAGAGTCCCAGTAGTCATTACGTGAAATGATGTTGTCATTATAGAGTTGGTAATTGAGTTGCTTTCATGTAATGGGCGTGCAAATTGTTTTGTTTAGAAATCATAATTACGGCTTCTATTTGTAGGAGGATTAGCTTAAGGAATTGTGTTTTAGCAGCTTTTATTAAGTAAGGTAAATAATTACTCTTAAGTGACAGATAAAATTGTGGAGATATCCTTTAATGTAGAAATTTAAAAGGTTATACGTTTTTCTGAGCTTTTATCTAAATTGATTCTATTTAAAGCAAATTTATAAAATTAGATACGTTATTATTGTATATATTTCCATTTACTATTCATAAGCTTGACCTTTTACATATTTATTAATTAACTAATTAAAATAGTTAATATGAAGTTTAAAAAGTTTTCTAAATTTTAATTTAAAATAATATTAGATGTTTTCAGTTTAATCTTAAATATTATTCATAACGCATAAATTAATTAAAAATTTAATCATCATTACAATAAATTAAATGTATCTTATAAATCTGTGCAATAAAGAAAAAAAAATCTGTTTGAAATGTGAAATGCAGAAAAATAAATTGACTAAATGATTTGAATTGAACTTTATATTGTAATAAAAGATGACCATTTGTAAAGAAAACATTCATATATATCTGTGAATTAAATTTGTATATTTTACTTTTTTTATAGTAATTTAGTTAATAAAAACTTTAAATAACTTTGAGGGCTATGTTTAATTCAAAAAACTCTTGTGGGAACGTGGAGAATAAAATGCGCTAGGTTTAATTTTAGTTAAACATGTCGGTATATACTAAACAAAAAAAAAAAATTAACCAGGAATATATCTTAGTATATAAATAATACTTTTGAAGCATGCATTTTATTTTAAAGCAGAATTTCTGTTCTATTTAACTTTATGTAGTTTAAGTAAGTATAACATTAAGGTATCCGACTACGTTCGGAACCGTGATTTTAAAAAGCGCATAAATGGATAATTTTCATGATATTGAGTGTCACTTAGATTAGAATACATGTATAAAATTGTTTTAACGACATTTTGACAAAAAAAATATTTAAAAATACCATATTTCGGCAAAAATAAACTTAGAATAACCTTTCATCAAATTGTTCTCCTTTTGTGAAAAATGCTTCTATTATAATAATATTTTGCCTGTATATAGCTCATATCTCTCTACAGAGGCTCAACTATGAACTTTGAAAAATTCACATTATTTCAGAGTTACAACCCATTGAAATAATTATCGGCGTTTTTTCCTTAAAATTTCTCCCCTCCGTTGTCGTAAGACATGGATAAACCCACTTCTATATTTCAAAAATTCTAGCAAAGCCTCTGTACAAAGGTCAGAGCTATATACAGGCAAATTATTATTATAATAGAAGCATTTTTCACAAAAGGAGAATATTTTGAAAATGGCTCATTCTATGTTCATTTTTTGTCAAAATATTGTACTTAAATTATTTTTATTGTAATACTATTCTTAAAACAATTTTATCTACGTTTTCTAATCTTAGTGACACTAAATATCATAAATATTATCCATAAATACGCTTTGCAAATATAACGTTCCGAACGTATTAGTAAACGAAACGTAGAACAAAATAAAATACTTTTGTTTCCAATGTTTTATGATTTTTTTGGAAAATCAATTTTGAGCTTTTAATGTGTTTAATACGTCCTTATTCGTCAAAATATTCAGTAACAAGATGCATATCAAACAATTATACTAGGTACTTACAAGGAACAACTTACTTACAATCATACTAGGAACATACAAGACAAAATTTGGATTGAAGAATTATCATTTTTTCACAAATTTCATTTTTACCAGCTGCATTTCATTCTTACCTGCTGCTGAAACAATTATCAGGTAATTAAGCATTTGCGAAAAATATTTATATACTGTGGTTATTTAATTGAACATACTAACACATACACCTTATAAGAAAAAGTAAAATCAATTCAACAAGAAATATTTTAATATCTATTTCATTATATTCCATTTTGCTTTAAATATTATTTGAAAATAATTCTACTTAAGGTATCCGACTACGTACGGAACTGTGACTTTGCAAAAGCGTATAAATGGATAATATTTATGATATTTAGTGTCACTTAGATTAGAAAACGTATTTAAAATTGTTTTAAGAATATAATTACAATAAAAATTATTTAAGTACAATATTTTGACAAAAAATGAACATAGAATGACCCATTTTCAAAACATTCTCCTTCTATGAAATTGCTTCTATTATAATAATATTTTGCCTGTATATAGCTCAGACCTCTGTACAGAGGCTGAACTAGAATTTTTGAAATCATAACTTAGAAGTAAACTTATCTATATTTTACTACAACAGAGGGGAGACATTGTAAAAAAAAACGTCAATAATTATTTCATTTCGTGGTAACTTCGAAAACAATGTGAATTTTTCAAAAAGTCTAGTTGAGTCTCTGTAGAGATCTGAGCTATATGCAGGTAAAATATTATTATAATAGAAGCATTTTTCACAAAAGGAGAATATTTTGAAAAAAGGTTATTCTAAGTTAATTTTTTTACCAAAATATTGTATTTAAATAATTTTTTTTCCGTCAAAATGTCCTTAAAACAATTTTTTACCTGTATTCTAATCTAGGTGACACTAAATATCATGAAAATTATCCATTTACGCGCTTTTTTAAATCATGGTTCCGAACGTAGTCGGATACCTTAATTGAACCTCAAATATTTTACGTAAAATGGTGTAGGAGAAAAAGAGATGTTACGGGTTCTATTCGGGCTTCCAATAAACCTCTAGGGTAAAATATTCTTTTAAGTGATTTTAGTTAAAACTGTTTTCTGTAGAGAGGACGATTTTATCTAAATGCAAGCTTCTATTTAAGTGCTAGCGAAGGTAGAGCGAAGTAGCTAGTAGGCGAAGATGATTGAAAGTTGAGTATAAGAAGAAAGCATAGTATGAGCGACCGGTGGTCGCACTTAGTATTATGAATTACAGAAAGAAATATTAGGCTATAGAGAGTCCGTCCACTTTAAGGCTACAGATTAAGCAAGTGTTGCAGGAAGAGAGTTCAGGAAAATAGATAAGTAATTAGATTTATATTATAATTAAATTAATAAGTCTGATTGCTCTCCTCTGGTTTAGTTATTAGAGTGCATTCTCAATTATTTTAATAAATTCTAATAAGTGAAGAAGGAAATAAAAATGTTTAACTTGAGAAATGTTTGATTCTTACTCGAACCTTCTCCCACCTGCAATCAATGGATCGTAAAAGAGAGAAGTTCACAGTCCACACATGTGTTGGTCATATCTTCTAATTGTGTCTTAAATTTCCAGAATTATTTTAAATTGCTTCATCCATTTTTCAATCATTTCATCAGCATATCATAAAACACTGGAATTAATTCAATTAAAAAAAAAGGGAACACCGACGTTTCATGTGTAGAGAAATATTAACATAGCCAATAAACATTCACTCGATTAATAAAATTTTTAAACTTTTAAAATATGCTATGTTTTTGTTTTATTTATTTATTTGAAAACTCACATTTTAAAGCACTATATTTACAATATCACTTATATTGTTAATACTATAATATCGGCAAATTTATAGTTTCACAAAATGGACAATGATATTGTATTCCTTATATTTTCTACACTTAACTTAAACAAAATTAAAATTTTACTTATGTAATGAACTAGAAAATACTTTTTAATGAACATTGCGGGTATGAAATGATCACTGTCTTTCTTAAGGTTTAAATTCATAAATAAGATAATTACTTTATTTAAGAGGAGTGTCCGGAAACTAAGTATCGTTCCGTTCTACCTTAACTGCAGTGATAGTTTTGCAGTCCAACACTTGCGCAAACGCATTTCTGAAAGATTATATATCCACAGTGACGCTATTATAGTCTTATATTGTGTTGTTTTTACACATACTAGTGAGCGTACAAAATTTTCAGGACAAATGCCGACCCTGCCGGCAATGAAGTGCGTTTTGCAATCCATTTTATGAACGGTCGAGATGTTGTTGTCGACATAATGGGGGAAAAACACCCAAGTTGAAAAGTTAAACCTAATACAACACGTGGAAGAAAAACAGTTGAAATTCATCGTCCACTTGTAGAAAGTTATGATGGCAACATAAGAATCAATGAAATAGTGAGAAAATGGGTTCGAGAATTCAATGAGGGGCAAAACAATGTTCATGACGAAGCTTCTGTTGTTAATGATGGTTTGGTTAAAAAAGTTAATGAGAAAATTCGAAAACGAGTTGCAATAAGATTGCTTTGCAATGAGATTCTACAAATTTTAAAAACTGTTCAACGGTTCAACTCTTAAACATTCTTTAAAACGGGTATAAAATTTGGTTTCCCAATATTAAAAAAAAAATGCCTGAAAAATAGTAGTAACTTTGCAGAAAATAGCACCCGACATGCTCTTTCTTGTATATATACATATATATATATACTTAGTTGTGTGTATATATATACCAAGTATATTTACTTTATAATATATATTTCTATTTGATATTATCTATTCTTAACTTTGTTCATTATTTTATTTAAAACTTTCTTTATTTAGTATATTTTTAAGAAATCTTTGTACTTTGTTTAATTGCAAAATAACTATTCAGGTGGAGCCACGGTGTTTTTCTTCTCGTGTTGTCGTTTCAATCCTTTACGTCATTTCGCGTGGGATCTTATCGTAGAAGGTTGAATTTTCGATTTCCAGTTTATATATTACATGTAAGTTTTTATCCTAATTTTTTCTATATAATTTTTTTTATTATTATTCCTCTCCTTGATAGATTCATTTTTGTTCTCTTTTCTTAATTTCATTTTAATATATTATCAGGTTTTTCTTCCACGTGTTGTATTACACTTAACTTTTCAACTTGGGTGTTTTTTCCCTATTATGTCGAAAATTTCTGCTGCACAGGGAAGGTTGGATCCATAAAGCATTGCTAACCCTAATTCAGCGACAGCTTTAGAAATCATAATAGGTCTCCAGTTTAGTCCAAAGACTTTTTGTATCTACATTTGTTGTATCTGGTAATTCAATTTTCTTCTACTTTACTGTCGGTTTAGTACTACTTCACTTTTATTTTATTTTACTATATATATATATATATATATATATATGTGTGATGATATTGTGTGTGTGTGTGTGTGTGTGTGTGTGTGTGTGTGTGTGTGTGTGTGTGTGTGTGTGTGTGTGTGTGTGTGTGTGTGTGTGTGTGTGTGTGTGTGTGTGCATTTTTGAAGGCAATTTTTAGGTAAGTTACCTTTATTTTGTAATGTATTTAGATATTCTATCCATTAGTTTCAATAGTTCTTATGCTAAATATTATTAACATAAAGGGGGAAGGTTGGCTGGCCACAAAATATGTTCAACCCCATTTTTATATAAATTATTTTATGTATAATCTGTCCTAAGTCAGCAATGTTTATAATACTGTAGCATCCATTTTTTTATATTTTAATATTTTAAACACTATTATATTTTTAATTTCTCATATATCCTTCAATGTCTAGTTATCTTGAAATTTCAGTTTTTTTTTTTTTTTTCACTTTTGCTCTCTTGTTGAATATTCATCTCTCTTTAGTAGAGAATTCTGTATTTAGAAATATATATATAATTAAAAAATATTTTTTATGAAATTTTTTCCAAATCGATTCTAGTTTCTGGATATGCATCGTATAATCCAAACGGCGAATAAGAATATTAATTTAAGTAATTGCTATAGAATTGGAATGAGTGACTTATCTGCAAATAATAAGGATAAATGTCCTAGCATGATGTATATTTTATATACGACTGCTCAGAATGACGGGTCATTCATTATTATAGCGCAATATGATTAATGGAATGTATTACCGAAATCGAAAGAGCTAACTCAGAATCATCTAGGAAATTAAATGCGTTTAACTTAAAATGGAAAAAAAAACTTTATTTTATTAAATACAAATTCTAATTTAAAATGTTTTGGGCATAAAATGTAGCATCAAATGAAAAAAAAATTATTATTTTCTTTCTTATTGCATTTTTATTTGCACTTTGAAGTAAGAAGTATGTTAATGCTTATTTAATTTAAATCTTATGCAAACGCTTTCAAAATTAAGTTGTTACTTTAATGCTAATGATTATAAAAGTTATAAACTTGATTAGATATTAAAGCTACTGTGCTACAATTTACCATGCAAATTATATTTTGAATTAGAGCAATTAATTTAACGGCTTGCAATTTTTGTGTATTTTGAAAATAAGCGGTAAGTAATTAAAAAGAATACACTGAATCACAATCAATATACTTCCTAATTAGAATTTTATTTGAACAAAAAGAAAAGTCGAATAATTATATATCACATGAGCCGAGGAAAAAATTGTAGGGAAGGAATTAATAATTATGTATGAATGAGAGGGACATGTATGATGAGGAACAAGTATTTGTGATGATGAGAAACATTTATGTATGATGAGGAACAAGCATTTGTCTAGAACAAATGTTTACATTAAAAGAATAAATGTGGGGAGAAATATCCACCAATTTCATTTGTTGTTATTTTCCCTTTATGTTATGTCTGCTTTCAAATTTGTAAATATGAATATTTCAATTAATATTTGTTTTTCAGTATAATAAAAAATCAATCAAAAAATATTTATCAATTTCTTTACATATTTACACACACAAATTTATATATATAGTGACCTGTGTGAGGCATATATATATATGTGCCTCACAGGTGAGTGGTGAGAAATCTGTTGAGTACGGCGAATGCTCGAGCTCAGTAATATGTTTGTCCTACAAGATCAGTTTCACAGAGAGCGCATTGTGCCCTGAAGCATCATTTTGGTTCAAAATCTCTAAAATGTTGCTCCATATATCTGTCCTTTTCTCCCTCTATCTGAGGCCGTGTTAGCCGAGTGGTCAAGGTATCGGATTGTGGCTGGCCTTGCCATGAGTTTGATCCCAGTACTACTAAACCCCTCCGTGTAGGGCAGCGATGCACGTTAAATCTGTCGAGAGCTCAAACGTTCTCCAGTTGGTGTGGTAGTTAGGAGAGGAGGCTGCCAGCTCAGGTGTCGTCAACGTCACTTGACCATGGTTCAAAATTACGTGGTCCGTCGCCAAAAGCCCTCGTGTAGCTGAATGGTGCAACGCTAATATTCACTCACTCATTCATTCTCCTTCACTCTTTGTCGACGCTCTCTCAAGACCTCAATGTAATACTGCTTACTGTCACTATGTCAATATTAGTAGTACATGTTATCATTGTAACACTCAAACGCCAATTTTTGATTAAAATTTCATTAATTTTCGTGATGTTTTCATCAGTTATTGATTTTACAGGTCGATCAGAAAGTTCATCAACAACCTTGCGATCTTCCGAAAATCGTTTGTCCCATTCCAAAGTTAACCACGTAACATGCAGTTCTTTTCAAACAGTTCTTTTAACAATTAAAATCATTTAATTGGAGTATTTTTTTTTAATTTCACGAGGAATTTCAAATGTACGTATCGCTCGATTTGTGAGCTTTTCATGACCGCGGCACTTCGACCCAACAATGTCTTATTAAACTAAGATGAAAAATAGCTTAACTAGTTAGCGTCAGAAAATAACTTGCAATCTGCTCCGGAAGTTCAAAGATCAAATGTTAAATATGCCACTCTCAATCCTCTATACAAGTCACCAGACCTGAAGAGCAGTCACCAGATCTTCAAACTGTCTCACAGAACCCTGGGGTTCCACGAGTCACAATAAAAAAATCGAGAAGAAATAAATATATGTGCGAAACGGATTCCCGTTCTCTCTGAAATTTGCATAGTACAAGTATCTAAAACCTGTCTTCTCTATTCATTAATACTGAAAATTTTATTTATATATGATAAATTTATTTTACAACACTGTTTTAATCCTTTATTATAATAAAAAAATATTAAAACATATTATCTTTATATAGTATATACTTTCTACTACATTATGAATATTCTATTATTTACTATCTCGGGTTCCAAAAGATAGTTTTATACTCGTTAGTTAGCACAATGTCTTGCAAAACTAAATAGTTTTTTATTGTAAAATGTACCTTTCTGCTTTTGTGGGAAAAATACCTATAATGAAGGAGAGGAAATAATTTTTCAACAGATTCTATCTAAAATTCTAAATTTAAGCAAGGGCAGTATCTAAATTTTAAGTTGAAAATCATGCAAAATACACTTTATTTTTGACAATTCAATACCCTTTAGAACATTGTGTTTAGGTGAAATAATTTCTCAATGTAAGTGGCTACAAAAGAAAAGTATAAAAACAAATTAAACTCAGAATATGTAATGCGATTTCGTTTAATCTCAATAGACTTAAACTACGACAATTTGCATGAAAAAAGCAAGCATATATCCCAGTTACTAAACATAATACATGGATAGGTGACGCTTAGATCATAAATTAATATCATTAATGAGTAAATTATATTAAAACATTACACTACTTTTTTTTTTAATAATGTAAGAAATACTTTTTTTAATGACCTTTACATAAAGTGCCTATAACATGTTGATCTACTTTAAATATTATTTTGAGATATATTCTTCAAAGTATATGCATGGAATGGGGTTCCCCGAAAGCACCTTCAAGATCTATGGGGTTTCGTGAGTTTAAAAACGTGAGTTGTCACTGCTCTACACAAACCCTAACGGCTAGGATATGTTCAATCGGGGAATTTTATTTTCACAGATTGTATATATACTCAACAACCACTAAAAAAGAATCTGCTGTTTTTTTATAATATTTGAAAGCAGGTTTACAGAAATAATAACGCATATAATTTCCAATTACATTTTTAATAACGAGACAGAAGCCCGATGAAAATAAAAAAATATTTAATGCCTGTATACGTAGAAAAGCCAAATAAATATACTGGTTACAGGTTTTGGTAAATAAATACTTCCAATGCTTATTTTGCAATAAAGTATGAAAGAAAAATCGAGGACTTTTATTTTGTTTGCTTCGTGTTTCAGAAATGTTATTTTCGTTCAAAAAATGTACTCCTGGAAGTAAATAAACAAAATAATTGGTTTGAAAATTAATAACATGTTTTTAACAAAAAAGAATCATATTACATGTTCTTTAAAAATTAGAATGGATATAATTCGGGCGCTATATTTGCTATTTTTTAGCCTTTTAAGTATACAAAAAATTAAAAATAACTTCATTACACATATAGAAATTTTAAATTAGTATTATTTTAGTAATGCTATTCTAAAATGGAAATGTAACTGAAACAAACCAGCTCAAAATTAGCTTTCCAAAAATATTTCATGAAATAAATAAAATACTGTAAAGGAAATGTTTCTTTATTTTTGTACGGTAAAAATCGCAATTTAATTTGAAACACACTATGTATTTTTTAGCTATCTTTCAGAAAATAAAAAAAACTACTTTTAAATGTTAGTAATGTATCAAATATATTATACATTTATAGTTAATTATAAACATATTTAGTTAAAAAAGGGAAAACTATATCATTATGTTGAAAATTATCCTCCAGACTGAAGTTAACTTGCATCTAAACAATTATTTTGTTATTGTAAAGTTTTAATATTAGTACGAATAATAGATAATTCTTAAATTAATTTTCATTCCAGAGCATCCATTTTTCAAAACATCCTTGAAAACAAAGAAGAATTTCAAGAATTCTTTGAAATTTTCTTAAAGAATTCATAAAAACTTCATTTCGGTCAAAATTAATGATGACAATATGTATATGTTGTTACTAATGCCACCTGATCGGCATGTGTCAGACCGAGGCCCACGAAATTCATCATGGTAAAATGCTAGATTGCACGCCTGTCGTTAGCCGTAGATTTGAGTACACTGCAGGTAACAATTTTTTGGGGGGAGAGGGGTCAGGGCCTTCCACCTCTCATACCCTTCCGCCAACCTCATGAGAGGACTTGTGGCTTGACGACTATTTAGATCCCCCCCTGCCCCGAAAGCCATATACATTTACAAACATCCATGAATTCTCCCGGATTCGAGCCCAGGTCTTACGGCAGAGCAGTTAGCGTTCTTAACCACTGTATCTTCCACAAACTGCTCTTTGAGAATATAATTAACTCTAATGTGCATTGTACATCAAAAGTAAATACAAAATTTAATATTAAAAACCATAGTTTAATAAAAATCTATTGGATTGACAAATTATTCAAACGAGATATTAGCTGGCATCCACTCAATTCGATGGACGAATAAAGCATAAAATTAAGCAGCTGGAGTTAAAGAACAAAACGCTTGACCGCTCAGGAAATAAAAATAAAATGTTCTTTTCCTTCTCACGGTCAATCTAACACGTAATAATGAAGAACCTCAGGGCATTTTTAAGCTCAGAGCCATGTCTCCATAGTTCTTGGTTTTCCCAACAGGCCCGAACCAATCAATATTGTCTAGATCACTGTTTCTTGCTGGTAGGTCTTCTTTTTTCTGTCAAAGTCGCGCTGGATACATTCAAGTTTATGAATGATTCTGTAATTATTCTCCTTTTACTTGCTCTTTTCACTATATGTCCAAGTCATTGCTTCGACATAAAAATAGCAGGTTGCGCAAAATGTATGTAAGGAAGATGACGAAAGAAGACAAGTAAAGAAATATTTGTAAGAAAAACATGTGTTTACTTGTCTGTTACAAGTCTTTACTTACACACTTGTTTACTGATCATCTGGGCTGTTTTAGTATTAAGCTGATATTTCATCGTTATCACCTGAAATATTTGCCTATTATCTCAAACTCATAATTTTGTTTCATACATTTGTTCTCACAGATAAATTTTCTAAGATATCCTGTAGCTTGGCTTTGGTTTCGTAATATTTTGCTTCGAATTCTTCCATCTCAGAGGATTCGAATGATAATACAGCGGTGCTTTATCAAATCCCGTATAAATTAATTCAAGCTTCTCCAACTTGTTGCATATATCATTTTTGTTAGAGGTTTGATCATCTTTTTCAATCAAATTTTTAATTCTTGAAAGTGCAGCCTTCGCTCTACCGTGAAGCACTTTAACCATTTCGGCGTTCATTGTTGTTGATAAAATGACTTATGGACAGAATGAATCAGTAAAAGAAACCAAAACCAAATGTTGAATGAAAATATAAAATAGTACTTATCTCTTGCTTCTCTGAATCGTTGATGAAGATGTCGCAGGCGCCTCCAAATGGTACCTTTGTTTAAATTCAAATAACAGTTAGAGATGGAGATAATGCATATGTTTATATTACAGAAAATAAATATTTACAGTTAAATTTTGCACTTAAAATGGTAATGTGGGTAAATGAAAATTACACCTTTGAAGGTGGAAGAAAAAAGACCTTTCGTCGTTGAGGGGCCCTTCCTGTTTCAGAAATGCCCCGATGCGTGGATAAAAAGTTTCAGTTAGGTTAGGGAGACGGGAAAGTATGGCGCTCTCAGTCACACAGTTAGTGAAGAGTGTAAGAAACAGTTTTTTTTTTTGTCAAATCATTTATTTTTTCCATATAATTTATTCTAACACAAAAAAATGTGAATAACAGATTTATAATGCTACAGATTTTTGCTTGTTTCAATTTCATTTTTGATGTAGCATTCAATTTTTCCCACTTCTATTTCAAAGGTAGATTGTTTGATAATAAATGTATCATTTGATATTATTAATTTTGTATAACTGTTATGTCTATATCTTACATTTTATTTAAAACGGGATTTTAAAAGAGTAATTTTTTATTATTATTGAAATTATGTAGGTAGGTATATATTCTGTATTTGTTATTGCTATAACATAACTATTATTGAACTCTTATTAACTCATCCCACCTACGTCACAGGGTGGACCGCAACACCTTGAAAATATTAGAAGTAGACCGTACCATGTAAAAAAGTCTGCTCACCCTTGATCTGCATACTTGAAAATATTTCACAAAATAATATTGAGGTGGAAGGTCATCTCATAATTTATTTAACATTTATTAATTACATAATTAACATTTGTGAATATCACATTTTCTCTACAAAAGAAAGGGAAAAGAATACGAATACACAAAAATAGAACAGATATTAATGATTTTAAATTAAACTGAAATGCAACACATAATGATGACTTGGTCCAACATGGGAAAATCCTTATTACATTTTTTTTTATTGGAGACGAAGTTACTCGCATCCATAGCAGACTTTAAGCCTTCTTCGCTACGGGTGAGTCATATATGTATTTAGCACGAACATGCCTTACGGTCAGGTGGTGCATGTATGAGTTACCGTTAAATGTATAATTCAATTATTTCATAGAAAAACTAGGTACTTTATGAAATAACTACACAAGTCAGTTAAAGTATGTACTAGATGAAAAATTTCATACGTTACTTAGCTATTCTATGAAATATGTGCATTTTAAGCTAGAACAATTTTTAGTGATTACTGGATGGCACCCTATGTCTATTATATTTAAAGGCTAGGCAGCGGATTTCTGTAACCTGACTGCTAGTTTGTTTTATAGTCTGCCTGTGTTTTTTTTGTGTTTTGTTCGTCAGCTGTTGCGGGGAAGGGGGAAGTCGGAATGCAAACAAACAGATCTTGGCTAGTAAAGTTTCTACTTGATATAAAATATCTAGGTTTCTAATAACTTTCGGAGTACTCTTTTTTCTTTTTCTCTACAGCGTGGAGTGTTTTAGTGATTTTAGCGTCAGTCCCGTTATAGTTTTTATTGTGCTTTCGGATATATTTTTCATACTTCTTTTCTTTTTTCGAAAACCTTAACTTCAGGTTATTATTTAATTGTTTTGTAGGCAGTTTCCGACAACTTAATATGAAAAAAAAAATGAAAAAAGCTAAAGAAATCCCGTAGTTTGTTTGCAAACCAAGCATAAGCAAAGAAAAACGCAACAAACATTTTATTCTTGATAATCGTGTAATGTGGCACTTGTGGATTTTCCATGCTTCAAGAATTTCCACATTCGTTCTTCACTTTAATTTTGTTATTTCCTTTTGTAATTAGTCTTTGTCGTATTTTTTTTTATTAATTTGAATGTTTATGAATGAGTTTTGTCAATTAAAAATTCGAAAAAATTTGAATAGCCATTTCGGAAATTATTTTTCAAGGTAAAAGTTTTCTTTATTTTCATATAAATCAAACGAAAAACTTAACTACATTCTATTTTTAATGTAAATGACAGCTCACGTAATAATCTAAAATGGTACCAAATCCACAACGTTGGGACTCAAACTTCATTATTTATTTTTTTTTTCCCTTAAGTCAGGTTTAGCAACGCAAACTCTTCATCCTCTAGTGCAGGGGTGGTGAACCTTTATGGATCAATGTGCCATTTTTTCTAAAAAATTGCTTAATGAAGTATAGATGTGCCGTCAAATACTTTTAACTTGTGATTATTGGGAAAATAATAAAACTAAATACTAACAAATGAAAGATTTTTTTATTGGAAAAAAATACATTTTGCACTGTATAGTATTAAATGTTTTAATTATATGAGTAATTCAAATTAAAGTAACATTAGCGCGACTTCTGTTGTTACAGATTAGATGACAAATAATTTATATCAGGGTTGTAAGATGGTTCTTTTGGCATCATGCATGCTGAATTCTAGTCATCTGCCAAATGATTTTTAAGCAACTAATTCATTTTGCTCTGGTTCATTTTTTTTTTTGACAAAATAAATTATGTTTTGTTTTAAAATTCTGTTTTGTAGACGATATTCTATATCCACTGTTCAGAATATAAAACGTGCAACGCTTTGTGTCACCTTTACAAATCATGCCATACTTCTCCGTCCATCAAGTTTAAGATTTTCTGTTACATTTAATATCTTACACTTTTGTCTTTTTGCTGTACACTGTCTATGTTAAATATAATATAAATAAACCTTAAAAGGCAATTATAACAACGAAATTGACTATGCAATGCGTAGACAAACTTTGCGACGTTAGCAATTGTAGACTACGATGTAACTAAGGCAAGGCAATAACAAACGAGCTTGCCCAAGCACATCCCTACCGATCACTTGCTTTTTCTCGTGATATTCACAATAACTTTGGGTTTTTTTTGAACAAAAAAGCAAACCCCTTTGGATCGATGGGTCCAAGATATTGTTCGGTGCATAAGCACGCGTGCCACTGGTTCGCCATCCCTGCTCTAGTGCAATTGGTTTCACTTCCGCCCTTCCCCAGGGAGCTTCTTACTAAGAGGATAAGCTACATGTGCTCCCTAAGTGGTGCTAAGTGAGTAAAAGTTTCACGCTGAGAATCCAGGGACAAAGCTGTGGCTGCATTCCGGTTGGCTACGTAACGTGACTGTCTCCACGCTCATCTCTATAAACTTCGAACAGTAGATGATCCTTCCCGCTACTGTCGTGCATATATGAGTACTAAGAATCTTGATTGTCCAGCCCTTACAAAGACCTGTATCATTCCCCGATATTGGGAAGCTAGAGACATATTGTTTGTTCAACCTGCATCTTTTATTTTTATTTCTTTATATTCCTGAATTTTAAATTCTGCTGTGCTATTTTGTTATGTGTATTGTTCATATCTCCTGTCTGATATCTTTATAGAGTTAGGATAATGTCCTGATCGCTGCTGAATTTGAAATAAAATATTATGATTGCATGCATATTTTTGTTCTTGATTTGTGTTTTAAAACCCGTATTTTTCTACATCAATTCCTACTATTAGCTTATCCTCTCTATTTATTTATTTATCTTGGTGGAATTTTCAATCGTTGATAAAATAGTACATTTTAAAGCGCTCAATTGAGCTGAAATTTTATATACATGATTATTTTGGATGAAAATTCAATAGTTTTAATTATAATTAATAAAAATTAATTGATTAAAACTAATTACTTAAATAATTACAGATACAGCCACGTTAGCATCATTTTTGGCAACTTGTGTGTCAAAACTTGAAAACGTTTTTTTCTCACGTTTTAAAGCATTCAGTTGAACTGCAATTTTATATACACGATTGTTTGGATGAAAATACGACACTTTAATGATAATGAATAAAAATTAATTACCACTTAATGTTGTGATTCTTTAATATGTATATACATATTTCTATTAATTGTAACTATTTAATAAAAAGTAGCTAAAATAAAATTTTTCTTTGTTGTGATCTAAGTAGGAATTGACTTAATTTATATATATATATATATATATATATAACTTGTTTTTATACCATTAACTTCCTAATCCTCACTTCATTGAAGATAATCTAACAATTTATTAACTAATGAATAATTTCCATTTATAAAAAAAAAAAACATTAACTTGCATGCAGCAAATTTCGTAATTGCGTTTATAATATTTTAGAAGTATGTTTTATTTTAAAAAAGCTTCGTGGAAATAAAATTGGTTACTTAGTTTATTAATTACACAGAAAGAGCACAAAATTAGTTCAATAAATACTTAAATTTATAGATTTCTCATTTGATAGTTATTAAATTTACTAAAATACATTACCTTGACATGACAGCATTACTTTACAATTTATTTCTAAAATAGCTCACACAAATTCTCTAGGAAAAAACTTCTTCCCAAAAACTGTGAGTATATGCACAATTTATCCAGATTTCCATTTATAAAGATTAACTTACACATACTACTATAAATTTGCACATTTTTCTTCCTTTCTTCCCTTTTCACATTCAGCAAGATCATAAACTCTTCAATATCGGATAATATTATAAAATTTTTGAAGGAAATGGCGCTATAAAATCTACAACTGAGGGTTTGTGTCTAGTTTCGGGTTTGTGATCGTAATAGCAGGCTATAAAACAGTATATACAGCTATTTTTTTAGAGCTCTTGATACCAAAATACGTCATGAAACTTATCACTTTACATTTCACCGAATATTTTGTTATTGAAATATTCATGTATGGTAGGAAGAGATCTTAAAATATAGTAAATAATATTACTTCGGGGCGTTTGAAGAGATTTGGTAAAATATACTTATGTATTAAAATTTAAAATGAATTATATTTTACACAATTTATGGAGTAAAGGATTAGAAAAAATTGATGGGTTTCTACAAAAATAAGGTAAAAGAGATTTCTAGGTATTTTTTGAATATGAAACAGTTGTTTTTAAATTTTTGAATTAAAATTTTTAAATATTTTCATTGTACATTTGATCTAAATATTTTAAATATTACTTAGAAGGAAAATTAATAACAAATAAAAAAGCATTTTAGTTTTATTAATTACATATAAAACTAATGTTTTTTATGAAGTATGTTCCTGACTAAATTAATCTAAAAAGTTTTGGATGAATATAAATGCTTCTTTAATATCTTTATTTAAAAATATCTCAGGCTATATGAATTATCTCATGGGAAAAATTTATATAGAAGTATCAAGTAAATGTTTTTATTTGCTCATTTATCTGACTAAAACATAAAAGTATGAAGGTTTCATCTATGTAATAAAATATGTGCTTTTGCAATTAAAAAAAAATTAAAACAACATTTTTTTGAATTTATATTTTTTCTGCACTTTTTTTTCTTTTACCTTGTAAATATTTGGGATGGACTAATAAATATATACACAATTACGTTCTAATGATCAGAATTGAAATTTAATTTTTAAAAGTACAGCATAAATTCAGATTTGTTAGGATAAAATAAATAATTTGAAATGTTTGTTTAACTTTTTTAATTTTGATAATCTTAAACAGATGATGTTTGTTAGTTCCCAAATTACAGAATTTCTTTCTTTCGTATAAATGCGTATTTTTTATAATAGATTGACTTGAAACATTAAAATTTATAATATTTTTGACATCTTTTAATTAATTTTTAAAAAATATAATCATGTTCCCATTGAAGATTTTTGTAACCTTTTTATTTTCATCTTAAAAAACATGGAGTCGGTTCTATGTCGTACAACCTTATATGCTTTAAAAATCTTAGATTATTAAGGATTTTAACGCTTGTAAAATTTGATTTTCCAGTTTTTCATCTCATTTGGAATGATTTTACTAGAAATTCTGGAGATAAGCTTGCATTTTTTTCAGTGGAAATTAATATACTAAATTATTTATCATAAATTTGGGAAATTTGAATAAATGCTATTTGTGCTTATGGCTATCAATTATTTCAGTATTATCTCAAAAATATAGTTAACGAATAACCAAAATAATAAATTTCTTAAAAATGTTTTAAGGATATATATCAAACATAATATTGATTACAAATTTATTTAAATTACAGAAATATATATGTTATGTATAAAACGCATATTTTGTAAATATATTTTAATATTTTTATTATCATTTCTTTAAACAGGAAATAGGAATGAATAATTGTTTCAAATGGACTTGAATCATTTTTGTACTAGTATTAAAATCACTATTTTTACTAAAATATGCTAAATTATTAATACATCTTTGTATGAGGCAAAAATTATAATTAATATCGTAATAATATATAAATGTTCATAGAAGTGTAAAAACTATTTATATGAATATTGTCCTTGCTGGTCCACCTTGGACTATCCCACTTTTTATTTGTTGATAATGAGAACCTTATACGTCGTATCATATCGTGGAATTTAACCCAATACTTAGATAAAATTTTAAGAAAGTTATTTATTTGTTGAAATTATATTGTAATGTTTTTTTAAAAAAATCCCATTATGTCGAATATTATACAATAATTTTTTTAAAAAAAATTCTCTAATGAATATAATAATTTTACGATTTTGGTAACATTACAAAATTTTATTGTTTAGTTTTACTACAAAGGATTTAGGTTTTAGTCTAATTTTGTTAAAATAAGTATAGTTTTTATTTAGTTAAAGTTAGTTATATATAAATATTTTTAGAATTTTTTACCAAATTATGTAAAGATGTCGTCAAGTTTTTCAGTGACTATCCTTGAAATCTTATGGAATTTTAAATTTTGTTAAAAGCGACTTAAATTTAGAGAAAAGAAACCAATTTGACTGAAGAAAGGAAAGAGATTCAAAAGAAATCTATAATGGCAATTTAAATCTCTTTATGTATTTATTATGAAGCACTCAACAAAAATACGTATATTATCTGTAAAATAAAACGATTAACTAAAGCCAATCCAAAAATGATATTCAACATACAAGAATACACATTTCTCACTGGGCTTAAAGGATTACTATAGCTTCACTAATTTAAGGGTTGGTATTTATTAATTTTGAAAATGGAATTCAAGTCCATGAAACAAATTTATGTTAACCTATTTCGTGTATAACTTATTTTGTATATTTTGGAATAAAACGATGAAGACATAATACAAGAGACGAAATCGGTTATAACCTTTTTAACAATAAGCACACGTATTTTTTATGTAATTTCAGTACAACTCGATTTATTTCCAAGAGCATTTTGTATGCAAAATGTTTCAATTGAAGTTCCTTTTCGTGTTTCTAGAATGTCTAAAAACTAATCTTTCCCCTTTTTGTGGTTTGAGCATCATTTCCTTTTGACCAACAACACACACAACCTTAGCTCTGAGAAAAGAACTGCTTCTAAATCCGGGAACGAAAGGAACAACAATACACCGAAACGGGAAAATATCTTTACTGAAGGTTATCAATATTTCTCGAAGACCACGCACCGGGGGACGAACGAATGAAATATAAAATCGCGTATTACGTGATAGGACTGGAAAATAAAAAAAGGTAGAGGAAAAATTCTCGTGATTCTTGTCTTTTACTTCAGCGAATATTCTTTGTTGACTTACGTATAAGGATCTTTATGTGACTAGCCTTTTTAAAAGAGGGATTTTCTTGCCCTGAATTTGTGTTCTATATTTTTTCTTTTTTGTAGAAAGTAACATAATTTCTGATGGTCAACGATGGAGATAGTTGTAACCTTTTAATGATGTAGGAATGACCGGAAATTCTACTCAGAATTTTTAGATTTCCAGTAGTTTGGTCCAAAAAGGTTTGGTAAGTAGGCAACTGATTGTCTTTTGGCCGAAGCAAATGATTCGAAACATCTACTTTTCCATATTTTGCTCATAAAATTCTATAATAATATTTTTATTTCTGGAAGTAGCTCTCTAATTTCATAAGAATTTGATCAAAGTAATGACTCCGCAAGAGTGATAATGGTGTAGTGGCTTTTCCTTTACGGAAAGTTTTTTCAGTTGTATTTGTACTTTTTAATACATCGTTACAAATAACTGAAGATTCACGTTAACTTGTTCAAATTCAGCGTTCAAGTATTAATTTTTAAAATTTACGTTAAATTTTTTTTTTCTGACAAATTAAGTTTTTTTATTGAGAAAGCTTTAAATGTTTATCTTTGAAAACAAAAATTACGTTAAAAATGATTATTGCTCATAATGTTTCAATACACTTATTTAACACAAGGTAATTTTTTTCTTTAATGAGTAACTATTTGAGATTTCATATATTGAATAATCTATAAGTGTTTTGATCGTCAAAATTCTTTACTGGAATATCATATAGCATTTGCATCTATTGATTTTAATCGATCTATATTTTGATGTATTTCCAAGCACAGATTTTTTTGATATTGTATTGAATGAATAAGTATCATTATAATAAAAAAAATTAGAATTTTATAAATTAAAAGAATTTAAAAAGTATTTATGAGCCGGGTATAAGACAAAATTTCGTATGTTAATGCCTGAATTTCTTGTTTTAATCGTATTATCTACCATGATGATATAAATGACAAAAAAAATACTTTACAAATTGTTACAATGCAAAATGATTTACTTATTGTGTGTTTATAGAAGGAAACGAACTATGTTAAACTTATATCATTTAACTATCATTAAAATATAAACTACATTTGATTTTTAATAAATGAATCATTTGATTATTCTATAGCATTGTCTTACTTCATGTAAGTTTAATCAGCTAAACTTGAAAGAGTTTTTAATAGATGATAGCAAATTTAAAATCACAGAAAATATAAAACTTATAGTAATATTTTTTGTGTCTTCTTGAAATGAAGTTTTAACTATTTTTACAACATTCCGTTTGTCATATTTTTGTCATTAAGTTTATACAATTAAAGATATCTTAAATGTATATATTTAAATTTTAATTATGAGCAAAAGCTAGAATTTTAAATATGTTAAAAACCGGCAACTTATCTATGATTTCATTGTGGGAAAACTTTTCATCAGATGAAAATCGACTACGCCTATTTAATAATTAATACTCTGCCTTCATAATTTATGAATCCTTAATTATTTAATGTTAACCGAGATTGTTTTAAAACTATATGCAATAAAACAGGTCAATAAATATGAAATGCTTGAACCAAAATTTTAAGAGTATAGAAAGGTATTAAAAAATAAAACTTATAAAAAGAAAATTATAAATTAAAATTTATAAACATCTGAATCAAAGTCACTGCTGTTTGCGTTATTTTTTACCTAAGTTATTTTGGTTTTTTTCCCGAACTTTGTAAAAATTAATTAAATCAAATAATATACCCATTAGTATAGCTTTTTATTTAAAAAGAAGTTTAATAGGAAACTAGATCTTTCTCAATGCTCCCTCATTTATGTCAGTTATTATGTTTTAACTATTCGTCCCTCATTCATATAAAAGACATATATATATATATATATATATATATATGTCTTTTTTCCTTCTCGAATAGTTGTTTCATTTCTTTTAAGTCATTTCGCGTTGGGCTGTGGAAGGTTGAATTTTCGATCTCCAGTAATTATTTTACACGTAAGTTTTTTTTTTAAATTTTATTATTATTATTCCTCTCCTTGAGACATTCATTATTGTTCTCTTTTCTTAGCTTCATTTTAATATATTATCAGGTTTTTCTTCCAGGTGTTGTGTTAGGCTTAACTATTCAACTTGGTTTTTTCCCTATTATGTCGAAAGTTTCTGCTGTACGGGGAAAGTTGGATCCATAAAGCATTGCTAACCCTAAATCGCTGGCTTAATTCAGCGACAGCTTTAGAAATCATAATAGGTCACCAGTTTAGTCCAAAGACTTTTTTGTATCTACATTTGTTGTGTCTGTTGAATTCCAATTTCTTCCTGCTTTAGCACTGTAGGTTTTAGTACTTCTTCACTTTTATTATATATATATATATATATATATATATATTCTTTCTCTTAAAACAAGACATTTAATCTTATCAAAAGAAAAGAAAATTTTAATAACTTGCTACCAAGCATTCAGAATTAGTAAAAAAAGTACATTACAAAATATAAGAGACCTGCATTTCTGGAAAGAAGTATTGCCCTCACAATTATATACTTTTCATAAAATTTAAACTCCCTAAAATACACTAAACAAAAAGTTTTTTTTAATGTAATTTAGAGTGCTAATTTCTCATTTATCATTGTCAAATATAACGGACGGAGAAAACAATATAAACATACTTCAAAACAAAACTTGCACGAAAAATGCTTAGTAGTTTGTTCCATGATTTCTCCTGGGAAAATCATGAAATTCATTAAGCATATTAAAACAAACGTAATTAGTACCACCGAATAGCATGTTATGAAGAGAAACACAATTAGGAAATTAATTCTTTTATTAATTAAGCGCACTTCAAGTTTCAGAAAACTGTTTGTATGTTTTATCTTTAGTTTTTGGATTTTAGCTATTTCTGAGAATTACCCAATGTTTGATGAAGTAAAGAAAAAATATTTTGGATGAAAAATAATTTTGACTACTTGAATATTATGAATAAAGATTTATTACTTTTAGAAATTTAGTTGGGTGATAAAAAAATTTTAAGTAATATATTAAATATTATTATTTTAAATAACTGAATGTATCTTTTAAACTGCTTGCAATTATATTTTTCTCATATTATTCATTTGTTGATGCGGAATTCTAACATATGAAGAGATTAAGTAACGAATATATTTAAAATTAAAACTCATTTTTATAAAAGTAATTAAAATCATTAATAAAATTAAAATTGCTTTTAAATATAATGCTTTTAGAAATTGCACCTTTGTTTCTATCAACAGATTAATAAATTAATTTGTTTTTATCATTTTCTGCCTATTCTGGCGAAAATTCTAAATAGTTTCACGCTTTTCCTGTTGTTAATTCCAGATTGTCTAGCAATGATGTAAATTCTCCATAAATCTAAAAAAATTCTAGAAATTCCCCCAAAAAAAGAGGTTTCTGAAGAACTTCGTCCTTTTTAAAATCAAAACAAGTCGAGATGTGAGCAGAAGAGACCAGCTCCGAATAACATCAGGAACTCAGGGAATATTTTTGACCTTGACGAAAAGTGAGCGATTTATATGGCCCCTCACAAAGCGCGACAAGGCAGTCTGGTATTTCCTAGGCGTAACCTTTAAGGAACCGCCTGGACCTCTTTTGAAAAATCAAGGATGACTAGAAGTTCTTCCATGTTGATTGATTTCATTCTTCTTAAGAGAGAGTAATTCGCTAAATGTAAGAGATCCAGTAGGATTTACCCCTTCCTCATCCGGAGTCATGTCTTGGAGCTACTGAACATGTACACGTTGCTTAGAAGATATCCAATCAAGAAGATTTATAATATCAAGGCTGGTTTTAACCTATAGATGTCCAATTGGAGAGATGCTGTACTGAAGCACGGCTGTCATGCAAAATCTAAACGTCTTGAAACTGAACATTTGCTTCACATGTAAACTTCAAACCTCTTTCTGATAGCAATAAGCTCTCATTTAGAAACTGAAAAAAATTGAACTTTTGATCTCAATGTCCATGACGTCGGTTGGAGTAAAGATGTGTACCCATTCATAAGTGCATTATATAAGTGTTATTGTGCATTTTATTTCTTATATATACGATGCCAGAATGTATTTTGTTTTCTTCTTTCAGTAAACTAATAATTGTTTTTAAAAAAATAACCTTCTATTTTAGACTTTTAGACACGCTCGTGCTCTCGCCCTCCCCCATGTAGGATTATCCTGCCTCCTAAAGGGACGCGCCCCTGTGTTTGAGAACCGCTGGCGTATTCAATGCGTCCATCTGATTTCACCCGGTATGAGGTCAGCATTATTTGTTTTTAATAGCTTAGAGTAGGGGTGGCCAACCCAAAAACCTCCCGAGCTACTTCGGCAAAACGTTAGAATCACGCGGGTCGCACATATAAAAATATATATCTTTATAATAGATTTGAACCCATTCCAAACATTCATAGGAGTGAAAATTTAAAACAAATTTATATATTATTATTGTTTTCTTTGCTTTTCATGTACACACATAGATAATATAATAACGTGATGATCAAATAATGCTTAATTTATTTAATTAGTCAGATATTTATTTATCAACCCTTTCACTTACTTTTTGCATGTCGATCACAATATACGCATTTGTGTATCATAATTGATGCTGCAGGCTTTCATCCGCTAAGTTTCAGCACGACTTATGTTTGATAAATTTCCATTCCGAAGAAAACAGGTCCTCAGTAACAGAAACAACATGATAAAACAGATACAGTTACGGGATTTATTTGTTAAAAAAAACTCTAAAAAAAACCAAAATATTGTACAAAATTGTTGCATTTTGTAAAGATGTTATGAATCTCTTGGGCTGCAAAATTATTCAAGGCGAGCCCAGGGCAAAGGTCGACCACTCCTGGTTTAGAGTATATGATGTTCACACACATTTGCCAGTTAAAACCGTACTAGAGTGAGGTTACAGTAAATAAAAGTTTTTGATTTTACAATACAAGTACGTCTTTCCATTTTGTTGTTCTCTTACTAATGCGAACTATATTCACAAAAAAAAATATTAAATCCTAAATATTTTGTAAAGTTATCTAAATTTCTCTCTCAACTTATTACTATATACTACTTTCTTTTAAGCTAGGAAAACTAAAAGTAGGCAAGCGTACTAATTATTGCATGCAAAAGTAAAAAAAAGCAATGTATAATAAAAATGTAGAATATGAATTTTTTTGTCGTAAAGTTGTTAAGGTTATTAAATGAGAAAACCAATGATATTGCAAAAGTTTAATGTTGCATTATAACCTAAAGACCTATATTATAAATGAAACTGAAAACAATATAAGATGGTGATTAAAAGAAAGTGATTTATAGCTTATAAGAAAAAATACATAAAATTTTTATTTTTTCAACTCTTTATCTATAAAATCAGATAGGTGTGATATTTTTTTTTATGTTTTTAAAAAAGGGGACTATTTAATTCAGTGACATATATACCAATTCTTCAAATATTTATAAAGGAAAATGAAAATAAAAATAAAAATGTAGTGCAATATTAACATTTTATTAAAACCTGCATTTCTGATAGCATCCATTACGCATGTCATAATTACTTCATTTTATGATGTGTGAACCTACATTACAAATTTGAGATATTTTCAGTTTGAGATAATATCGCTCTGTCATCAAGTAATATTTACACTCAGAAGGAATATAATCACAATTACAATAGAAGTGTGTATATAACACTACTTAACAATACTAAGGACACAAGTGATTTATGCAAAATTGTGTCTCAGACATCTAACCAATAAAAGTAGATTCATGTTCAGAGGACGTAGTAAACCAGGATTCGTTTTCTGTATAAAAGACAGTGCATACAATTTCATCATTCATACGAAAATTCTTGCGTTTAATGTTTGGAGAAAATATTGCTGGATGTTAGAAAAGTCTTTCTCCAAAATTCTGTATGATTCATGAAACAATTGAGAGAAAAATGTGAGTAAGACATCATTTGGGTGACTACGATCATGCACGAGCAATTGGATGACTGGAAGCAGGCCAAAGTTTCACCACTATAGCTGCTGCAATGGATGTATCAATGAATGTCATCTCTTGATTAAAGGTCAATGAAGTGGAAATGATTTGCGATATCATGCCCAGAGTGAAGGTAGGAACGTCATATCTTTAGTTGATCTCTATGTAGCCCTCGTGGCAAAAAGGAACAGAAATTTCATTCCTGACCGGAAAGCTGAAAACCTTTCAACAACTACCGGTGCACATGTTTCAATAAGGACCATTTTACGGTGATTAAATCAAGTTGGTTTTATGCACGGAAGTCTGTTCGGTGCATCCCACTGCAACCACGCCATCGTTGAGAGTGATTACGCTGGTGTAAGGAACATGCTAATTGGGATCACCAAAATTGGTCTAGAATGATGTTTTCCGATTAATCTCATTTTATTGTGACAAGTGGTTTTGGCCTCCAATTACTGTGGAGCAAACGTGGAACACGTTATGCACAAAAGTTTCATTGTGAACATGATCGGTACGGTCCAGGCGTGATGGTGTGGCCAGGCATCATGCACAGTAGCAGAACAGCGCTTCACATCTTTGAGCGAAGAAGCGTTACATCGCAACGATATATTCTGGATAATGTTCGTATTTATAGCGGTGCAGTAGATTCAGACTTTCTGTTTATGGACGAAAATGCGCGAATATGCCGAAGCGAAAATATTCTGCGTATGCAATGGCCTGATTACTCTCCTGACCTAAATCCCATTGAACATGCCTAGAATGCTCTTGGAAAATGCGTTGCACAAAGAACGATCCTTTCCCGCACAGCGCAAGAGCTCAAAACCGCCTTGAGACAGGAGAAGGACAATATCCCCCAAGCACTCCTCGATAGTTTGTTGAAGAGCATGGAGAACGCACATGCGAAATGTGCATTAGTTTTCTTGATCAACACATATTTTACTAAGGCACCATATCTGCATCATTCTGATCAGAAGATCAATTTTTTGTGACAGTTTGGAAATCATGCAAGCAGAATCTTTTTATTTTTATTTTTAAGTTTTTAATTCTTCGATGCAACGATATCTGTACCATTTTGCACTTTAATAAAAGCACATCGTCCCTACTAAATATTTACTTAGTTTCATTTCTTAAGTCATTGTGTATTCTTAATTATTCCGAAAAACGTAACTGTTCCTTAGCAGTTGTCAAGCAGTGTAGTACAGATGATGATAATTAAATGGTTAAACTTCCAATTACAAACGGACAGGGAAATCATGCTTCTCTCATAGAGTATGAATAGCAGGGTCCAATTGAAAATCCGATCATTGGAGTCATAGCACATTTCAAACAGAGCTTTTGGGATAGATACATGATATAAGGACTAAAAGTACCCCAAATACACTGTCCAAAGCAGTACAAACCGTTGGTAGATTTTCAGTGGAGGCCATATATCTATACTATATTATCTTTGGTTTATTTTAATTCTTGCTGGGCAAAACTAACATCTTGTGTATGTACTCTTTTTAATTAGTAACTAAGGAACAACTAATAGAAATACTGTATTTTATATTTTATCTTATATTATTTGGAATGAGTTATTTTAACCAATTTTTCTGATGGTGTTATAGAAGGGCTGATGCACATTAGATATGTTAAAATTCAAATTCTCCCAATGGCGTGCTTTCCAAGTTCGGAGGGGTTGCTAGCTCAGGTGTTATCCTTATCACTTAACCATGGTTCAGAATTACGGGAACTGTCACCAACAATTCTCATGTTGCCTTAGTGTACAACGTTGATAAACACTCCCTCATTGATGGTGTTATGTTGCCTGAATGTATTGAAAGAATAATAAATAAGAATAACATAAAAAAAGATGTATTTATCAATTTATATACATTGCATTCCTTATTTGGAGGAACAAAAAGCAAGTTTTATAATTTTACCCATTTCAAATACACTCTAGCTATCAGTCAAAGTACCTCATAAATTAGAACTATTCTCATATGAAGTGATCAGAAATAAAGTTGTTGACATACTTTTCACATTCATACCATTTCAACTAGATCAGATGTAAGCAAAATACTACTATGATCAAAAAGTAATATAAAAGTTACGCACATTTTAAAATACATACGCAATAAAGATTTTTTGAAAAATTTTATCAAATATATTTATAATGTATATAAACAAGTGGCAACACTCAGGGATTTACTTCTTTCTATCGACGGAAAAGAATTTTTTATAAACAAGTATAAGTACATCGTTGAGATTCTAAGCTATCGAGTGTTTTTCGGAAAATTGCATAGGTTATATTGTGTTCCTGTAAAGACAGGGTGTAAAAACTGGGAGCGCACAACGAACACTTTTGTAGTTCGGTCAGTATATCGGCACACAATAATATGTAATAAAATATTAAAATTTCTCTCGAAATAGGAAAGACAGCAGGGAAGAGATGTGAGGTTCCAGGATGTAAACGTACGCTTCTATGAATAATTAACCTATAGCAGCGATTCTCAAACTGTGGGGGTGCGTGATAAGCCATCGAGGGGGCGCGAGCCAATCCAAACGTCGAAAATAAAGCATTATTTAAAAATATTAATTTATTGAAAGGAAGCAAAACAAAAACATTCTGACATAATAAAAAGTAAAATACACATTTATACGGATATAATATATTTACAAATATATCAGTAGTGCACATTGTATTTGGTAGTTAATTTAACAATACCAAGCTAAGAACAAGTTCAACAATTTCCAGTGACTCCATGGGCTTGTCATATGTAAAATTATATAAAAAATATAATACTTATCTTGATAATTTGTACGGTTTGTATTTAAATTTATATTGTAGATTTACGTCGAAGTACATTATTATTATTGAATTCAATACATTGTTATTGTTTGGAAGGGGGAGGGGGACGCGAAGAAAATTACGACTTAAAATTGGGTTGCAAGTACCTAAAGTTTGAAAAGCACTGACCTAATTTAAACATCGTTTATTTGACCCAAGTTAGCTTTTGAGTTTGACACCAATGCTGTAAAGGAATATATGCTATAAACATATTTGAAACGTTGCAAAAAGCTTTCAAAAGTGTACAAAGTCAATAACATTCAACTGGTGCTTGAAAATCAAAGTAATGTTGATCATTTCTTTCAATTATCGTGATGAATTATGGGTTTCTCTCATTTGTCCAGTCAACCAATTAATAGTTGTTTGAATGTTTTGTGCCATTTGCATGAAGCAGCTGTCTGAATTATTGTCAGATAACTCACGAAAATGATTTGAGAATCGATCGCGATAATGTAATTCTTCATAATGTTATTGATATTAATTATTTTTGACAAATTATTTAATAAATATAGCTTCTCCAACACTTCATTTACCTTATATGGTACTGCTAGACTTTTTCTTCTTCCATGGTTAAACTGGTAAAAAATCGATTCAACCTTCAAGAGCATTCTCAAAAAGACCTTAAGACACGTTTTGGTATTTGTAAGGAAAGTTGTCAGAAGTGCATGAAGCCGCAGAAGATCATTGTGAAGAAAATATAATAAAAGTTGATCAATAAATTGATATAGTTTGTTTAAAGACGGGATTCCGGTTTTTCTTGTATCACAGTAGTATTTTATTCCGATTCACATTTTCGATCTCAATATATTGTTATGGATGGTAACATTTAAAATTTAAAAAAAAAAACTTCCGTTTTAAAAGTGTCAAAGTTTATTGTCGATGAAAAAAATATGCTTAAATTTGAAATACATGTTTTACTTCGTACTGTATTTCCTATTTAAAACGAAATAATTATTTATTTAATATATAATTTTATTTACACTTATGAAAATATTTCATTTGCTGAAGAATATATGAGAATTTTTTCTAGTAAAAATGTTTTTCTCCTTTTTTATATAAGGCGTAGAAAAACCCATGCGAATAAATAAAATTTTTGAAAAATGGAATAGTTTTTAAATTGAATTTCTATAGCAAATTGTCGTAAACTTCTATTATAATCGATATATTATTAGATTAAAAGGAGATTTTCAAAAATGTATATTTTTTCTATCCGTATAAGCTTAACATGTTTTCCATACTACTTATTACTCGTTATATGCAGGCAAAATTTCTATCTAGATAAGAAAATATCAGTTTTATCCACGCAAACGAAAGTAACATTCCTAAAAACCATGAATATAATCTCATAATATAGGTAATCATCCACATACCTGATTCTAGCTATTCCATGGATAAAATATATTCTTTACTATCCAAGAAAAATTCTAATATATTCTACTTGGCGAGACTATAAACATATAATTATACCATGATATTTATTTGTACCACAAACGGTTGAAGACAAGGTTCCTAAAATGGTAAACATATAAATTCTTCGAACACGCAAGTACAATTCCAGATAACTGAGAAGAATTCGAAATAATACGCAGTACACGAAATCTAGGAAACTATCTTTTTGTTCAATTTTGCCAACATAAAGGTCATTTTAAACAAAATCGTCTGCTCGTTTTCAACAAATATCTTCCGAAATAATTGGAGTTATAAAAGTCAAAATATCATATGTCTCACATAAAGTACATACAAAATAATAGAAATTCTGGAATATTAATCTGTTTTCACTGTGTAACGATAACTGATCTGAATTAATAAATTCTAACCCACTAATTCGGATGATTATTTTCCTCAAAAGAGGTGAGTTACAAACACGAAACAAGTATTTAAATTTAAGTAATAATTTTAGATATAATACTTAAGAATGTAAAACTATTGCTTATATAAAGCACATGAAATCGCAGGAAAATATAAAAAATAATTTTGATATGTAATATAAATGGATGTTTTTATATACGTCATTTCTTTCTGCAATTTAAATTTTTACTGGGGATAATTTTTTTTTGTTACAAAACAGAGCTTTCTTCATTCACAAAAAATTTACTATAAAAGTCCCCTCAACTAAATTTTAAAGAACTCTAAATATCACTAAGTATTCAAAAAAAAATGATTTAAAAATTAGATCAAAGTGATTTTCATGCTTAGAAAAATATATTTCCTTAAAAAAACATTGTTGATTTGCATTGTTTTTTAAAAAACCGAGCAGTCTCTTTTTCCATGAAAAAGTTTACTTTGAATTTTCGCATTAATAAAAGTATGTTTTTTGGAATAATTCTTATATGATCAAATAGAAATAAATCATTCAAAAAGAAAATACAATTTACAAGCATAATTGTTATTGAAATGACTTTAAATATGAATTAGAATAGTAAGTTTATTGTTCCGAATACTTCTTCATTTTACTTTTTTTCAATTCCTACTATTAGCTCGCACTGTCTATATATTTATTTATTTATATATTTGTACATTTATTTATATATCTTGGTGGAATTTTCAATCGTTAATAAAATACATTTTAAAGCCCTGAATTGAGCTGACATTTTATATACAGGATCATTTTGGATGACAATACAATAATTTAATTATAATTAATAAAAATTAAGTGATTAAAACTAATTATTTAAAAAATTACAAATACTTCTACGTTGGCGACTTAGCGACCCTTTTGGCGACTTGTGTCAAAACTTGTGTGTGTGTGTGTGTGTGTGTGTGTGTGTGTGTGTGTGTGTGTTGTGTGTGAAAAGGTTTTCTTCTTACGTGTTAAAGCATTCAGTTGGACTGAAATTAAAAGGACAATACGATACTTTAATGATAATTAAAAAAAACTAATTACCACTTAATGTAGTGATTCTGTCCTATGTATGTACAATTTTATATTAATTGTAACTATTTAATAAAAAGTAGCTAAAATAAAATTTTTCGTTGTTGATCTAAGTAGGAATTGACTTAAAAACTATTTTTTATATTACTTGTTTCTTTTAGAGATTTAGTAACCATAAATAAAATATTATTAAAATAAACTTCATTTTTAGTGTTATTACTGAAAATAATTTTTAGGATAAACTTATTATTTTTAATAGTCCTAAGATACTAGTAAAACACTAACAAATATACGACTAAAAATTTACATATCATTTTCAGATAGAAAAAAAATGTTTTCTTCCTTATATAAAATATTTTTATTTATTTCTTTAGAAACTTTTATTTATTTACAAAACACATTCTCCCAAAACAAATAAAAATATGCGTTCCTGACTGAAAAGTTGTTTTATAAGACCAGCCAAAAATTGTTCCTGCACCCACTTATTTTTAAGATCACGAAAGGATTGAGTGCACCCAAGACGATGCATATATAAAAAAGGAGAATAAATACGACCAAAGGTTTGAACAGAAATCATAAATAATAAAGAAAGGGTTGAAATAAATCAAAGTATACAAATCATTTGAATATGTTAGACGTTGCATATTCAGTAGATGGAAAAGTAGGCTGATTTCTGTTCTATTTTTCAGAATGTAGTAATCATTAAAATTTAAGTTGCGTGAAATAGAAATTTTGAAAAAAATTGCTTTGCTTCTGATCTTGTAACTATTTCACTTGAAAAATGTGTACTATGTTACTCAGTATTTATTGGTTTTTTCAATTTATTTGAGCAAAGGTACAAATATTCTACAAAGATGATTTTGTTACATATTGGCTGAAAATGGCATATATCCAATAGGTTATTAATTTAAAAAAACTTGCTAAAAACATAATTTTTGTTAGCAAGGAAGATTTAAACATTATTTAAAGGTGTATGTCAGTTATTTTTCTTCTCAGGGTGTTAATAATTTTTAAGCAAGAAAATTAAAAATATATTCTAATATAAAACTAGCGCTGCATTTTAATCAATTTACTAATATAAGAAAATTATAAAAGATACAATTTAAACTTTTAGAGCAAAATAATTTAGAAAAAAAATCCTGATTGGAATATTATTGAACACATTGGGATTTTCAAATTTAACATGTATGAATATTTTTTTTTTTATATTTTTATTTTGTTGCTGTCGGAATACATGCAGAATAATTAATAAAATTAAAACCATAATATCTTTTTCTTTGCATTTTTCATCTTTAAGTACCATTTTAAATTTGTGAGTTATTAGTAATAACATGAGAAATTTATTTAAAAAATGTAAAAAAAAAAAGTTAAAATTTTGTAAATTTCCCGATTTTTGTTTTAATTCTTAAAAAGTTTAATTTTAAATTTTTGCATTTTTTTCTTAATTTTGAAGGATTAATTATATGCAATGCCTCAATTATTGTTCATGATTAGCAGCCATCTGTCCAAATGAAAAGAGCATAATAAGCGTTCCTTTTTAATAGATTCAATGAAAACGAGTTGAAAAAGACTAAGCATGTAAAAAACTAAAAATTCCTACTCGGATTAGTTCCATAAATAGACCTAAAAATTACTATATTCGTGGAAACTGGTTCCGATTAGATCATGGTTTACTATTAATTTAAATTCATTAGTAATTGTTAAGAGAGAGCAAGACAGCTTACCACCATCCGATTCATTCTCAAAATCTATCGCAATAAAATAGCAATTGCATTAGTGCTTAGAATTTTATACGAGCCCTCGTTTCAGGATGTCTGCTCTACACAAAATTCCAAAATGTAATGAATTTTGTTTATGGGCAGATACCTAAATGCTATGTAACGAAACACTTAGACACAACACATTTAGAAAAATAGATTCGTTTCCACTTTTAACCCAATAACACTGGATTCATGGTCAAATAAATGTACGGTAGTACTTCGGAAAGTTTGTTTTACTAATGGCAATGATGAACCACAGCTATTTATGATGATAAATTGTCTTGGTGTCGAAATGAAACTAGCGGAAGTTCTAGGTATATTTGGTTGTAAAATGTCTCTTAATTAATCTAGAACCACAAAATTGTTACTGTGTAATTACCATGGTAATTAATTAAATGTCACGAAAAATTTTAACATTCCCTGCAAAATGTGGATAGAACACTGCTTCTCAAACTTTATATACTTGCGCCCCAATTTTCAATCATAATTTTCATCGCCCCCTCCATGCAATATCTTTGTATTGAATTCAATAATAATGTGCCTTGAAGTAAAGCTACCATACCACTTTAATTATAAACCGTACAAATTATCAAGATAATTATTAAATTTTGTATATAATTTTATGACATGCCTATAGGGTCATTAGCAATTATTAAGCTTGTTCTTAGCTTAGTACTGTTAAATTAATTATGAAACACACTGAGCAGTATTGATACATTTATAAGTGTATTATATTAGTGTAAATGTGTATTTTATTTTTCATTATGTGTGATTGTATTTTGTTTTGTTTCATTTTAGTAAATAAAATTTTTTTAAAAAATAATCTTTTTTTTTCGACGTTTTGATATACTCGCGCCCCCCTTGTAGGGTTATCATGCCCCCCTAGGGGGCGTGCCTCACTGTTTAAGAAACACTGGGATAGGAGAACAAACTGAACAGGCTCCGGTGTCAAACTGACACCGATGGAAGTTCTAGTGTTAAAAGTAAATGGGTTTATTCTTCCGATTATTTTTTTTTTTATATTTTACCTTAGTGAATATTCTTTGGCGATCCTTGATACGGATGGACCTTCTAGTATAAGTGAAATTTATGCTGTCACTTTGAAACTCGAAATTACCCTCATTAAATTTAGTATCTAAATCTGTTAAAAAGTAAAATCTGGTCTCCTCTTAATTAAATGTTCTTTCCAGATTAAAATCATGATCTGGTTCAATGAGAGCCACTATCGTTGACCCCCATTTACACCTCCTCATGGAATAATAATTTTACTGTCGTGGACCCCTTGTAGATCGTCATAAACCACAGGGGATCAAAATAAACTTCTTTGGGAATCTTTGGTGTAGATGTCTCTGATATGACAGCCGAAATTATTCTTCTTTTGGTATAACTATTCCTGCAATGAATTGAAGCACACAATAGATTCTCTATTTTTTGCACACAATTAGCTGGGGAACTCATAACAATTTAAAATATACGAATAACATAAAACTAATACTTTGAAAGGTATATTTCAGATCCAAATCAGTTTCAAAGTAGTTAAAATATGTTTGTTCGTTAACACTAGGACTTCCGTCGGTGTCAATGTGACACCGGGGTCTGTTTATTTTGTTCTTCCCACATTTTTGCAGAGAATTCGAAAAATTTTCATGACATTTTATCAATTTTCTTGGTAATTACACGGAAAAAGTATGGTTGTTCTAGGTTGCTTAGGAGTGATTTTTCAACTAAATATACCTAGAAGATCCTCTGGTATTATTTTGACACCAAGGCAATTTATCATTATAAAAAGCTGTCGTTCAACAAAATATAGTTCAATAAGCAGATACTATTAGTAAAACGATCTTCCCAAAGTTCTATCGTTTATTTTTTGAACTTGAATAATGTGTTATTGAGTTTACGGTGGAAATAAATCATTTATACTAAAATTGTTGTGTCTAAGTGTTTCGCTGCATAGTATTTGCTTATAAATTTATTCGATTTTCAAACTTAGTGCATAGCAGGAAATGATAGCTCTTAGAAAAGGTCTAAGTCCTGATTAAATAGCTAATCTGTTGCGAAAGCTTTTAGAGAATGAGAATTGGCTGTAATTTAGATTCCGATGAAGACATAAGATTAAATGAAAGTGACTGCGAAGAATATTTGAAGAAAGTCAAATGTAATTGATAATATTCCAGTAATATATTCTGCTAGAAGAGTAAGCATTCCAGTAAATCCTGGTATATATGTCGCTAGGAAGGGCATAGAATAGATACCACACAACAGTAATGTTCCTGGCAAATTTGTGACTCAAAATGTTATGCGACAAAGCATTGGTCCGACAAGTTTTGCGAAACATATCAACTTCAGTTTTCTTTATGATATAAAGGGTCATATAGTATATGATAATTACATGAAGTAATATCAAACAATCTTAAAACTAAACACTATTGAACAGTATCCCTGCAATTATTTAGTTAAAACAATTACTTTATATATCTTACATCGCGGTGTCAAAATGACTCAGTTGGACGCTTAAGAGTAATCGAAATCCTGGACGTTTTAGTGTCCGCTAACCAGTGTTAAGTCCCTATACCAGATGTCACCAAACTTAAAAATTTCATTGACCACTAAACACATAATTTTATATTTGGTAAACCTTTAATATGAATTTTAAAAATTAGGTAAATACATTTATATAAAAATAATCAAAACTTTTAGTTTCGTAATGTAAAATACACCTATTATGTAACAAAGTTAGTGTTATTACTATGATTAAATAATGGAAATTTTATTTAAGTTTTACAAATTTTTAGTGTAATTTTCTAGTTTTTCTGTGAAACATCAAACATTTGTACTTATCTCCTGTGGTCCATGGATCACCGGTTGGCGACTCCTGTCCTAGACGATCTAATTTTTAATTAATGTTTTACAATTTTAACACCTAATTAACTTAACAAACAATGTGGACTTACATTTGATTTTGAAATAATATCTTATTTTTAAAAACAAAGAAAAAAAAAATACTTATACCAAATTAATTGATAAATATCCCTATCATATTAGATCATAGAAATTTCCTCTTTCACATTTAAAACAATTTCTTAAATCAAGTAAAACAAAACAAAACATGAATACTCTTTGATTGAAGTTTGTATACTGGGTTAAACAAAATTTATGAAATACTTAATAAGAGAATTAATAAATTATATATATATATTTCGTGTAAGAAATAATTTGAAATGTAAATAAATTTTTTGAAATACATCAAATAGAAACTGTAAACACTATAAACTCCTTGTTATATAATCCTTAAAGTTATTTTAATGTCATTGACATTTTGAAAGTATTTTATTTTAATTCAAATACTACCCAAAATTCATTAAAGAGTCTTAAAGACAGGCGTCTTCAAAAATAAGAGTGAAATTTGATTCAACATTAAAGATTCAATTTTTGGGCTAACATTTCTAAATAATAGTAAAATATCTAGCAAATGATTCCACTAAAACTTCTATAAATTATTATAAATTTTAAAAAAATAAAGAATCCTTTGTATTATAAATAGAAATGAGCCCTCACTATACATATGTCTCCAGAATTTATTATTTAAGCATTACAAAGTACATCATATATAACACAGTTTGTTCATAGCAAAACATTTACATTTTTTGATAGTCTAATGTTTTTAATTACAATTTTTTAGTTAAATTCTCTATACAATTCTCTCTTAATTGTAATGTTTTGAGTTTGAGTCAACATTTAGGCCGGTGCTTCTCAAACTTTCAATATTTGCGACCCAATATTCAATCAGAATTTTCATCGTGCCCACCTCTATACAATAACAATGTATTGAATTCAATAATACTGCACTTTGACGCTAAAACTACAATACGACTTTAACTTCTTAAGTCCACCAGTGTATATAAACGTTCCGCTTAGCCAAAACGTTTACTGTCTCGGACGTATATATTCGTCTTTCTGAAGTATGATCTTTTCTGTACACTGCTATCCATAAAATTATTCCGAAGGCTTTGGAATGCAATAAGAGGACCTTGATAGTGTTGCCGAAATATTTACTTATTTCATAGGAATTGCTTACTTATTTCTTTTGTTACCCCCAATATGTCACATATGTGAGTCTAGTTGGAAAATGGTGGTACTGGGCAGCGTAACTTGTAATCGGCAGTGAAGGAATTAATAATAAAACGTACAAATTAGCAAGATAAGTGTTAACTTTTGTATATAATTTTATATATGACACACACACAATCCCATGGGATCTCTAGTAATTATTAAAATAGTTCTTAACTTAGTATTGTTGCATTATTTATAAAATACATTACTCAACGCTGATACATTTTTAAGTGTATTATATCAATGTAAGTACGTGTTTTGTTCTTTTATTATAATAGAATGTATTTTGTTTATTTACTTTCAGTAAATGAATAATTTTTAAAAATAGTGTTTTGTTTTCAACTTCTGTTTTCCCTAGGGGAGCGCACCCAACAGTTTGAGAGACAATGGTTTAGGCAAGTAAATGCATTCGACTGAAAGAAAGTCTTCTTAAGCGATTCTTCTCACTTTACATGTATCTTATTATATTTATTATTATAGAAATTTGAAATTTGTACATGTATGTAAGTTTAAAATGAGAGAAAATAATGATGTGTGTTAAAAAACCTTGGATATCCAAATATTTCAGAATGCTTATTATTTATATATATATATATATATATATATATATATATAGTAATATAAAATAAAATTTAAGACGTACTAGAACCTACAGTGCTAAAGCAGGTAGAAATTGGAATTCACCAGAAACAACAAATATAGATACAAAAAAAGTCTTTGGACTAAACTGGAGACCTATTATGATTTCTAAAGCTGTCGCTAAATTAGACCAGCGAATTAGGGTTAGCTTTATGGATCCAACTTCCCCGTACAGCAGAAACTTTCGACATAATAGGGGGGGAAACCAAGTTGAACAGTTAAGCCTAATACAACACGTTGAAGAAAAACTGCTAATATATTAAAATGAAGCTAAGAAAAAGAACAATAATGAATGTCTCAAAGAGAGGAATAATAATAATAAAATTTTAAAAAAAATCTTACGTGTAAAATAATTACTGGAGATCGAAAATTCAACCTTCACACTATAAGCTCCCAAATTTAAAATTTCTTGCCACATCATATTTTTAGACATACCCCATTTTTTAACTTATTTAACTCAATAACTGTCAAAGGACATAATTCACTCTGAATATAAAATTTATCACCGGATACTTCCAAATCTCTTCAAATACTCTGCAGTTGGTTTATTCAATTTACGTCACTTCTTTTCCTACCGAAAATAAATATTTCAATAGCATCATACTCAGGGTAAAAATTTAAAGTGATAAGTTTGATGGCATACTTCGATATCAGGAGCACCAAAAAGTCAATGCATAACCCATTTTATAGCTTACTATTACGACACCTCTTCCAAAACTAGATGCATATTCTCTCTCTCATCTGTGGTTTTTATATACCACTACTTTCTTTAAAACCTCTGTAATAATATCCGATATTCAAGAGTTTATGATCTTGTCGAAAGTGAAAAAGGGAAAATAGATATGTAAAAAAGTGAATGCTTGGTTTTTTATTTATTTATCTTTTTGTAAGAAAATTATTTTTAATTGTAAGAGGTTGAATGAACTTTATTTACTTTATTAAGAATTTCAACAAAGTACTTTTGCTAATGGATTTTAAAAATAATTGTGGAACTAGTAAAGGATTCAAGAAAAACTTATTTTATATATTTAAATAAAAGTTTTTTTAAAAGTTGCAATATAATTAACTCACATAAATAAAAAAACACTTTTTTATTTTTTAAAACTAATTTTTTTGAATTAAATATATTGATTTATTTGGATACAAGCGCGGCATTGTTACTAGTTTTCATTATTCTACATTAAGTTTTAAAAGCTAAAAAGTATTTCAATCTTTAAGTGATTAATGTGTGATTGAGTAGCACTTTTTATATTTTACCAATAACAAAAAAATAAATAAATACGAAAAACCACTAGATGTGAGTGTTGTAAGAATTTATGAATGGTTAATATAAAGTAAATTAATTACAAAGAAAGAGTGATAAAAATTTAAAATTTCAATTTTTTGAATACGTTTAAATAAATGTATACAGAAAATGCGTACTTTTCACGAAGCTCACATGGAATTATTGTATTATAATAATACAGCGTAACTTTCGTAAAAAAATATGATTAATGTAAAACCAAACTTTTACATAAAAGTATTATATATATATTTCTTACAAGCTTTTATTTAACTTTTAATATAATTTGTTCAGGTGGAATATTGCAACTAGATTTTGAAACTGTCTTCAACCGATTGAGCTGAAATTTTGTATACACGTTTAGTTTGGATGACAATGCACGTTTTCACCATTTATATTCCGATATTGCAATTAGTTAAAAATATATTAATTAAAAACCTTAAAACGCATAATTGTTTTACCCATGTTGGCTTTTTATTATGTCTAGCAGCTTATCGGATTGAGCTTAAAGAAGGTCCGATTCTTTGACGTTTTTAAAAAGCCATCTAATTATTTCTAACAGACAGAAAATTATTACATAATCGGAAAGATCATTTATTTCACCCCAATACGGCATAATTATTTTAACAAATAGTGATATTTTATATTTTTTTTACGATTTTTTCTAAAATAAATTAAAATCGATACGTTTTTATGAAAATTATTTCTAAATCGTTCCGTATGAATTTTTTGTTCGTATTAATGAATCGATATTCTGCCCTAAAAAAGTCCACGCTTTTCTCTTTTAGAATCAATCTTTTAAAAAATAAAATATATCAAAAACCTTTTTTTTTACGATTTTTCAAAAAAATACTCAAATTTTTGATTAAACATTTAATAACTTCGTCATTTTTAAAGATAATCACAAGAAACTTTGTTTTAGTTTGTAGAATAGTATTATCCAAATTTCGTACAAATGGTTTAAAATTACGGATTTAAATTTTGTGTGTGTGTGTTTTGTTTTTAATATAGTATTATAGTAAAAGCAAAATAAATAAATAAAATAAGCTTTAAAATTTTGATTAATTTTGGTTTGTCCAATGTTGTTTTCATCTTACAGTATTTAACCCCCATCCCCCACTATCCTCTTGTTGCGGCCCGAGGCAAATATCTATCATATGTATGTGGCCTGTTGGGGAAAAAGGTACTCCTGAGCTAGACTATACAAATTAACCGCAAACGCTCTTGCAACAATGATGTGTTGAATGAGATGAATAGAAACATATCCAGTGATAACTAAAAAGCAAAAAATAAATTTAAAGTAAAAAACTTTTTAAAAACAAACTTTTATTTAAATGCTCTAAAAAGAATAAAATAAACTTCTCTTTTTAAAATTTTTTTACTATCAACTTATAACGCCATTACAAAATTTATGACATAAAAATCGCGTGAATTGCCTGTGTAGATAAACAAGTAAATTAAATAACTTTATCTGATTGATTTTAATTTTTAAATTTTCAAACTAAGTAAATATGAGTACTTAAATCTCGCGACAAGCTTTTATATCATAAATTGTGTAATGACGTCATAAGTTGATAGTAAAAAGTTTTAAAAAGAAAAGTTTATTTTATTTTTTTTAGTGCATTTAAATAAAAGTTGTTTTAAAAGTTTTTTACTTTTGATTTATTTTTGTCATTCCACTTTTAAAAATATCATTTAAGCTATCATTTCTAGGAAAAGAACCCTCTTCTGATCATGCTCAAAATTTGTATTCGTCCATGTTATGGTTAAATCTGAGTTTCTTTTATGAGAAATTCAAAGCATAATTTAAAATTTTCATTTTTCAAACATCTCATCACTTGGAAAATGCAAATTTTATCTTATGCATGTTAAAATCCTGTAAAACGTGTAATATTTGTCCAATATAGGTAAAATGTATAACGCTTATAATTTGTAAAATACTTTGACCAATCTTTTTCTAAAATGAATATGCCTTTTTCAGGAAGCAATGTTACTTTATTGTCCTTCAAAATAGTCACCTCCCATAATTATGCACCACTGAGATCTGCTGTATATGTCCTGGAAACTTTGCAAGAAGTCTTCTTTTGAGATGGAGTTCAAAAGCCTCGTCACGCTTCATTGGATGCCAAAAACATCATCAAATATTTTTTTTCTTTCAAAGTGAGCTTGAGTCGTGGGAATAGGAAGAAATCTGGAGGATTGAGATCTGGCGAGAAAGGTGGATGTTCAATTTGCATCAGCCCCTTTCGCCAGGAACTATTTGATAATATTGGTTGTATGAGGGCGAGCATCGTCATGGAAAAAACACCATGAATCTCGTTGCGCGTAATGGGTCGTACCCTCCTAAGATATTTCATGAAATGGGTCAACATTTCAATGACAATTTCAAAACGGTACAACACTTGCTATATTTCTATCCATAACAATCATTGCCATTTTGTTTTCTTTTACAAAATGACTTCATTTAAAAAAACAACGAAACTTAAGTATGTGACACAAATCAAACAATACATTTAAAAATAAAACGTAAAATTTTTTTACGAAACTTTAATGAAGTAAACGTTCAAAGTGTTTACCTTCTAGGCGAATGCACACACGCACTCACACACAGACTTTACACCTTTTTAAAAATGACCACTTGATGAATCCGGAATAATTAGCTAAGCTTATTTCCTAAATTTCTTCAAAAATTCCTACTGATATTTATCAAGTAAAATTAGCACTACTACCAATTCTTTAAGGAAAACATCATTATACAAATTATTTTTTTCAGACCATATGTCCTCCATTTGGACTTTAAAATATGTAACAAATTTCAAACTTCAAAGAGAAGAGGAAAGTTACGCAAAAAAGCTGATGCTCGACTTAGTTATAGTGCTAAAAAGTGAACTCCTTTCTGTAGTAATATCTAAACCAAATTTTATCAATATTTTGAAAACATTTTGGAAGGAATGAAGGCACTTTTTCATCGATATCAGTTTAATTTTCCTTAAGTGTTTTACTGGAGCAAATTTTTTCAACTTAAAAATTTTATTTATTAAGAAGTATTTTGCTGGACTATTTCTATTAATACATCTTGAGATGATTTTTTTTTCAATTAAAGAAATAAATTAATCTGTACTTTTTAAATGATTACATTTAATAACTTATTCAAAATTAATGGAAATGGCAGAACAGTAAAATATACCTTGCTAATAAAAATGATGTATTTTAAATCAAAATTTAAAGCTTTAAAATATTAGAGACCTATTTTAAGCCTCGAATTTAATTAAAATAAGTAGAATATGGTACTTAAATGAATTAAAGTATTTCAAGTATGCATGCATTTTTAATAAATAAATTACCAGCTCCACAAATATTGTTATAATTTACTAAGGCTTTAATACAAAAACGGAAAATAAAAGATATATATACAAATGTAACATGTTTATTTATTCATGTGTCTCGTAAATAAAGTAGTATCATTTCGTTTATTTGTGCTATAATGGCTCATTATGCTCAGTGCCTACTAATTAAAACATTTGTAAGTTAACATTTTTGTATTATGTATTGCCCCACATGCGCTTGTTGTGATACTTTACATTGTAAAAATAATTTTTGAGTGGTACATTGTCTACAGAAGAGTTAAATATATTATTTAGATTTCTTTAAAGTAAATGCTTGTAAAACCATTTGCTTAAAAATGAATATTGATGATGGAAGGACTTTTTACCTCCTTCTACTGTGTTATTCATATATATATATATATATATATACATCCAGACCCCAGTTTAACGAATTCATCGAGTCCAAACATTTTTTTCGATAATTCGGAATTATTCATTCTATCAGAATGTAGACAAAATACAAATTTTTTGTTCTTACCTTTTAGAAATTCTGTAATAAGCAACTATACAGAAAGTATTTATAGTTAAAAATTACACACTTTATTCAACAACTACAAGTATTATAGCAAATTATTACGCTCTAGTTAATTGGAAATTTCAAAATACTGACTAAGAGATGTTTCATAATCTTTTTGATTCCTGACACGAAAGATTTTTTTCGTGACGATGCGAAGAAATTAACGCGTCATTTACAACCTGCTGTATGAAGTACGTTTTCTCAGCTTCCAAAGAATGTGATGCGTGAGAAAAGTTACAGTTTTGATACAAATTTCCGCTATCAATTTTGCATCACAATAGCTATTCAATTGCTCCAAAAAATCAACAATGTCCTCAACTACAATTGCACAGATAAGCAGTTCATTATTATGTATAACATTATAGTTAAAATCCGCGTTGTGGGGTGGGTGCGTTACCTCTGCGTTATGGTGTGGTGTAAGATAAAAAAAACATTTTTCTGTCCTATTCAAAAGTCACATGATGGGTTACAAGCATGACTCATTTGCACATATAAATACAAATTACAATCTGCACCCTTTCCTGCTGAAATTTCCCGGTTACAAAAAAAAAAAAATTTTTATATTGACAAGAAAGATATGTTATTTGAACGAAAAACGATTTTTTTTTCTAGTACAAACTAATGAAACGAAATTTTGGTTCTTGAAATAATTCATTAACTCGGGCTTTATTATTCATTAAATAGGGATTCGGTAAAGCAAGGTACGGCTGTATATATATAGTATAATAAAATAAAATAAGAAACCAAAAGAAAAAGTTGTAAGACCTACAATGGCAAAGAAGAAAGACATTGAAGTTCAAGAGACACAACAAATGTAGATTTAAAAAGTCTTTGGACTAAAATGGAGATCTATTATGGTTTCTTGAGCTGTCGCTGAATTAGGCCAGCGATTTAGAGTTAAACAATGCTTCATAGATCCACTTTCCCCGTATGGCAGAAATTTTAGACATAATAGAAAATTGAAAAAAATAGAGCCATGTTGAAAAGTTAAGCGTATTTCTAACCACATGGATGATAAACCTGACAATAGAGTAAAATGAAAATATGAAAAGAAAACAATTATGTATCTCTCAAAGAGAGGAATATCAAGAAAATTTTTCTATGGAAAAATTAGGAAAAAAACTTGCATGTAAAATTAAAAGAATGAAAATAGAATAGCAACCATCTATGCTGAAGTCCAACGCAAAATGGTGTTCAATTTGGAATAACAATACAAGAAGAAAAAATCCGTGGTGCCACCTAGATAGTTATTTTGCAGTTAAATTAAGCACACAAAATATTTTCAAACAAACTAAACATAAGATGTTTTAAACAAATTAATGAACTAAGCTAAAAATAGAGGTAATATATAAAATAAAAATATATCTAAAAATAAATTTACGTGGATAGTTATATTTTAGATAGTAATTTTGCAATTAAACTAAGCACAAAAGATACTTTAAAAATATTTTAAAAATAAGCTAAACAGAAGAAATTTTAAATGAAATAATAAACTAAGTTATAAATAGATTTAATATGAAATAGAAATATATTTAAAAAATAAATTTACTTGGATAATTATATTCCAGATAGTTATTTTGCCAAATTTCATAAAATCTCTATTTTTGAAACATTATCAGTAACTAAATCATTGTTTCTTTTTATAAAATTTAAAATAATATTTCTAAATAGTGATATGTGTAAATTACTACCCTAGAAAGCAAAGAATATATATTTATATATATATGTATGTATACAAGGTGTCCCCGAGTGCCGAGCAAAAACTTGGAGGGGTGGTATATAATAACGTGAAGAGCCATAATTGCACAGGAAAGCATGGGGGGAAAATGTTGTACATGAGCTAGCAAGATCAGCCTCATTTCAGACACGGACAGTGTCTGATGAACATGAATCGTTATATGAATGCCTAGTTAGCGGATATTCACTTCATCTACGGTATTGCCAACGGAAATGGGCATGCTGCTGTTCGGTTGTATGGGAAAAGATATCGAACGAAGGGGCAATCGAATCATCCAGCGTTCGCTCAGGTGCATCAGAACCTGGTGGAACATGGATCTTTCAGAGTCACTGAAGGTACTGGGTGGCCACAATCAGCACGAACGCCCATATTTCAAGAGGGTGTGTTGCACTCTGTGGACCAAAATCTCGGTACTAGTGTAAGGGTGCTTGTTGTTTCAATGCCCGGTATTTTGGAACATGTCTGCCAATGTCAAACAGCTTCTGTGATGTTTTTATGTCATACTTTTTATTTATTATTGCTTGTGTGTGGTAGGAGGGCAATAAAGCGTTTTACACTACATTCTGTGTACCTTATGTGATTTTTTTATGTCATACTTTTATTCATTATTGTTTTTTGTGTGTGAAATAAACCGTTTTACACTACATCCTGTGTTGAGCGATTACTGGCTTTGTATCTTTTTATCTCATTAGGGTTACCTTTCCGCTCACATGCTTTCCTATGTAATTATGGCTCCTCAAGATGTACTCTATCTCCCCTCCAAATTTTAGTCACCTTGCATAATTATATATAAAATATTTAAAAAAGAAATATATTGATGTTTTATGCGTTACAATTATTAATTATTGATTATTTTTATCAGGTCATAATATTTAGTAAAGTGTATATTCAGATAAAATTTATTCTACATACGGTAATATTTTGTGCATAACTTATTTTTATTGTTATAGTGCACACTTTTTATGAAATTGTTTAAAAAAATTGCACTAAATTCACTAAAGAGTTTATTTCAGAATTAAATATAATGAAACAACCCTCAATGAAGAATCAGTTCTTGAGATAATTCATAATTGATCTGGATTACAGTTATGTAATAATCTAATTTAGATATATTACAAACTCCAACAAAAGACATGAGATAAACTTCTCTCCAAATTCAAAATAATTTCTTAAATTTTATTCTTTTAAAAAAATCATTTAATGCAGAGAGTATTAAATTTATTTAAGGTTTGCAAAATTACTGTTTTTTTACTTCGAAAAAATGAAATTTCTAATCTTTAAAAAAATTGACTTCTCATTCTTTTTAACACGCTTTTGTAATTTTCACTTGTATGTAATATAATATTTGTACTCTATTTTTAGGCACTTTAAAAGGTCAGATTAATTCTAAGTTTTGCACACTTGTCAAGGACCGTTGACAATACAATAGTTTCAAAATTCTGTTCCATTGTCTTGATCAGAATCGTCAAAAATAACGATTTTAAAGATTTCTAGATTTGGCGACTAATTCCATAAATCATTTCCAAATTTGGCGACTAATTCCAGATATCACGACTAAAAGACCTTAACCCTTAAACAGGTGCAACCCTAAAAATGAAAACCCTTGTTATTACTACAAATAAAACAAACAAAGTGTTTTTATGTCAGAAAGGGGAAAAAAGACTCGGGCATGTGAATAAAAATAACTTACATTCTAACCGCTAAATAATTTTTTTATTTTTATTAAGCAATACGTTTAAAAGTGATGGTACGAAAATTAAATTAAAGCAATACGTTTAAAAGGTGATACATTTATGTTCTAACTACTAAATATTTTTTTTTTTGATAAAGCAATATGTTTAGAATTGATGATACGAATCAACATTATACCAATACGTTTAAAAGGGGATAATACGATTGACATTTATTATTTCTTCTTAACACACTTTTATTAGTTATACCTGTATCTATTGAGACGGAATCTTTGAAATATAACGATGTAGGACTCCTTCAAGGCCCCGTAAACGGAGAGAATATATACCTTTCAGACCCATTACTACCCATTGAAGAGCAAGACTAATTCCAGCAGCCATATACACTGGTGTGCAAAACTTAAGCAACAATGTAAAAATTTAGCAGATAGCCATGAAATTGCAGAAAAGGAGGTCTAGAGATCAGTAGAGGGAACACGTAAGTCAGTAGAAATGTCATGCGTATGCAAATATCAGGAACAAAACGTCAGAAGCGATGTGGGGCGTACGCAAAACGCGTGATGTCGGCGCGCGCTGCTCAACATTAGAATGAAATGAAGGACGGAACACAATTCACCATATTCTCTGCAAGTTCCAGTGAGTCAGTTCGTGAAATATGGCTAGAAGAAATCACCTGGACGACTTCACACGTGGAAGAATGATCGGAAAGCTGGAGGAGGGCGTAATGTCACCAGTACAGCTGCAGGGTTTGGAATCAACAAAAGTGTCGTTTCGCGCGCTTGGCAAGCGTTCCAAACCACAGGTACAGCTGTTAGAAAAGGTTGTTGTGGCCGCCGGGGACGACAACTGCAGGGGATGACCGATATATCATCCTGCAGGCGAAAAAAGGTCAACAGCAGTCAGCAAGCGCCATTGCTAAGAAACTCTGTACAGCAACAGGTCGACAAGTGTAGCGGTTTACTGTGGCCAGACGCCTTCACAAAGGGGGCCTGTTCACCCGCCGTCCTGAACGCTGCCTCCCGTTGAAAGATGGCCAACGAAGCCACCGTTTACAGTGGGCCAGAGAAACAAAAAATGGACAACTGATCAATGGAGTCGTGTCTCTTTACGGATGAAGTCGGTTCAGTACCAGAAGCAATTCCCAACGCGTTTTGATTTGGAGAGAGATCGGGACCCGGTTTTATCCCAGTAACATCAAGGAAAGACATCGTTACGGTGGTCCTGGAGTTCTTGTCTGGGTTGGCATTATGCTGAACAGGGGGAACTGAGCTTCACATTTTCGACAGAGGGTTTTGTAACCGGGGATCGCTATTGAGGAGGTACTTCTTCCCATTGCATCTTTTCCGAGGTGCCATGGGCCCAGATTTCATTTTTATGGATGAAAATGCACGGCCACATCGCACTCTTGCTGTTGAGGAGCTGCTGGAAAGTGAAGATATCACTCGAATGGATTGGCCAGCGTGCTCCCCAGATTTAAATCCCATCGAACATGTGTGGGATGCTTTGGGGAGACGTATTGCCTCACGCTTACATCATCCGAGTACAACCACAACTCCAACAGATGTTGATTGAGGAATGGGCACTCCTACCTCAAGAAATGTTGCACCACTGGTTCTGAGTATGCTGGAGACGGTGCAAAGCAACCATTGTAGTAAGGGGAGGCATATACCATATTAGACACATCTGCTTGTTGTTCTTCCTGTTGGATAGACAATCATGAGTCACGATACTATGCCCTCAATAAAGCTTGTTTTTGTTTGATTCCATACCGTATGCGTTGTATTCCTTTTTCAGGGCCGATGCTTTCGTCATCCTTTACGTACATAATACTCTCCCTCATTTCAGAATTTCATGTCTCTCAGATGATTTTTTGTGAAGTTATGGCAATAAACCCACCTGTTGCTTAAGTTTTGCACACCAGTGTAATTCTGGCTCCAAATATCAAACATGGATAAATTCAACAAAACATAAATAATAGTTTTAATTTTTTTTAAAAAAACAGGCTTTTATTGTAGATCGAACTAAAAAATGAAAAATAAATCATAGTTTTTAAAAAAAACTAAAAAATACGCTTTTATCGAACCAAAAAGTGAAAAAATAATTCTTGATATATAAGAATAAAATGATTAACGAAAAAACTAATGTCATTGTGGTAAGAGCGTGGGGTGCTTTGTACTACATTTTTACGCTAACTCAGCATTTCGTAATAGAACTAGTAAGAAATCAGAACAATAGAGCCCTCACGCTTTTATCCCAATGACATTAATTTTCTCGTTAATCATTTTAGTCTTATATTAAGAATTATTTTTTCACTTTTTAGTTCGATTCACTATAAAATCATGTTTTTTAGTTGTTTTTTTAACTATAATTTATTTAAAATACAATTTAAAAATCCTGGGAATGTGAGTAACAGAAAGAAATTTTGTTTTTAAAATGAAATTAATAAGGATTCAAGATATAGATAATAATAAAGTAAGGATATTTTTTTAATAATATGGTTGTCTATCTTATCTCAAAGCTTTCTACAATTGGTCATTGAAGAAATTCATTTAAGAGTTGGACACTTGAAAGGCTCCAGGTGTCTTTTGACATATAAATTGCTATGTAACTTCCTAATAATTCGAATCTTTTCTTCAAAACTACCAATAAAATAGGCGGATCTTTTGAAAAGGTGTGGTTTATTATCCGCAAGATCATGTATAATGACAGGTTTTTCAATACTCACATAAAATGATAAATTACCTAAGAAATTTTATCGACAACAGCATATAATTTGAAAACAGTTGTGTTTATCATTATATTATTGCAGGAATTGAAGTAAACAGTCAATTTTGCACTCATGTTAACGTTCAAACGTCTAATTTAGTTCTTTTGTAGAATAACTAGGTATTTCATGAAATAACTCTAGACAAGTCATTTAAAGTATATACTTGATGAAAAATTTCATACTTTTCCTAGTTATTCTATAAAATAACAAAAAATAGACCGTTAAAGTAAGGAATAAACAATTTCAGAGTTATTTAATAAATTAATTGATCATATATAACTAAAATGTCTCCAAAAATACATTATATCCCATTGTGGATGATTAATTGATAAATAAAAAGGAAAAGCAGATGATATAACTTATTATTGTTCATATTGCTAACATTAGTTAAATAGAAAGAAAAAAAGAATATATTTCAGAAATAGTTATATTTAAATACTATAAAAAAAACTAAATGCTAGGAAGAAAAACTGTTGCTTCATAAAAACGTCATGTAAACTTTTTCAAAAAAATTGTAAGAGAAAATTAATTTTAAATTTATGAAATATACCTTTCTTTTACTTTACATTATTTATTAGAGCAAGGATTGCTGTGAGGACATTTTGAATCGGGACTCAAAATTGACTAAAAGCAGCTGCAACTAGTTCAAAGTACTTTCGAGTGCCGTATTTCTTACTTGAACGATCAAGTAATCGTTATTCCATAGAATACTTAGTTAAATCGTAAAATTCAATAATTTTATATACATTAAAGGACTTGTATAGTTATTTCATAAAATACCTAACTCTATTCTACTAAATAACTTACTTCACACTTTAACGGTAATATATATATATATATATATATATATATATGTGTGTGTGTGTGTGTATGTGTGCGTGTGTGTGTGTATTTAAGTAATGTATTTAAGAAACACATGGATTTATTCCCGGTGAGAAATGTGTTGATAAAGCGTACGCGTTCAAGTATAATAAAAAATTGGTAGATCAATTTTTAACTATAATAATATTAAGGAAGTGGTAGATCAAAAAGAATGTACATGCAATAATTACAGGAAATACGTGGACAAATATCATGGACACGTAGTAACAGGCAACCTAGAAATAGTTCAATATCAGAAATTAAGAGGAATTATGTGCAAAAGCACTGGTTATTGATTAACTATTTCGAATAACAATTTAAATTTAAGAAACAGCTATCAGAAAATATTAACAAATTTGCTCTCAATGTTGCAATAAAATCTAATTTACCTACTCAGGCCTTTAAGAAATATGGTTTTCATGTTCCCAGGGACTCAATGAATTTTAATTTTAGAACAAAAAATGATGTTTCTTATAGAAAAATTAAAAGACCAATAAAAAACTTACGAAAACACTTTGTGATAGTTTATGTTGATAAAGTCCCAGGAATTTATGCAATAATGTGTAAATATTACTATAGTAAATTAATAAATGATCATATAGAAAATAACAATGCATATGAAGTAAGTAAATTTAGTATGAAAGAAATTAACAATAGATTATTGGAATTTTGTAAACAATTAAATATTTCTAGTAATAAAATTAAATATCCCCATATATTTTTGACTCCTAAATTTCATAAAAATCCAGTCAAATTCCGCAGTGTAACAAATGGGTTCAATACTTATATATCCAAATCGGTGGAAGAATTTTACAGACCATATTACAAGATACAATAGACAAATTTAAAGATAATTGTATTATAAAAAACCGCCATGATGTAATAAAGAAGGTTGAGCAACAAGAGGTATTTTCAGTGCATGGATTCGATTTCGAAGATTTATTAAATTCCATCAAAATAGAAGATGTAATTCAGGTACTTTCAGATGCATATGAGAAATATGATTTGAATAGTTACATTAGTTTTGAAAAATTCAATACACTAATTCGATTTGTAATACAGGAGAACTTCATTATTTTTGATAACAAACTTTACAAACAAATCAAGGGATTGCCTCAGGGTGACCCTGCCGGTAATAGTATCGCTAACCCGTATTTACATCACTATGAATCAAATCGAAGAAATGAACCATCTTGCGTCTTATTAAGAGACATAGATGATTTAATTGTGATAGGTCGCGACAGGAAATTTAAACCTAGCATTAATTTTTATCCGGAATACCTAAATTTATAATACAGATAAATTTTAACTCGAACAAAGTTGAATTTTTAGGTTTAGATTTAAATATTATTGACAAAAAATTATGTAGCAATATCTATGATAAAAGGGAATCATTTAACTTCAATATTTTAAAGATAACGAACTTCAATAGTTGTTTACATATATCAATATTTAGAAATATTTTAAATTTTTTGATGAGAAATAATAATTTAACTACACAAAATATATTGATTAATTCAAGAACATCCAGAAATTTATATTTGGTTGCATACAGAATGATTATCCCATCAACTTCTTGAAAAAATTCATAAATCAAAAATTTTCTTAAAAATCTTTTTAAACGCATAATTTGGCAAATTTGTGAAGGATTACGATGAATTTTAAGAAATGCACAAATCCCCACAACATTAAGTCCACAAAGTCAGCTTGTTAGTGGTCCAGCTGTGAAGAATATGTGCATTCCACACACAGGATACATTTTAATACACACATAGACCAATATTTACACGACTACACTAAATTATTTATGACCAATCAAACAACTTTTTTGCATGCAATCTGGTTTGCATCTAATACCAAATAGTTAAACTCTAATGTGAGAATTTGCATAATTTCGATTGACATGGCATTAATGGAGTTATGAGCAATATATGAGAGGTGATTGTTGTAGGAAATATAAGAAATTGTTCAGAAATTGAGAATTGAAGTATTGATAGGAAGCTCTTGGGTGAGTTTTTGATGATTTACGCTATTCATTTGTGAATATACTGGGTTTTAATTTGAACTTTCGGATTTTAGATATTTTTCTTCCTATACGACTATTTTAAAGATGGGTGCATCATCTTTGGTGTTCGATGGTTCACTCATATTATGCACTTAATTGTCTTAGAATTTTATCATTTTAATGTTATATCTTTCAGAGTGCGATAGCGAATAGTTTAATTTTTTAAGTATTAACTTTTTTAACTTTTAAATTTAAAATTTTTGAGAATTGGATATTTCCCGATTAACTTACCAAGTTGCAATAGGGGGAAGGTTGGCGCTATCGAACTAATTTAACCCCACTTATCGGTCCTAAATCCGACGTTGCACTTGGATGTTTTGTAAATTTTTATTTTATAAATTTTTAATTTTGTTTGAAAACGTTGGAATTTTATTTTCTATATTCGCCATTGATATTTTGAAATGGGATTTGAAATTATAAGATTCATATATAATTTCAATGTTTTAATTGAGTGTGAAATTGTGATTGATTTATATATATTTAAATATATATATATATATTATATTGTGACGTTGTGACACTATATCATTTTCAGTCACACAGCTAATCATTAAATCTAGAAAGACTGAAACTTAGTATATACCTATACTGGCCAAAAGCAGTCAAAATGACTGCATTGTGAAAGAATAACTAATGTGTAAATAAATTTGTTTAAAATTAATTTATAATATTTTTATATTATATTTACAGTCACATAACAAGTTATTAGTAAATATTAACATTAAAAGAAATTTACTTCATTCGGAAAAAAAAATATTCTAAAAAGTCTAAGAAATTGTGCCATTATATACACTATTGTTTTTTTAGTTGAAATTAAAAAAACAGTCAAAATGACTTCCTTGGGCAATCTAGTGTTAAAGAATCTCACTTTAGATTTCTAGTCTAAGGATATATTTTCTAAATTTAAGCAGTAGAATCATAATAATAGACTAAATCAGTCCATTGTTCGCTGGTAAGAATAAAAACTAAAGTCCCGTGTTGAATTATCTTCAGGGTTGCCTAACCATTGTGCTGCCTCTTTCAGTCGTCGGTTTTATTTTTCCGACACCACTACCAATTCTACGGAGGGTGCTCGCCCTACAAAGTTCTTCAGTCCCTCAAGTTACGTTAGAAAACCTTACCCTCTCGTCTCTCTGACCTTCGTGTCCCAACCAACACGTGACGAGCGTTTACCTTTTCCTACCCCTCACAGGTAACGTGTCGTTCTTTTTAAACACCAGGGCGGGTCCGCTACATGTCCCTCATCATCTCTCATTGGCAGGCCCCCCCCAAAATTAGCCAACTGCCCCCAGGTTCATTAGCACCCCTCTGGTGTGGACCCAACAATGACTCTGGATCTTCTCGATCGCTCCAGCGACAAAGGGCTTGTCCGAATATCCGGTCTTTAATCCACTTCGTCGCCATTCCCTCTTTGAATCAACTTGCCGCCGTCCTCAAGTTGCCAGTCTCCTAAGATAGATAAGTCCCGTCAATGGACACACAATGGGTCTATGTCTGACCCATCATGCCCTCAGTCACCCTGGCGACGACAGTCCAAAGGACAATGACAAACAAAGGACAATGACCCAAAGACATGTGCTCTGTCTTCAACCCTCAAGCGAGCCATCTGATCTCCATATGTCAAACTAGACAAATGTATAAAGTAGTGTGGGCTGTGTCAATGCGACATCCTTACAATATATAACGGTAACGAAAAACGAGAATTACCGTTATATATAGAAGAAGAGAGAAAAAGAGAGAGTTATAGATAGATATATGTAGAAAATATGTAGATTTAGAGTAAAAGCTCTCAAAGCCCAATTAAAAATTTCAGATTGTACTGACCTTTCGAAAATTATGAGACTACACTTACAAATATTAATTTCAACTAAATAAATAATAAAAACATTTATTTAAGGTTGTTGTTTTTTGTTCCATAAAGAAAGTATCCATGTTTTTTTTTACACCACAATTTCAACGTGAGCACATCTATTTATGTGCATCACATGGAGTATGTACGATATTTCTATAGCCACGTCACATGATATTTGGCAAGATTAGCCATAATCCGAACGACCACTGTAATTCCAAAATTTCATTTCATTAGTGTTGCGAATTTAGGATTGGCAAACAGTGTTTTTGACATATCTCTACTAGAACTTCCCATTTGTTATGTTTAGAGATGTAACTGGCCATAATATGGACTTCCTCTTTCGACGGGAAACTTTTTCTCATTTCCAAACACTAGTGCGGTGGTGCTCCATTTAAGCTGCAACTGCGTTGCAGATTTAAAATTTAAATTTCATAAACTGCGCAAGAACTTGCGCTTTTTGAGTTGAAGTAATTTCGAAACGAGAATGCTTAAAAATGGGGTTTTTGTACCACCTAATTTGCATTTCATTAAACAAACTTTAATATTTTTATGGCACGAAAAAGGTAATTAAAAGCTTTTGTATGTTCCTTTTTAATTAATTTTTGAAAGTGTAGTTATACTTTTCGGACACCTTACATTTTCAATTATATCCTCATTTTCTAACATATTTCTTAAAGATAGAGTTACTCCTTTGATGCAGCTATTAACAACGAAATTTCAAAAATAAATCTCAACGAAGTGATGTATATTCAATTATTATTCCTAAGCAAAACAATTTGCATACCTATTACTCGAAAGCAACTCAATCCCCAATTCTATAATGATAATATCATTTTACATAATGACTACTGGGACGCTTTTTTACACTTTTGTACTTGTTTTTTATTAAATCTCGAAAAACATAGTTTATTTGCACTTAACTTGATAACAGTTTTTGAGTGCTTAGATCCGGTTTCTTAAAAAGTTTTATAAAGAGATGGTAAAACGAATTATTTCTTTTCGTTAAGTTTATTTTGAAGTACCAAATGAGCCTCAAGCACGATTTCAAATAGTATGATTAATTAAACTGATCATTTTATTTGTTTTATTTAAAAAGGAACCTTAAATTTAATTTCAGGTGTAAGTGCTTTCGTGTAAAATTAAATTTCATAAGCTTTTGAGTTGGTCAATTCAATTCATATTAATAGTTTTCAGCCTAGATTGCTACGGAATTAATGTGTTTTTTTAATGAAACCGATAGAAATGATTCGTGCTATTGTATCGAAAATACTGAATTGATTACTGTTGATATATCGGTATTGAAAATTAATCAATACATAAAAAGTAACTCACGTTTAATAAAGAAAGGATTTCAAGTGCTTACTCAAATAAGAAATATATTTAATCTAGAATAGCTTGCATCCAATACTGTATATAATAAACTATAATTAACAGAAAATGTAAACTGTTATGCAACTTGAAGTTTTAAATATGTCTTTGGTACTTTTTTTTGCACAGTTTAATTCAAATTGATTAAATTCTGAAATTTAATTAGTTGTTCTCTGAAAGTAAGGATTTTATCCCATAACATATAAAAAAAAACAAAAGTTTTTATTTAGGAAATATTTTATATCAATTCTATTTGAATATTTCTTAAATTAACATAATTTTTTTAAGTTTAGGTAAATCATATCAAACAGAATACACATTTGTTTTGATCTTTCCTCTTACTTTTATTCATTAAAATAAATGTACATTTTTATGCCTAACTCTCTTTCGTTAAACTTACTACAGTAAAATTATTCCGCGCGGTTTATGTGATTATCATTAATATCTCCCTAAATATATTTTAAATTTAATGCATATTTGGAAGCTTATACTTCGAGAAGTAATACTCATGGCAAATGTAAATGTGATATTTTTCATTTTAAGCAATTTCAGAGATTTGAAATTCAATACATTTTAAATTATCGAAATTCCTAATTTAGCAAACAAATAATTAGCATTGCATACAAAATAGAATATCTGTGTAAGTGTATCATTTTAATATTTAAAATAAATGTATTAAATGAGGCAAATCTAATCTCTATTTTTATACTTTGTACAATTAATGTAAATGCTGAGGAAATTTTCCAAATATGATAAATATGATCAAAGTACATGTGAAAGAAAATAAAAGTAGGAAATAATTTATCTCTTACTTATTTTTGATGTTTTAAATGTAAAAATACAATCTCTTTTCAGGTAAACCACAAATACTAATGTAAAATGTGATTTCTTATCCCAGAAAGTCATTTTCTCCCAGTATTTGCGGTGAAAAATATCACTGCAGAGAATGCTCAATTTTATATAATCATTACTATTTCACTGATAATCCTTTGAAACTAAGGTACTGTTATTACAATATGTTAGACTGAATCAATCTTCATTTGAGATGGTGTGAAATTCTCCACTTCAACAACTAGTATTTATTGTAATACATTTCGATTATAATAAATACTTTTCTAACTTTCGAAAATAAAATTAAAGACAGACAGTCTTATTGAAGGATTTGTCTAGCGATCACATTCTTGTTTCGTCTTCCAAAAATACCTCCAAAGATTGGTATTCAAAAGGTTGAGACAGCGATATAAATTTTACAACGAATTAAGGTATCCGAATACGTTCATAACCGTGCTTTCTAAAAAGGGCATAAATGGATAATTTTCATGAATATTTAGTGTCGATTAGATTAGAAAGTATGGACAAAACTGTTGTAAGGACATATGACAAAAAAGCATTTAAACACAATATTTTAGCAAAAATTACTTAAAATAACCTTTATTCAAAATGTTCTCCTTTTGTGAAAACTGCTTCTATTATAATAATACTTTGCCTGTATATAGCTCAGAACCCTGTACAGAGGCTCAATCTATGTTTTTTGAAAAACTCACATTATTTTCAGAGATACAACTATTTGAAATAGTTATCAGCGTTTTTTTCTTAAAATTTCTTCCCTCAGTTGTGTCGTAAAACATGGATAAACCCAATTCTAAGTTATATATTTCAAAAATTCTAGTTGAGCCTCTGTACAGAAGTCAGAGCTATATACAGGCAAAATATTATTATAATAGAAACCTTTATCACAAAAGCAGAATATTTTGAAAATTGGTTGTTCTATATTGATTTTTGTCAAAATGTTGTACTTAAATAATTTTTTATTGTAATAATAATAGTAAAACCATTTTATATACATTTTCTAATCTAAGTGACACTAAATATCATAAATATTATCCATTTTATGCGCTTTTGCAAAATCACGGTTCCGAACATAGTCGAATACCTTAAGCATCAATATTCATGTGTACTAAATCCAAAAACTATCTGCCATACTTATTCATAGTTATATCCATACATTGTTGTAATCATCCATTTTCATATTCATCTATGTTTGAACATCCATACTTTTTTTTCTTAGCAAGAGTGATAAAATTATTAAGATGCTGTATAGAATTTAATAATTATGGATGATATTTTAAAACATCATATTTGAGTAGAAAAATTTATCAATAAAGAAAATGATTTAAATTTTACAGGACGTGTGTTGAATATTTTAATAGGAAAAATAGTTTCCAAATAAATAATTTTAGATAAATAAAAATCTAGAACTTCATTTCTCTTTTTAAGCGCTTTCTGAACACCATGGAATGTCTCAGAATCAATAAACATCAATAATTTGATAGAACTCCTTTGTTTTTACGCCAGAAAGATATAAAACTTTCTACTTCTCCTTTATTTTCTTATTTCAAATATTCCTATTTGCTCAGCAATAAGCGTGGCATTATCTTTTGCCAGCGTCCGACAATACATGATAGTGTCATTCAAAACCAGAAAAGGCAGCGTATAACTCAAATTGCTGTAATAAAGAGCAGTTTCTTCTAAAAATTATGTCTCCTGAAGGTTAGCGTCAGACCACTGAAATATCAGTGCAGAATGACACTAAAACATACACACACAAGAATCCTGTATAAAATGGAATTTAATTTGCTTAGAGTATTTTCTTCAATAACTAACTATGATTCATTTAACTTTAATGGGTTTATATTTTTCAAATCCAATAAAAAATTTTCAAAAGTTTCTAGAATTTTAATACTGGATAGAAACTAAATTGATTATCACTAAAATAATGTCTTACCAATGATAAAATGTCTCATATATTCACAATCTTTCCAAAGTTATACCAGATGTTGTAACCAAACTTAATCAATCAATTTATTCATCATTTGCAAAAAAGTGACATTTTGAATTTTCTGTTTTTAACTCTTGTTTTATTTTGAAAATAACATAACGAGTTTTATTACTAAAACTGTTTCAAATAGCTATTGTTTTGGATCTTGCATCATAATAGTTCTATTGTTAACCTCTTAATAGGTTATTTTTCCCCAAAATACTTTTAAAAAAAAGGCACATTTTTTTGTTGAGTATAACTAAGTACCGTACTTAATAGAATGAGAAAATGGAAGAATTTTATTTTAATTTTTTAAATTTTAAAGATTTTACAACATACTTTATTTTACAATTGTGGTTGAAAAAAGTTCTTTAATGTTTGCTCTTTGAAAGTGCTCTCTACATACTAAGAAGAATTTTCCATATGCCTTAGAAACATTTTTGCTCGTACTTTTTCCAAACGGCTGAGAGTTTATTGAGTGTGTGTGAAAAGTTTGTGCAAGTATTTTCCTCTGATGAGTAATCCAAATAATCAACAAACAATTTTTAATTTATAACCAAATTTTATTCATCCTTACACAAAAATATTTTTGTTGCTTTTGTTACCATTAATTTCAAAAGTTACCATTTTCAATGCAACAGAATTACATACAATGGAACACAAATTTTAAGGATCTAAGTATTTCTTATCCACAAAGAAGGTGCCGACTGAGAAACATTTCAGAGCCATAATCAACCTGTATTATCTTTACAAATCATTAGCAGTTAACAATATCACTATAAGAATCCAAAATATGCTTAAATCAAAGAAAGAAAGAAAATATCAAAGCCCGTACAGCGAACAGATAAACGGTTGCGGCACACTTTAGCAGCTCGTACGATGTACAAGAAATTTCTTAATGGTTTAAATTAAGCCGAATGTATTTTAGCAAATTTATATCCATCTTAAATAGAAGTAATCGAAACAAAATTTTTTGTTCTCACTTCTTGCTACTAAATCCTTTAAGGTTATTATGTTAATTTAGATACATTTATCAGTAATATGATACAAGAAAAGATATCAAAGTTATTTACAATTTTCCCACCGACAAATTGAAGCTCTATCTAATGCCAAATAATTTCAATTTTTATATTTACCTATCTTATTTTATTACTGTGTCTTCACGACGCCATTAAATTTTATTTCCTATTAACTTCTCCTTCCTTTTGAGTAAGTACGCATTTAAGTCAATAAAATCGGTGCTTCCTATCATTAAATATGGCACATATTTCATTCATGAAGTGCACTTTGCAGACCTAGAACCAATGAAAAAGAGTAATAAATTTCATTGTAAGAAAAAGGAAAAAAGTTTAATTAATTTTGATTTTTGCTCCTGTGAGATTTCTGTCAGCATTTTTCTAAAATATCTAAAACGTTACATTTGAGCAATGTTTTTTCCTGGGAGGAAATTGATAAGGATTGGACTGGTAAAATATGATATTCCTTCAATTTACAAGTATATTGCTTTATACTTGACAATTATTATGACTCTAATTCAGTGCTTCTCAAACTTTCAATATTCGCGACCCAATATTCAATCATCATTTTCATCGCGCCCCCCTTCATACACGAACAATGTATTGAGTTCAATAACACAATAACTTTGACACTAAAGCTACAATTCGACTTTAACCTCTTATGTGCCACCTACGTATAAATACGTCTCTCTGTCAAATCATTAATTTTCTGGACGTATATATACGTCTTTCCGAAGAATGATAATTTCTGTGCACTGTTATCTATAAAACTATTCCTAAGGCTTTGAAATTCAAGAAAAGAACCTTGACAAGGATTTACTTATTTCAAAGGATTTGCTTATTTATATTCCTTTCTTTTCTCCTCCCCCTCCCCTAAAAAAACATCAAAATACGCACGTCTGCATGGAAAATGGTGACATTGGGGAGCGAATCACGTAACTTTTAATCGACAGTTATATATAAGGAATTAATTACAAACCCTATAAATTATCAAGATAAGTGTTAATACAAGCCCATGTGGGACACTGGTAATAATCAAACCTGTTCTTAATTTAGTATTGTTAAATTAATAATAAAATACATATTGTATAGTACTGATACATCTATAAGTGTATTATATCAGTTTAAATGTGTATTTTATATTTCATTGTATCAGAAAGTATTGTTTGTTTATTTTCAGTAAATTAATATTTTTAAATAATCTTTTGTTTTCAACTTTTCAATATGCTCGCGCCCCCCTCGTAGAGTTATCACGCCCCAAGGGGGGCGCGCCCCACAGTTTGAGAAACACTGCTCTAATTATTTAGACTTAGTTCGGTAAGAAAAATTCTTTAAAAAATTTAGCTCGTTTCACCATGTTGTTTATTATAAGAAACTTTTTGAGATATTGGTAGATTTCAACTACAGCCAGAGCCCATAATTTTTTTTTATTTAAGTAAATAAATCAATAATAGTTAATATCAATATGAAAGACAATAATTATCAGTTGGAAAATAAACCTACAACCAGCTTTTGCCTCAATTTTTATCTCACCTGGAATTACCATAAAGCCAAGTATAAACAGATCTTGATACTATTAATCATAACTCTATCGAAAGCGCCATATTTAATTGCTTTAATGTTTTGTTAAAACTCTTCTTTTTTGGCATCTGCTATTTTCCTAATATATAAATGCACGTGATCTGCTTATTCGAAGAAGATTGTTACTATGGCTGTTTCTTCAGATGTTTGCACGATTAAATGTTAGATTGATGTGTTTAGGTTTAGGCATTAAACCCTATATTTATCTTAATATTAATACATTTATTGTTTGAAGTTTCCCATACTTGGATTTTATGACTCTTTAATCTCACTGTGTAAATGAGCATGGATTAAGGGGATATATGGTACGATTTACTCAAAAATTTTTAATTTAATGATTTTCATAATTTTTTGGTGTAATTTCCTATGTGTATGTACAATGAAAAACAGATTTTGAGCTCAAAATTTCAAAAAAGAAGCTAAACATTTAATTTTTTTAAGGAAAAAAAATTGTGAAGTGATTTTAAAATGCTACTCCTCCTTCAAATATTAAAGTACATGTATGAAATTTGATTTACAAGTTCCTCAAATTACGTTTAACAAAAGTTGGTATGGGTTTTGTGATAACATGATTGGTATTCGTACAATACTTCTTTTTATGAATGCTTATTGAAAACTCCTTAAAAAATGTGTAAATTCTAAATTCAATTATTTTGAAAAAAATAAGTATTGCTTTGAAAAAAATCCATACCAACTTTTATTCCATGTATTATTAGCAGCAAGTGAACAAAAAAATTTCCAAGTATCAAGTACAATAGAAAAAAAAAGCCTTAGCATGTTAAATGAAGATGAAAACTAGTAATTTTATCTTTCTGAGATATGTTACTTTAAAGTTTTGGTTTGTTATTGGAATGTGAATAAAAACTAACGTGAAAGTTATAACAACTCTTAGTTTTTTAGATTTTGATCTTTCAAATTTTGTGATATTATTTAAACGTATAAACAAGATAATTTAGGCTAAAAAAATTAAATTTGTTATTTTGACTGAATTTTGTCAATTGAATCATACTGTGTCCCCTAAATTTCATTAAAATTTGCATTTATATCGGCATTCTTGGTTAGAATATTAAACGGAAATCACTGGCATTTGTTTTTATTATGTTGTTGTACACGAAGTGTAGAGAACACCCCAGACATTTAACACTTTTATTTTATTATGAATCTTTTTAAAAATAACTGTCATACATTTTTTAAGTACAAGATGCTTATAAAATTAAATAAATGTAATTTAAAAATTATATTTATTTAATTGCCAAGCAAATAATGGAGGCTAATATTGATATAAAAAGTCAATCTACAACATTTTTCGACATAAAATACATAATTTCTCATTTTTTGATAAAACACAGGTAAAAAAATTTTATTAATGATAAACTTATATTGGAATTAATGTTTAGAAAAGTACAAAACAGTAAAAACTATTTGATACTGATCCCAAAACATATTCCGAGCTGATTGCGTTCACATGCTTTGTAACAATGGGATATTCATAAGACCTATCCTCTACACCAGGGGTGTCCAAAACAAATGACCTTGCAAAACCATTCGAAAAAACATTATAATCTCACGGGCCACACATAAAAATATGTACCTTTATATCAGATTTGGAAACAAAAAAACATTTATTGAGTGAAAATTTAAAACAGAATGTTTTATTATTATTGTTTTCATTATTTTTCATTTATACAGTCATAACTAATATAATAATGTTTGTATAATATTATAATGCAATGATCAAATAATGTTTAAAATTTACAGTTGCCATCTTCTTGAAAATTACGGTGTCCCTTTTGAATTGATCTTTAGTTACTCATTGTTGAAATTTGATAGTGCTGTCATTCACACACACAAAGAATTAAGTATACGTTCTCCTTTATCTTACCCGTCTTGAATATATTTTTTAAACTTTAAAAAACATCTCAGACTGCCCCTTGCTTTTTAGGCACCCCAAACAGAAAAGGAGGAAGAGAAATGAAAGTCACACACACAGATAATGATGTACCATCCATAGTAAAGGATATGCATAATGCAATTCGGAATTTATTAAGAAAGTAATTTATTATAGAAAAATCAAACGTATATAACTGTTTGATAAAATATCAATCTATTTTAATCTAACGGACATTTCTATTATCAAAAAGGATTTATTTTAAAACAAGAACAGGTGGCAGGCAAATACATTGTAGATTTATATATATATATATAATATATATATATATATATATATATATATATATATATATATATATATATATATATAAGATTCCCTAAAATAAATTTCAAAATGAAAAAAACATTAAAAACCTGATATTTAAAATTTTTTTAAAAAGTGTCGGCGAGCCACAACTTACGTACTGGCGGGCCGCGTGTTGGACACGCCTGCTCTACATACTAGGATTTTCTTCCTTCCATCCGAATCGGCACTTTCACAGAAAACAACACCGCAAATGAACAGACAAACTCAGTCATTAGCTTCTCTAAAATGAGTTCATATCTATATAACTTGTAGTTACTGATCAAAACAACATCTCATCTCTTTTACTGTCACATCTAACAAACAAAATGCCCTCTTCTTCTTTTATATTACTTCAGATATATTTAAATACTTCCAATCTTAAAGCACAATTCCTTTCCAAGACGATGTTCTAAAATCAGTCAATCAATCAATAAGCAGATACTACAGATGTTTATAGAAAGGACAAAAATGTGTGAGAACCTGTTACAAAGTATATTAAGAGATTTAAATACACATTAAAATAGGAAATCACACCAATCACATAATCCGGTTTTCACAATTATAAGAAAATTCATATCATAGTTCTTTACTTCCAAACTCACAATTTTAAAATTAATACATGAAAAAAATTCATTTAAAGTTTAATTTGATACAAATTCAATATAACTTGGTAACTAATTTGGTATTACATGTAAGTTCTGTAAGTTTAATAAAATTGAATAAAGGGAGATAAATTAGTAAGACAAGGTCTGAAAACTATCTTATATTAGCAATGGCTGTCACTTTATTGCTTATAATTTTGGGATTTTAAGAATATTAAGAAAATATTAATTTAGCGAATACTTATATAAAATACCTGACCTTTTGGTTGATCTCTATATTGATATTTACGACGGTTCTGAATGTTTATTCCTCTGATGTTCCTTTTACTGGACTTAAACCTTAATTTTTATTCATCAGCTTAGCCCAAGCTATTCATATGCTTTGAAACCCTTCGTAATATTAATGTACCAATACAAAGTTTTATTCTATTTAAAACAAGAAATAAGAAAATTTATGCGTTTTTCTTTAATATTTACTTAAAGTTGTGATATTAAATTTGATATGCCTTCCTCAAAGTTCAGTTTTTAGGTGTAAAATAAGAAAACAAATTAAGGATATTTTAGCCAATATGATAATTTATGATTTCGTTATTTATGAATAAATTTGAACTTTATTCATGTTTAAACACATAACATTGCCAACTTAAATAAACTAGTTTACGATAAACTAGTTTTCTTGTGTTAAATAAACTAGTTTACAGTAGTTTGTAAAGTTGATTTAAAAATTTTGTCAACATAGCATTCTTTTAATACGTAAGAAAATAACTCCATATGAAAATATTAATATTGAAAATCGAATAAATATCAATGCAAAAAAAGAGGAAAATTAATCTTTTTAAATTGCTTTGTTTGAAAAAACCGGTATTTTTTTAAAATATTAAGTCATTTAAAATAAATTTCCATTTTGTTTGTTATGATGCATTGTCCAAATATAAAGTTTGTATAATAGGTTTTTTTTTAAAATAGAAAATAGGCAATACTGTTTTTTAAGTGCCTAATTAAAGATAAATTAACAAAGAATGCTCACTACATCAGTGTTTCTCAAACTGGGGGCGCCTGGGGCGCGATAACCCCCAAGCGGGCGCGAAACATATCGAAAATAAAAGGTTAAAAAAAATTAATTTACTGAACTAAAAAAAAAATACTTTCTGATATAATAAAAAAATACAGATTTACATTGATATGATTTATATATATCATCTGGTGAAAAAATGTCATGAAAAATAAAAAATTCTCCTTTGAACGCTCATTAGCTAACTTTAACCCTATAACTAAATAAAAAAAAATATTTTGTTTCCTTTGCTGTAATCCTAAGATGAGAGATTTTTTTATTACGTTTTTTTTTTAACTTAAAATATTACTTTTGTTGGCTTTCGAACTTACTGGTACGGTTACCTGCATCCCTTTCTTTTAGGGAAGTTGTAAATTATATAATTCTGTTGCACTTTTTTTTCGCAATATGAAAGAGTTTTTTGATACATGGATAAGCATATTGAGCACTTTGAAGGATTAATTGGCCAAGATTTAGTTTTATGAGTATACTGAAACATATAATACAAAAATCGTTAATTCTGAGAAAACTGTTTATTTGTTACCAATGACCTTGACAGAGAATCCTCTAATATGACAGTCTTAATGGGAGCTAAAATGAATTGATAACATACGTATCTCCTTTTTTGGGAGTGGCAAACGTTTTTTTTAAAATCTTAAGGTACTTGTTTAGACCGAGTTCCCGGCACGACCACTATTTTTAAAAAATATTTTCTCGAAAATGCTGCATTTTCCCCTATGAATAACTTAGTGGTTTTAATTGTGATGTTGTACGACTGATTATGGTTTATAAAGGTAAATGAGCAGAATCTAAAAAAAGAATTGGGCATCTGTGATCTCTCTGAAAGGAAATTGAAGCTGATCAAACAAGGGAAACACTTGCTGAAATAATGCTTATTAATCATGTTAGCGAAAGTAAAGTTGAGAAAAGCAATAAACATGAAACGAAAGGAAAATTTTCAATAGCTACATTAAGAACTTTATCAAGAAAATATGAAGCCATAACTGTACCGCAAAATGCACTCTTGGATTTGTGTCCTTTATTAAGGTCACGCACATTTGGAACATTTTAGTTCAGTTTTATTGGATATTTTCTCAAATTATGAAAGACAAATAGAAAAATCCTTGAAATAGGTAAGTATATTTTCTCTTAGTTAAATTATTCACTGAAATTGTGATTTTTTCTTGTATATTGAAAATAATTATAAAAAAGAATTAGTGCATCACCCCCCGCGACCATTAACGTTAGTATCGAGTGCACACCTGATCCCGGGCTTTCTCGCTTTAAATATTAATAAAATCTTACAATTGTTATTCATTAGAATTTTATATTCTTTTTTTATTACTTAACATTTATTCTAAATTCTAATTCTGCGAGGCTTAAAATTACAGTTCATTCAAAACCGTTTATAATATGAGTATTCATTTCAATAAATCATTTTACATTTTTGTATACATTGTCATGCACTTGGTTTTACTCTCCTTACAATTAAGCTATTATATCAAGAATAATATATTATCATTTTTTTAAAAAGTAAACTCGTGTTATATATATAAGAGTGGGTACTTCAGCCAGTATAAGAACAAGTTTAATAATTATCAGTGACTTCCATGGGCTTGTCTTGCCGAGCAGTTTTTCAAAGGAAGGCTAAAAATTAGAAATTGACACTCAGAGTTATTTTTTGATATTTAGCTAAGATCTATATTTTGTCTTCAAAGTAGCCATCGCAGAATATCCGGATTCACAAAGGTATGCTGTTAAAAATGGTAATAGTATACGAAATGCTTTTGTTTTCAGTGCAGAAAATTCAGCATCCACCTCTATCCAGAATTCAAAGAGTAATTAATTGCAAAATTGCCCTTTAATTTCTTCACTGGATGTGAAATCTATGAAGATCTCTTTTTCGGCAGTTGAGAGCCCTTCTGAAGTATTTTGAAATGGATCCCTAACCCATTCGTAACTTGCTATCAATTTGCCCTCGTCTGTGTACTTGTTGATGCTTTATTATCGTCGAAAGCTCGCTGTAATTTAAAAATATATCTATGATTTTGTTTTAATCCACTGCCGCGTAAATACTTAATACCGTGAATTATAATTAAGGGTGAATTATGAAAAGAAATTCAAGAGAAAATTGGGAGCAAATTTTGTTTCCCAAAAACTGACTAGAATTGTAAGGGAAAGCTTTTTTACATTTTTTGTGCAAAAACGTCTTTTGGGGTTTCCAGTTTTTCCCATGGTTCGCGAGGGATCCCAAAATTAATGGAAAAGGATAAAAAAAATTATAGATTGGGCTTTTTTTAAAATGACATTTTTTTTTGTGGATCTTAAAGGGAAAAAAAATATTTAATTAAATATCATTTCTCAATTTTTAATTTTAAAAAAATTAGAAAAAAATAAAAAAATTAACCTATTATTTAAAAAAAGTTTTTATTTAAAATATATATTACTTTAAAAATAAAAAAAATTTAATACTTATGTTATTAATACTGAATTAAGAACAAGTTTAATAAGTATTAGGATTTCCCAAAATTTTGGGCTTTTTGAAAAACAAATTTTTTAAAATTTTTTTTGAAATTGACCCTCTGGGGTTTTTTTTCTTTTTAGCTGATATCTATATTTTGTCTTCTAAGCACCACCGCTTTTTTTGCGATATGTTCCAATTTAAAAATCAGAAAAAAGGAAAAAAATAACATAATAATTATCCTATTACTTAATTTATTTTTTTTTTGCTTAAAGTAACATATAAAAAAAATTTAAAAATTATGTTATTAATTTGTACGGTTTTAATTAAGATTATGTTTTTTGGTAGCTTTAGCGTCAAAGCTTTAAATTACTGCATTCGAATTTTTTTTAAATTAAAAAGGGGCCCTTGAAAAAATTTGTGATTGAAAAGGGGGGGCCGGGTTTAAAAGGGTTTAAGAAACACTAAACCCCATTTTTTAAATTTTGGAAACCCCAAAAAATTATCACTTGAAAAGAACTAAAATTAAGGGGAAAGGTCGGTTGTTTTTTTAAATATGTATTAGAAAAAATTTTTTTTATTTTTTATATAATTGAAAAAATATTATAGATAAAATTATTCTATATATTTCAAAATTTTCATAAGTTTTTAGGGAGCCTTTAATCAAAAAAATATAAATGGGAAAAATTTTAAAACCAAAAAAAAGTATAATTTTATAGGGCATTTGAGAAAAATTCCCAATGCATAGTTTATTTTTTATGAAAATATCCAAAACCCTTTTCAAACAACAAAGGAAAACAACTGTTTAAAAAAATTTCAATCAGAATTTAAAACCCAACAACTTTTATCATAAAACCAACTTATAGAACTTTTTTCATAAGTTTTAAAAGGGGTTTTCAAAAATATTGGGAAAATTTTTAGTAATGGAGTATAAATATTCCCGAAGAAACTTTTTTTCATATTTACTTAAAAATATGGGAAAAAAGGGAAAAAATTTTGGCATATTACATTTCAAATCTGTGGGGAAAAAATTTTAAAAGGATAAAACTTTTTCGCTTATCCCCTTTTGGGAAAAAATTTTTTATATTTTCAACGTGTAAAATATTTTAATTTTTGATTTTATTTTCTGAATATTTTTTTACTATGTAAAAGTATTGTTTTTTACGTCAATTACAAAAATAAGTTAAAATAAAAAAAATTTAAATTTTTTTCCCTATATACTTTTAATGGGTGGAAAAATTTTTTTAATAGATTGAAACTTGAACGAAAATATACATATACAACTAAATATATATATAAGGAGAGAAGTAGTAAAATTGAAAAAAAAGCATAAAATTTTCTACATTCTTGTAAGAATTCACAACTTTTTGGGTATTTGGGAGGAAAATTGTCAAGCCAAAATTTTGTCGTTGTTTTAACAGTTACTTTTTACAAAAAATAGAGGAAAAACTAAGTTGGCGTCGAAAACCAGTAATTAATTAAAATTTAAAAATTAATGAATTAATATTTGAAAAAATGATTTAAATTCAAGGGCATCCAAAAACAAGTTTAAAAAAAATTTTTGATTGGATGAAAGAAAATTTTTTTACCCGATTTAAAATTCGAACAAAAATATATATATATATATATATATTAAAAAATAAAAATATACAGGGGAGTGTGTGAGCTAAAAAAGTAAAATTGAATAAACTGAAAAATTTATGTCCGGGTGAAAAAATGTTTGAATGATATATATACATTTTGTTCTTGCTTTTTAAAACATTAAATCATAAATTTTAATCATAAATAAAAATAAAATTTAAAAAGGGCAGGGATTTATTAAAAAAAATTAAAGCATAATCGACGCAATTATTTTTACTAAAGATATTTATTATTTTTGCTATGTGTTTCTCAAAATAAAAAAAAATATATGGCATTGAAGACTTACAAGAACTTTCTAGTTAACATATGCATCAAAAAAACCGATTTATATCTTTTTAAAAAAATGCATTTCAAAAATAATGTTCTTTTTTAAGTCAAAGAAACACGAAATAACCCAATTAATGACATGTTCCATTGCTATATTTGTAAATGACCCTGAAAATTTGTCCATTTTTATGTAATTTGTTTATTTATTTAATATATTGCAACTAAATTTATTTGTATAAATTTTGCGCTAAAGGAAGTTTAGTTATCAACAACGAATAAGATAAATTTACACCACCCCACACACAACGATTTATGCAAGAGATAAAACAGTATTATTATAAATGAAATAATTTATTTAAGTTTTACCACGTATTATAAAGAAAATTAAGACTTCGGTTCAAGTCACACATATCTGAATAGTAATATGATTTTATGTAAACAAAACCCAATAAATCGAACACGTGGAATCTAGAGGAACAAATTTGACGAAAATTTATTAAGTACCAAAATGCTGTTTCTAAATCCATACATTTAGTATACGTATTCAAATAAAAGTAAAACTTGACTATATTTGACACTTCTGGATATATTAGGCTGAATATCTACCAAAAAATTTTGTGACAAAATTTCATTTTCTTTTTGGAAACAGTAAAAAGAAAAAAAAGGAAATTAAATCAAAGGATATGACCAGGAAGTTGTTGATGTTAGTCTCACATTGGTGGGCTGCAAATACATCAAATAAAAGGGTGAAAATAAAAATATACAAATGACTTACATGACATCATATCAGTACCGGATTTAATTTTGTTTCAAGATTGATGATTAAGGGAAAGTCCCATTGACAAAGACTAATATAAGCATGACCAAAATATAAGAGCCAGTACATGATGAGTTCAATTTGAAAAATTAATGATAAATTAAAAATTGAAAATCTAAAATTTCATATAATTACAGAAATAGCGTATAAATACTGTAATAATTTAATAAAATAACAATCATGAAATAAGCCATCAACTAACAGAAACTTATATTTTAAATTAGCGAAAGGCAACACCTCGTAGTTATTAAAAATTAACGAAAGATACGAACTGATAATATCTGGTTAGCATTGGTTGGTTGTCCAAAAAAGCGATCCTCAAAGTGTGGGGCGCGCCCTTGGGGGGGGTGACAACTCTACGAGGGAGGCGCGAGCTAATTCAAAAGTCGAAATCAAAAGATTATTTATATTATTCATTTACAGAAAGTAAACAAACAAAATACATTCTGACATAATAAAAATAAAATACACATTTACACTGATATAATACACTTATATAAATATATCAATACTTCACAATGTATTTTATAATTAAATTTACAATACTATGTTAAGAACAAGTTTAATAATTTCTAGTGACCCATGGGATTGTCATATAAAAATTATATACAAAAATTAACACATCTTTACAATTTGTACTGTTTATAATAAATCCCTTAAATGCCGATTAGAAAGTTACACTGTTCGCTTCCAAATACCTTCGTTTTCCACTTAGGTTTGCACATGTAATGTATTGGAGGGAGGAATAAAAGCAAAATAATCTGAAATAAGTAAATCCTTATAGAAGCATTGTCTAGAGGGTCCTTTTATAGCATTCCCAAAGCCTTCGGAATAATTTCATGATAACGGTACGCAGAAAGATCGTACTTCTACAGAAGATGTACATATACGTCAGGGAAGAAATTAACACTTTGGCCAAGCAGAGACGTTTATATACGCAGGTGGTACCAAGAGGTTAAAGTCCGCATCATGGTTTAACATTAAAATATAGTATTATTATTAAGCCAGTATATTTGTTACGACTGTTGTATAAGGAGGCGCGATGAAAATTACGATTGAATGTTGGGTCGCTAATTCTGAAACTTTGAGAAGCACTGGTCTAAAGTATTAAAATTGGTGGAAAGATGGAATTCATAAGAAGGTATTACCATGTTTAAACTGTAAATAAATCAATATTAATCTTCACACCAAAGAGCTGTTTTTGTGATCCTATTGTTTTGTAAAAGTTGGGAAGCAAATCAATTTTTTAAAAAAAATTCAATTTAATTAATGTGTACATAGATTTTGAAGAAATATTTTCAACGGCATGATACAAGGAATAACTAGCCAAATTTATTTACTATTGATTTGAATTTATATGTTGCCAAAAATAAAAACTATCATTTTAAGGAAAATAACATACTATTTTTATAAATAAATTTATTTAATCATTTATATTCGTTTTTGTTACAGATATATATGTTATATATAGTTTCGGGTTTCTTAATTTTCATTTTCATTTAATTTGTATGCGTCTGTTTTGCTATAAATATTACAAAGTACTTTATTATCACTTGTGTGGCGTCTAAAACCAAGGTTCTCTTTGTTTGAGTTTTAGTTAGTTTTTAATTAAATTTAATGAATATTTCGTCTTTCTAAATATATAGAGAGAAAGACAAATAAAAGATAATTTCCACGAAGTATATAACTGCATCTGTGTCAACTTTCTCTGTGTCTCTTTATCATCTTCTGGAAGGAATTACGCAGATAAGAAAAATTATATGTACTACGGCAATAAATAAAACATATTCTTTAATTCATTTTTTCCAACTTGATTTCAATCTATAAACTAGTCACTTAGAATCATATAACTCAAATTTCTTGACATACATCGAGCCTCAGTTCAATCTAAAATGTTTCCCTATTTTATGATTTGCATATCTTTCTCTCTAAGCAATTATGGATATACTTCTGCTGCGAATGGAAGATGAGGGGTGTGTGCGAAGGAGTGCATGACCCAATGACGGATGAGCGCCTGGGGTTTCTCTTCTCGCTTGCGGCAACAGGAAAAGGTGAAACGCTACGAAAAGGGAAAGGTGGAATTCCACAAGATACGTTTGGAGGGATCAGACGGCTATGAGCGTGCGCGTAAATATTTAATCTTTTTTTTTATGTATAAATGTAAATACGTAATAAAAGTTTTATTTAAATTGAGAAACACTCATCGCCACATCATTTATTTTGCATTCAGCTTATTGTTTTGTAAATGAGTTGTGAATTGAGATAGGACAACTTCCTCTGAGAAAATAACTACGTATGAAGCTAATGATAGTAGAAACAACAATACGCAGAAATTTCCTTCCAGAAATAAACAAATTCTTAATTTGTAAGGAAACTCTAAAATTTATCAATATTTCTAGGAAACCGCACCATGTGGATGACCAAATAAAGTATACATTTTGTTGAAGGTTAAATGTCTTTGCGGACTTGGAAGGTAAACCGTTTGGTATGTTGTGCTTATATGTGTTTTGTTTTGCGGTTTTGGCAGGAATTTGGAAGTGATGTGAAGATGACGCCATACATCAGGGGTACGAAATTTACGTACAAACCCTGCCGGTGCCGACATTTATGCTTTTGAGGAAGGAAAAGGTCAAACATTTTATTTGATATAATGTATTTTCTAACTATCCGACTACATTTGAAATCGTGATTTACAAAAATTATATAAAGGGTACTTTAATATTTGGTGCAAGATCATAATACGCATATAAAATTATTTTCAGAATATTAATATAATTAAAAATTATTTAAATGCGATATTTCGGCAAAAAATGAACATAGAATTACCTATTTTCAAAACATTCTCCTTTTATGAAAAAGGCTTCTATTACAATAAAATTTAAAGTATACATATCTAAGACCTCTCCACAGACCATGAACAAGACTTTTTGAATAACTCACATTTCTTTCAATTGCATTCAATTGAAACAATAATCGGTTTTTTTTTTTTTTTGTTTGAAAATCGACAAATGTTCGGAACCAGGATTTAAAAAAAACTCATAAATGGATAATTTTAATGATATTTAGTGTCACTTAACTTAGAATACATGTACAAAATTGTTTTTAGGGCATTATGATAAAAAAAAATTATTTAAACACAATATTTTGGCAAAAAATTAAATTAGAATAACCTTTTTTCAAAACGTTCTGCTTTTATAAAAAATGCTTCTTTAATAATAATATTTTGTGTGTGTGTGTGTGTGTGTGTGTGTGTGTGTGTGTGTGTGATGTGATGTGTGTGTGTGTGTGTGTGTGTGTGTGTGTGTGTGTGTGTGTGTGTGTGTGTGTGTGCGTGTGCTTATATAAAGTAAAGACTTCTCCAGAGAGTCTGAACTAGTATTTTTGAAGAATTCACATTTTTTTTCAGAGTTACAACCCATTGAAATAATTACCGGCGTTTTTTTCTTAAAATTTCTCCCCTCTGTTGTAGTAAAACCCGGATAAAAACACTTCTAAGTTATATAATTCAAAAATTCTAGTTGAGCCTCTGTACAGAGGGCTGAGCTATATATACAGGTAAAATATATTATTATAATAGAAGCATTTTTCACAAAAGGAGAATATTTTGAAAATGGGTCATTATATATTCATTTTTTGTCAAAATGTTGTACTTAAATAATTTTTTGTTTTAATACTATTCTTAAAACAATTCTATATACATTTTCTAATCAAAGTGACACTAAATATCTTAAATATTATCCATTTATACTCTTTTGCTAAATCACGGTTCCTAACGTAGTCGGATACCTTAAAACAAACAAGTTCATCTGTTTGCAGAGATAATGACTTCTCATTTTCGTTTAGAAGATTCCTTCAGATGGAGAGCCCTTGGCAGCCTTGAAGTTGGCCAACCTCAACCGAAGGTGGCGTTGTTCAAGTCCCCGATAGTAATCATCTGTTAATGGAATAAATTCCAAACAAGTATTGCTGTCAGCAAGAAGATCAGCCAATGTCGCCACGGAGCATTGACAACTGCACTGGATCGCTACATGGCATTAAGAGCACGATGACACAGAGTACTTGGACATCGTTTCCACAGCTTGCTCGTGACCTTGCTGCTGTGTCTGGAAGAGGAATTTTGAGGCAAACTGTCTACAACCGTCTCGCAGAGACTTGCCGTTATGTCCCGTGTCCAGTTCTGTGCTTCCTTTTGTATGCTTCTAACAGGAAACACCTAATATTGTGGAGCTGAAAACATCAGTTGTGGACACCACATTAATTGGGGCATGCTCTTTTCTGTGATCAGTCGAAATGTACCAGACAAAGTGAACCTTTTTGTGTCTTTACCTGAAGAGAAAATGGAACTTGCTTTTATACCTACCACGTAACAAAAATCGACTGATTTGATCGCAGGAGATTTGATTCAATTTTAATTTAGTTTGAACTCAGAAGCAACATAGAGGCAGACGTTGTAATTTTCACCCATGACCAAGTAATGAAAATGTCACTTGAGCTGTGTGTGAATTCAATCTAAATTCTTACAATCTATCAATGAAATAACCACAAATCTCGAAAGATATAACATGCATCACACAGTTCCTTTGCATTAAGGTTCTTTAAGCGGTATTACCACGATCCCATAACATGTGCTATAGACATTTTAATAATAATGACGAAAAGAAAGGATAAAAGTTCTTTACCCAAACTTTTGTATGATGCTGACGTTACTGTATGTTATATATCCAAATAGGGTATTATGTGATTTCTACTGTAAGTGTTACTGTTAAAAATTAGACAAATGCCTTAGTCGTATTTTAAAATGTCAAATCTCAGCAATTTAACCCTCCAAGCGGTCTGCACGTAAAATTCCGCCATTCCAGAGATGCTTTTCTGCCTTCAAGCAAGATTCCAAAAAAGCGGCCTAGCCGATTCTTAAATACGGCTCAACCACTTTTAGAACCCACCTGAAAAAAAAAATATGTGCGGTGCATTTTTGGGAACATCTCAGAATGCAAGACTTTAAGTGCAGACCGCTTAGAGGGTTAAAGAATCTCTCGATTGTTGACACTTGCCTTGTAGGTACTTCATTGCCTAAAAAATCCAAAATTACGAGTGTGTACATTGAAAAGGTATCTAAAATTATCATAAAATACTTAGTTCAGTCACACTAATGTGACTACCTGTCAAAAACCACATGAACCACCTTTTGCAGAGCTGACTGTTGCGAGAAGTGCAGGAAGAGGGTCAGTTAGATTCCTGAAGGTGTTCACTGGGGTGTTGAGACATCCCGACTCCAGTGTCGTGGCAGCGGCACTAAATTACGCGCATGAGAATACATGGCGCGAACACTCCGATCGAGATGGTTCCACAGATTCTCGATTGGGTTTAAGGTATCCTACTACGTTCGGAACCGTGACTTTAAAAAAGCGTATAAATGGATAATTTTCGTGATATTTAGTATCAGTTAGATTTTAATACATGTATAAAGTTGTTTTAAGGGCATTTTGACAAAAAAAAAATTATTTAAATACAGTATTTCGGCAAAACATTAACAGAATAGCCTTTTTCAAATGTTCTCCTTTTGGGGGAAAACTTCTATTATAATAATATTTTGCCTGTATATAACCCGACCTTAAAGAGGTTCAACTATGATTTTGAAAAAATTCACATTATTTTCAGGTTACAATCTTGAAATAATTATCAGTGTTTTTCTTAAAATTTCTCCCCTCTGTTGTAGTAAAATATGGATAAAATCCACTTCTAAGTTATAAGTTTCCCAAAATTATAGTTTGGGCCTCTGTACAGGGGTAGTATACACAGGCAAAATATTTTATAATAGGCATTTTTCAAAAATATTTTGAAAAGTGTCATTTATCTTCATTTTTGTCAAAATATTGTGCTAAATAATTTTATTATTAGTATTCTTAAAACAATTTTATATACAATTCAATCTAAGCGACACGAAATAAAATAAATATTATCCATCTACACACTTGCAAAATCAGTTATCCAAAGAAATAAGTGGTTATTTGAGGGCCGGGAGAATGGTAACTGCATCATGTTTCCCTTCGAACCACGTACGTACCCTGCCATCTTCAAGACACTTCATTGTCCTGTTGGTAAATGCTATCATACTGAGGAAAAACAATGTCCATTTAGGATGGACATGGTTCGAATGGTTGTTTCTTGTATTGATCCATCGGCTTCCACAATGGTGGGAAAAAAAAACCGGTAACATTTTCCAGACCATAATTATTTTTTTTTCACATGCACAAGTCTTTTTTTTTATTTCCATTTTCAGAAAGACTGGAAATTGTATATTGATAAAAATTGCTGACGCAAAAAGTTTTACTTTTGGGAATTTTTACTTTTTTTGCAAACCCCCAAATTTTA
>BMAV01002317.1:0-83494 GCA_019973955.1 Trichonephila inaurata madagascariensis
GGTTTTGGATGTTTGTACGATGCAGAGCGTGACACATCGAACCATCCATCTTGCATACTAGGATTTGCTGCAAGCCAGAATCGGTGAAGTACAAGTTTCTTGCAGCATAGTCTACCGCAATACCCTCTCGGTACTAACAGACCTGTCGTAAAATATATAAAATAAACACCTCGAAAATAAAATTCTCATTTTGTTTTGTTTTATGTCTATAGTGAAAAGAACCGATTGGCAATACTAAAAACTTTAACTTACCATTGTTTAAAATGACCGAGAAGCCAGTCCCATCCAACTTCGAAGAGTAAACTGCAGATTTATTAGATATCTCTACCCAGTATACTCTCGATTCTAGAGGATCAACATCAACAGAAGCCGCTTTGGTCACAGCATTGTGAACAGGGAAGTATCTTTTTGTTCTCAGTTGCATAGCTCGAATTTCATGTATGGTAGAGAAGATTAATACAGGTTCCGGACCTAAAAAATTCATGTCAATATTCAATTAAATGCATTACCATTATTTTCAGGGAATTACTGTGGTTTTACGTTAAAATAGCGTTACAATTAACATCCCTAGAGAGATTCAAGCCGATGGTACAGCATCACTTCGAACCAAAGATTCAAAAGGTTTCGATTCAACTTTCACTTAAACCTTTGCAACACTTAACAAGGATAGTTTAATCACATCCAGTCTATTCAGAAAACCAATAAGATTGCTTTGCATTATACTTTAAATTCCACTTACATTAAATCGCATATCTAAATTTTGAGCAATGGTCAAATAACGATAACCTATCAAACACCGTGCTCTAATGTGACACAATACGCAAGTGGAGGTATTGAACACCAATATTTAGCGTGCTTTAGTTAGGTTACCGTTTTTGGAAATACTAGATTAAAAATGCTACTTAGTATTTAATCTGTTCCATCAACCACTCCAATTACTGGAGTATATGGACGAGTGAAATTAACACATCCTATAAATCTTACGATCTTCAAGAGGCTGACGCGCCCCGCTTAGACTTAGCAATACGGTGCTTTTATTGGTGCATTGTAAGGCAGTTGTAAACTACCTCCATAGTCTAAACTTGGCATTCGTGGTCCCTCCTTGGAAACCAGGAGTTCATAAATATATCAGCTAATACAGGATCGACCTTTATTTCACCAGTAATAACTCCGCCTGTTTGCAGACTGTTTGCTTGAAAAAGGCAAGCGACTGCAATATCCGAGTAAACTCATAGTACTGAATTTTTGCAACATGCATGTTAGCAGGAAAGTTAGACTTATCAGGAAGAACAAACGATCTACGAGAGGGTAGAGTTATTACAAGAGTGTGCTCTACGATTCTCGGCCCTGAAGTATGCTTAAAATATCAATATTTCACTCTATTAGATATACCCCATTTTTTCAATACCATCGGTCCTCTGCCTTTAGACCGATATTCCCTCGACCCTAACGTGTAAAATGTAACCACCGGAGTACACTCTGCATAAAATGTGTACTTCCCATTGTCCACGATGTACCTCCATAACATGGTCAAATAGGACACGACTATACAATACATCCCTTAAGGAGACTTTTCGTTGCGGTTAAACCCGGTCATCTAGCTAAACAAAGAAATTCAAGCCTCCGATTTTAAATCAAACTTCATGAAGCCATTTTAGAAGTCCTCTACTTTCCCGCTGTTGGCTACCCTCATACAGAGTCAATTTGAGTCAAACGGCTTCTCTTGGAGACTACACACCCCCACTAGGATTTCTTTCACGACACACAGAATATTCAAAACTAGTTAAGATATCGATACAGATCTTTCCTAAAATTACTAAACTTGCAAAGTTTAGAATGAAAGGAAAAAATACCTTTAATTTGGGGAAGTGACAAGGGAAGAGATAGTTGAATAAACAATAATTATGAAGTTTACACACGTCAAAGGCAAAAATCTGAAGACGACAGACAAAAGGGGAAGGTAGAACATAAATCACTAAGGCACCGCAGGGTTGACACTTTTAATCTTATTGAGATTAGCTTTCCGAATGGGAAATCTATCACACTCAATGAAAGAACAAGATTAGACTGGAAAAGGTACTCTACTCTGGATACTTAGAATAACACGAAACGAAACTTATGCCATAACTACTATTCAAGTTATAAAGCTATAGACCAACCATGAAATATAACCCGATAAATAACATTTCAACACAAACTGCTTGCTTATCTTACGGCCTCTTTCAAATTTAATTGTATCCATAATTTTCTTTAATATTTTAAAATTGTGTACATTGTTACGATAAACAAATTTGAGTTTGCTTTCAAATAAAATTAAGGGGCTAAGTTTATCAGCAGCGCATTGAAATATTTCAAGGAAAAATGCATTAATGTCTTAAAGTGAAATTTAAGATAGATACATTTTAGAAGACTCATTAGATTGCAGACTTACCTGTAGCTTGACATGTTTTGTTTACGAGTTCGAAACCTTCCAAACATGAACATCTGTAACTCCCAACGAGATTTGTACAATCCTGGCTGCAAGCTCCGTCGATCGAACATTCATCAATATCTGTAATTACATGTTTAGCATAAAGTTTACTTATCTTATTAACCACAATTTAACGTTTAAAATGTTGGGCTTTAGAGAAACTTTGAACTAAAGAGCTAAATACATTTCTAAATTAAGTATCTAGTGTTAGATTCAAGTGCCAAGCCGCACTATTTTTTCCAGTGTAATGATACTGATAATCGGGCTAGGCTTAGAATCGAAGGCAAAACGTTTGTTGGGCGGGGGAAATAGAGTTTCCACCCATTTTTAAAAGGAAAAATGTAACCATTCTGGCCACTTGCATCGATGACTTATCCGAACAGTTTAACTTTAGTATCCAGTCTATCCTAAACATCGTATAAAAAATTCCTACGTTCTCTTAATCTCCTAGAAACAGGGCCGCTTTACTGCTTAGGCACGCGCCTAGGGAGCAGAAGACTTTGGGGAAATTAGAGCAGGGAATAAAAAAAACTAAAATTAAAGCCAACTGTACCACCCCCTAGCGAGTCACGAGAGAAACATTCCTGCCCTTAAAAGAGTAAAGACTGAAGTTAGATATACTATAGAAAAAGAAAAGCTTAACAGTTTGATGTTGCTTTGCACTCAAAGTAATATACGATGGAAATGGATAACAATGTGTTATTAATTCAAAATACTAATTAAAAAATGAGTGGTCTGATATCGTTGGGTAAAAATTGAATAAGATTTGCCAAACCATGCCACTATCCTTTCTTATGGCTGCTGGTTACTAGTCCGGGACACGGAAGGTTCATAGGTAGTAGCGCACTCAGTTTTCCAAGGGGGAGGGGTCTAGGGTCGAAAGTCTACCATTCTTGTATCATGCTCCTTTTAAATTTTGTCGATTTTTGGGAACAAAAACGGTAACTAGTTATTGAATAAATCAGAATTAATAAAATTAATCATTAAAAACAAGTATTTAATTAAATTTTACGTATTACTTAAAATTATAAACAATCAAAAAAATCAAGGGCTTTTGGGGTCTGGACCCCTAGGACCCCCTTGTGTGCACCACTGTTCATAGGTGGTAGACAAGACTAAAGATAAAAAACAAATGGAAAATAGTAAGAGTTAAGGGAAAGTCCCCGAAGTAAAACTGGCAATGCAAGAGCTGAAGGAGGATGTTCTGGAAATAGGGGGCGAAACAACTCGAAGCCTAGGGTGCCGGGTAAGTTACATACAAAACGGCCCTGCCTAAGCAAAGATAGCGTTAATGGTGTCGTCAAGTTTAATATGACTCAAGTATAAAAAGGGTAGTATTTTATGTAGAAAAAATTTGCAACCTAGCAGTCGCCACAGAAAATTTGTCACGAACGAAACAAATATATGACGATGGCTTGTATATAATGTAGGTATAATTTTTTCTTTTAGAGATTAAACAGTCTTTAGTAATTCCTTTACATTCTTCTGGAATACATTCTTTTCAGAATGAGTTGAAGTTTAATCAAATGCATTTGAATGGCATGGAAGAAATTTGAACCCGTCTGTGGGGAAACCTGGCGGATTTCCACACACCAACCAACGGAAGTTTTAGCTATGACAATTTAATCATTTTCCGGGAATTTGAACTCTAACAGGTAACTAATAGGTGCACCCCATTTTTAAGGTCTCCAAAAATTTGGTTGGTAAAAATCTTTTATTTTTAACTTATTGTTCCAAAAAAATTAAATTTAAGAGTATCTGATATTGATTAACCATTTACACAATATTTTCCCAAAAACTAGTAGAAAATTGGCGGTGCGGTTAGATTCTAGTAAATAAGGCATTTTAAAAGTTAAATGGGAAAGAACGATTGTACCTAAATTGTGCTCCAGCAATACATTTTACCACTTCTTGTGTTCGTATTGTTGAGTTTTATGCAATTCATCTATTATACGCTTTACCAAGATTCTTAACTTGCCTCTTATGAGATTTAATAAGTATTAAAGTTCTGTGGATCAGGTTAAATTGCTGGGAAGTTTGTTTCTCCCTGCTAGTAAAGAGAGATTACATCCTCTAGCGACTTGAATATGAACTCTAATCGATAGAAGGTTGATCGTTTCAATACTCGCAATGACTTATGCTCAATTGACAATAGTTTTTATGACGTCAGTTGCAAATGGAATCTAGTGACGCCAGTCACATAAGTAGGATTACCGATTATAGTATACTGATCAGGTATAAGATTGCATTTCATTTGAGTTATCAGTGGAGTTTGTCTTTAGAAACTAGCAATTTGGAAGACAGGCTTCGAAAATCGGGTCTATGGAGAACAGTAGCAATTTAAAGTTACATCAATGAGGATCACTTGCCTTCGCATGTCCTTCCATCTTTGCCGAGTGTGAAGCCATCGTTACAGTAGCACTCCGGGCCTTTAGGGGTTCGTCTGCATTTTTGACTGCACGTGGAATTCCTGGTGGGACATGGTTCACCTGAAAATTTAGAAATTAAAATTAAGTCAACTTGGGAAGTATAGGATTTAAATAGACCACTTTAATTTGACAAAGGATAAATTGACCAAAACATTGAATAAATTAACCAAGGATTACCGGTTTGAATATTAGAAGTTACGAGTGTAATGATTTCACACAGCTCTTGGATAAACTATTTCAGTATGAAAATAAAATTAGTATATTCTTTTACAATTCAATAGCAAAAGGGTCTAATGATTTGAGTCTCTTTCACATAAAATAAGGGCTAACTTCGCCCACTAGAAAAAGTCCTATTCAAATCATGAGTAAAGGGTTCACTCTCTGTAATTTCCCACACCGAGGTAGTGAGTTTTTGGCTCCAAATTCGCGGTGCCCCTTTGGCATTTTTTACCGTTCCCCGATCTTCCAAGTCGGGGAGAACGCCGACTTCGTGGGCTCGTTATCGTTTTTTCATCGCTAAAGGGACGCCTAAACCCCCTTAAAATTTCAGTCTTTTGGGTCAGGACCCCCCCTCTCCCCCCCCTTTTGTATCCTTTTTTTATCTCCTAATCATTCCCCTGTAAATCTCTTGTTTTTTTTCCCCCCGCCCTGGGTCTCTGCCCCCTTTGATCGTTTTCCCAAAGGGGGCGCCTTTGCGTGCACATTGAAAAGTTTTCCCAGACGCGCCATCGTCACCGAATCACGTTAAAATGAAAATGCAATGTTAAGGCATCTCTTTGACAGTCCGGTCAGCCTGGGAAAAGGTTCCGAAATTTTTTTCCCAGCAATTAGGGAAACGTCGAATTTTCGCAACGTCTGTTGGCAAGGGATCTATTAGCAAATAGGGGGAAGAGATCGACTTCGTCACCCCGAGAAAAGTTTGTCTATTAAAAAACCCCTTGAAGTGGACAAGACACTGATTTCCGATAGTTTTCCCGATTTTAAGCGCCCAAAAGCCGTGACAAATTCTACACCAGCGGAGTCCTATTCCGCTTTACACCCAATAGTAATCACAAATTTTTTATTTTCGAATAAGGCCTCCAAGCCGATCGAATTTAATCATTTTCTGGGCTGAGAGCTCGCCTCCGGTTTAATTACTTTTCGATCATTTTTTTATAAATCATTAACATTTCTGCTGGTAATATAGCACGTCAATTTTTATTTTGAAAGGAATTAGGTGTTCAAATTAGTTTTAATGTATAATTCAGTGCTAGCTAATAGCTTAATTTTTACTAGATTAAAGGTCGTTTCCTCTTTGTTGATTGCTACAGTTGGATATTTTGTCCACTGTTTCAACATAAATTGTTTTAATTTAATATTTTTAGAGTTTAAATGTAAGTGTGTTTTGGATAGATTTTATGAATTGGAAGAGTCTTTATCCGATATTATCAAGAATTTTGTATGAATTTTGGAAGTTTTTCTATTATAAGAAACACGAGTTCTAATTTAAAAGTATTTTAAGCCACTTGTTGTGAAAATAGCCCCGCTTTGAATGGCTCTGGGGGGGACACCCCACGCCCCCAATGTTGTGAAAAAGCCCTGTTTTAAAAGCAAATTTCTGGGGTGGGGGGCATCACGCCCCCACCCCTACGATGTAATCCCCCCTTTTTTGGGCACCCCGAATTTAGCAGGCAGAGAGGGTCATTGCTCTACTGCCTTGCAGTGTAAATAAAACCTTTTTAACCGAACTCTCGATGTTGAGCGTGGGGATGGAGCACCTGATCTCCTGTCATAAGATTGGGGAAAAACATTTAATCATTTGCATGCCCTTTTTGTTAAATTTTAAATAAAAGAAAATCTAGGAAATGGACTGGATTGCCAAGGCGAAAGTTAAATCAAAGCGAGAGACTCGTCCGTCCAATCGGCGGCCGAGAAGTAGATGCATCTTCTCGTCAGTTGAATCGCAGATTCACTCTGTTTTTCTCTCCACCTTCTCAAAACTTTAATTTTACCCTATTAGCTGAACTCTTTGTTCGGCCAATAGGGAAAAACCCCCCCTCTCACTTTCATGTTACGATTTCCACTTTCTAATATTTTCCCCACTTTCTGATCGACATCCCCTTTCTGCACCCAGATTAGCCAGTCTAAACTCCGCCCACTCTCCGATTTTTTTCTTTCAGGGTTTTCGAGCTCTTAAAAGAGCCGTTTTCTTAATGTTAAATTTTTAATTTACTTTCATCAATGTTTGTCTATATTTTTAAATATTTTCTAAATCTAAATTCCTCTTTAAAATGGGCATTGGTATAACTCGTTACCGTCATTTATTCCAGGGTAGATCAGAGTCCGAAAGGACTATGAGCCCCCCACCAACCCCCAAAGACGAAAGGGGTATCGTTTGAGAGGGAAGTCGAAGCCCGGTCAAAACTTACGAGTTTTTTGACGAGGTGTTGATAGAAGATGTCAATTCTTTCATCACCGTTGGCGTTTCTGAACTGTTGACCCATTTCCAAGAGAAATGGGTAGTCGAGAAAGAATTTTTAATTTCAACGATAGCGTCAGTAAAACTGAAAGGCTTCATTATTTTGATCAGAATTCTGGTAGATTTTTTCAGCGGGGACCGAAGGCTCGGTTAGTTGAGCTTTATTTTGATTACCGACCTCTCTGGAACTCTTAATACCAATAGCACCCAGCATCGGGTAGATGTAGTCCGCATACTTTTGAATTCGAACTTTAATATACGTTACACTCAACCGTAACATTTTGGCGTTCGCGACAGGACGGGTGCTTTGGAAAAGAACGGAACTTTTAAATTTATTAGAATTTACCTGAAGTAGAAATGGCTCCGAGTGATCTGAAAGTGAAGAGGAACGGCCTTAGGCAAGCCTTTACCCTTAATTTAAAAAAGTGGAAACTGAATTGAACAGAAATTTCGGATACAAAGGAGCTCTCCGTATTAAGAGCTCAAATCGCCGATAAGTCCCAGAGATTGCTAGTAGTAATTGGCAGTTGTCTAAAGGAAAACAAAAAGAGCAATCTACAGCCTTACCAAGGAGGAAAAAAAAATTCAGAGTGGTGAGTTGTAAGGTGATCTGGATTCGTCATCTAAAGAAAAATATATAGAACAAAAAAGAAAATGAACCCCAAAAGAAGAGAAGTGTTCCGCAAACTTATCAAGAGTTTGTTGACTCAAAGCAGCGACTAAAAGCCCATAAAAAAAATTTAAAAAAAAATTTTTCGAAAAATGAACGTAGAAAATATGAACCCGAACCTTTTTAAGCAAAGGGATTAGATAAATTCCCAAAAGCCATAGAGCAGTTGAAAAAAACAGTTTGGACGCGACGATTTGTTTGTTCAAATTTTATTTCGGGGACCCAGAACTTGTAATGAAAAAAAGCAGTAAAAAACGGGCCAAGACAGACCCGACATATCTGTATGATGAATTAAGGGAAAAATTTCGTGCTTTAGAGGCTTTGGGGAAGGGAAATCAAGTATGGGGGACTTCCCGATCCCCCTTAGTCGAAAGCTGCCTTTCGAAAAAAACTTTCCCAGCCTGGGAAAAAAACCATTTCCATGAATTGACACAGAACACCCCCGCTCATTAGAACATTTGATGAATTTTTTTTTGCAAAAGGGGGTGCAAGGAGAGGAGATGGTGCAATTCCCGAACTGGATTTTTTACCTCAACATAATTTTCGGGGAAAAACAATGTTCCCCTTGAATGTGCAATACAGAATGAGCTAGCAACCGCCTTGGGAAGCGACCTCTTTGTATTTTTGTGATACGAAACATCCGAGTGAAAAATTCTTTGCTGCGAAGAATATGTCCTTAAATGATAAAGAATATTGTTAAAAAAGGCGCATGTTTTACCCGTTTGAAAAAGGCTGGACATTTAAGTAAATTTTGCGATGTAATATAAAAATTGTACTCAATGTAATAATTCTCATTTTGAAATAATGTGTTCCAAATTAGAAAAGAAAAATGTTAGATCCGAGAATTTCCTCTCTAATTGTGGCAGAAACGACACGGTGTTTTTACAAACTCTTTGTGTTGTTGTCAAGTTACAGGGGGGTGAAAAAAGGGCCCCAAGCTCTTATTGACTGGTAGTCAGAGTTGTTACATAAGCGAAAAACACGTAAATCAGTCGGCTTTTGATAACATTACTAACAGAATGATTAAGCACTTCCCACTTAAAGTTCTCATCTTCACTTATTTTACTAACAAAATTCTATATCTCTGGCATTTTCCCAAAATTGGAAAACTGCCATTGTTTTTCCTATTAAAAAACCCGGGAAAAAATTACCACTATCCAGATTCTTATAGACCAATTTCTTTACTTTCCTCACTCAGCAAAATTGCTGAACACATTCTTATATATATAATAGAATTAATACCCACATTAATGATACTAAATTTCTCAACCCAAAACAGTATTGATTCACAAGCCAACTTTCTACCCATCATCTGCTGCTCAGACTCGCGGAGAAAATTTCGGCTGGATTTCAGAGAGGCAGATCCACTGGAGCCATCTTTCTAGATAGCCAGAAGACTTTCGACCGGGTCTGGATCAGCGGACTCGCTTACAAACTTATTTTTCACTTCTCTTCACCTCTTATTCACATTAATTCATATCTAGTAAATAGGACATGCAAAGTCAATGATATTCTCGCTTCCACACCACGTCAACATCGGTGAAACTCGAGGGTCTTTACTGGGCCCTGTACTTTTCAACATTTGCCTTAATGACATACCATCTTACCCACAAACAATGTTAAATCTCTACGCGGACGATTCCGCAATTCTTGAAACATTTAAAAACCCAACTATCGCATCTTCTCTCAACAAACATTTAGCACTGCTTGAAAATTACTTCAACCACTGGAAAATTAAAATTAACGTAGACAAAACTGTGGCAGTACTTCTCACTAAAAGAATTAAACCAGTATAACACCATCAACACTATATTCCACACCACTACAATGGTCTCAAACTACAAAATACTTGGGTATCATTCTAGATAAAAATCTCACTTAGAAACACCACATCTTACATTCGCGTGATAAATTCCGGCAAATTAGGGGGTAAATTGATCTTAGTGCGTTCCGGAATTCTGAAATGGATATGTATAGCGAAGTGTTTCTATACACAGCCGTTTTGCGGCCCATAATCTCGTACGGCTGTCCTGTATGGGGATATGCAGCTAAGTCCAATATTAAAATTTTGGAAACTGCTCAGAACTCATTTATCAGAACTATAACCAAGGCAAATAGATATACTAAAAATTCTAATATTTACAAAGCTCTTAAACTTCATTAAAATATATCGAGATACTGGCAAAGAAATTCTTTGCCAATATACCTAATATTAATAATGCTAACTTAATTAATCTTGAAAAATTATATACCTCTGTGTGGATAATCATAAGAGGCATAGGAGAATTCTCCTAGACTTACAATCCACCGTAATTTATCCACTATTTCATTCATCTTTTGATGAATGAACTGCTAAATTTTTACTTTATATTTTTCTCATTATCTTAATTTCTCACTGCTGCTCCCCTTCAGGCACGCCCACCCCTTTAGCTTACTTCGGTACAGCCAATTGAGAGGCGACTTACTCAGTTCCAGCAACCAATCACAGTGCTCTGTATCCACCCCACATCACACGAAAATCTCCGAAGGTCTTTCCTCAGACTATTGCATCATTCCCTGCCTACTCCCTGCCACCACTTCGAATACTACAACTTTCTCTCAACCAATCAGGAGGCTCCGTGCTCCCCACCCAGGACCCTCAACTTCGCAGGTAAAAGGGCCCCCCCCTAAATCACTCTTCAAAATCAAATCCCGGGTCCCCAACACACCAAATCCCTTTGGGTGTCATCATTGAAAAAAAGTACGTTCAGACAACACTTTGCACACATTAGAAAAAACTTTTAAAACGCACGCGAAATCTTTTTTTCCTTATCGGCCAAAAGTCTAAATTAAATAGACGAAAAACTGCTTTTTAACTCTGATCTTAAAACCCCTTCTCACCTACGCATTCTAGTCTGGGGTCATGCAGCAAGAACCAATATCAACCTTCTGAAACCCAAAGCATAATACCAAAGAAAATTCTCTATCCCACGGGTAACGAGAAATACTGATATTAAGCATCTTTAATACCCCAACTATAAGACAAACTATTCGAAAAATTGCTTCCAACTTTTTTAAAAGTGGGCATGACAACCCGTCTATACGCGATTTTCCCAAAATTACTACTCTCATTTTTTGTTAAAGACCAAAAGTCTTGGTCCCCCAGATTTTAACTTTTCCCCTTTTCTTTTTTCCGGACCCCTCGTTAATTGAGATTCCTCGATTGGTCTCCCCCTTTTCAAAACTATTATCCCCTTTGGAACTCTTGGTTGCCCAATGGGGCCCCTTTCTCCTTTCATGTTCCGATTTCCATTTTCTAATATTTTCCCGCACTTTCGATCGACGGTACTTTTTGACCAAGATTAAATTCCCGCCCACTTCTATTTTCGTTTCTTTTTTTGAGCTCTAAAGAGCCTTTATTTAAAATTTTAAATTTTTTAAAAATTTTTTTCAAAAGTTTGTCATATTTTTTAAAAACTTTTTTAAATCTAAATTCCTCTTTAAAATGGGCATTGGTTTTAAATCTTACAGTCATTTCATTCAGGAAGGGATTGAGTCGGCAGGACTATTTCCCAAACTCCCCAACGACGAAAAAACTTCGTAGGCCACATTCACTATTCAAAGGGGGGAATGGTTTAAATTTAGTAATCAGTCGGGGTTACCCCCCTTGAACGGCTGTTGACCCTTTTCGGGGAACCCAAAATGACCCTAAGCAACACCGGGGGTTTCTGTTGAGGTTAGCGAACTGCGGGGGAAAGACGTAACTTTGAGGTGCTTTCCCAAAAAAAAGATTTGTGGGTTAGTCCCCCAAAATAAACATCAAAATTTCTGAAAAGAGGTGAAAAGGGAAAAAAAATTCAAAAAGGGTGTAAAAGTCCTAACCTAATGATGCAATAAAGTACACTTCATCTGGTAGGTGTGTAAAAACACCCAACAGACTAGATTTAATTATCATTGTTACAGGTTTGATACTCTCCCGAATATCAAACGGGGGAGGATGTTGTGAAAATAGCTTCGCTTTGAATGGCTCTGGGGTGGAGTGACGTAACGCCCCCCTATGATGTAATGCCCTTTTTCGGGCACTCCGAACTTAGAAGGCAGAGAGTGAGATCATTGCACTACTGCCTTGCAGTGTAAAACCTTTTTAATCGACCTTCTGGAACTCTTGATACCAATAGCACCCAGCATCGGGTAGATGCAGCTCACACACTTTTGAATTCGAACTTTAATATACGTTACACTCAACCGTAACACCACCCATCCAGTATAGTGGTTAGTGACGCTAACTGGTTCCATAAAGACTGGGTTAGAATCCCGGAGAAGGCGTGTATTTTTAAACACTGGTTATTGTGTTTGATTGCTGCTGAATTCCTTTGATTTAAAAAAGGGAATTGGGGATTTTTGTTAATAAATTCGCATCGCTTTTGAAGAACTGTTTATTTTCTTTGCGATTGTTTTGCATAAAATCCACGAACCCTCGGATCTACGTAACAATACATATACTGGTAACAAGAGTGCACTTTCTAATATTAAAATCGCATTGTGTCGCCTATCCGGTATAGTAGTTAGCTACGCTGACTGCTGGGCCATTGGGCTTTAGTTCGAATCCCGGAGAAGACATGGATGTTTGTAAATGTATAGTGCCTTCGTGGTACGGGGTACTCTGAATAGCCGTAGGGGCCGCAGTCCCTTAGGGAGGTTGGAAGGGGAAAGAGGAAGGCCCCTGACCACTTCCAGAGTGTTTTCCTTCAAAATTGGGGTGGAACCGAGCAAAATCTTACCGTCACCTGCATGGTGCTTAAAGACAAGGCTAACGACAAACGTAAAATTCTAGCCCTTAGCCGCTATGAATTTCGTGGACCTTGATGCGATGTTATTGTCGATCAGGTGGCATAAACAACATTAGATCGAATCCTGTATGCATGGTGTAGCACCATAAGTTTAATAAGGGTAATGAGCTGGAGGATTTAGTTGTATTAACGTCGCAATATAAAGCAAAACTACTGGAGACGCACCTAGTAATTTTGAATTTGTCGAGTGACAAGGACTGCACCCAAGCCCACCCCTCTCATAACTAACCCACCAACGGGAAAAGATAGAACCTTTATAGATTTAACGTGCATCATCCACCTTTATGATTAACCTTCAGCGGTAGCATGACACGCCAACCACGCGAGTCTGACCATAACCACTGCTTCAGAGCTTTACTCGCCATCAAAAATCATGCGATTGTACTAATGATTTACTTAACACTTCAATATTATCGCACTAGATCATTAGAGAGGATGTGTTCGAGTTGCATATTAGATTCGATAAGTTAATTGTATAATTCAGGTTAATCTATGAAACAACGCTTTCCGTTCAAAATTTTACCATTGTAGGAATGAAAGAAATGTAATCATGTCTCGAAAATGTGCCAGAAGTCTACTTACTACACAGCTTTCCTTCATCACTTGCATCAAGGCAATCTTTTTTAGAATCACAGACACGCTTTCGATCCAGACACGTTCCAGATGGACACGTAAATTCAGTTTCCGAACACAAACCTGCGACAAAAATGCATTTAATGCTTATTCAAGACTTTTAGTATATAATTATAGCAATCTTAACATTAAGGATTAAGTTTGATATTTTTTAAAACGAGTGATGGAGGATTCAAGAGCGATAGGAGCGTTATGCCTTTTTCTAGAAGGTTAGGAGTCGGGATTCGAATTGTGGCAAGGTTGAAACAAACTATAAGCCGTGACTTCTGATAGTACAGCCCTAGTCGTTAATACTGTATGGAGCACTTATCCCTGTCGAGCTCTAATCTCCTATACGGCATCGCAGGTGAGAAGATTTCATATTAAAAGCTACAAAAAGTAGCATTTGAAGAGATCAGTGAAGAAACAGCCACTGGAAGGACATTTAATGGAAGTGAAAGATCACTAAGGTATCAAGGGAGGGTTCACTCGAGAGTGCAAACCTTAAGGGGAGGCGAAGTATCACTGGAATATTTGTGGTCAAATCTCGTACTATGAGTTAATCCCTCCCGAGATATCGTAAAATATGGTTTGTATCAACATCGCGTTAAAACAAAGAGTTTTTTGAACCTATAGAACTGGTAGAAGACTAGGCATGCCATATCTAGTAAGGGCTTCACTAATTTCATCGGGTTTCGCTAGTATTTTATTGTTATGCATTTATTAACTTCTAATTAATGTACAAAACGAAATTTAACCCGTGGTCACTCGCGCCTGTTTTTGCTACCTTCGTTACTCGCGGGGTGTAGAGAACACCCCAAACTTTTAACACGTGTATTTAATTATGAAAATAAAAATTAAGTCATTATGATACATATTTATAAAGTACAAGATGTTTTTTGTATTATACACAAGTAAAATTATTCAATTTATTGCACACAAATGAGACTAACACACATTAATTTATAAACTAAAAACATACAAAATTCTCATTTTAAAACACATAATTTTATATTTTTTCATAAACCAATATATATATATAAAACGTATATGCCAGTAATAAATATACTTTATAATTAATGAGATAATGATTGTAGAAAGTAGAAAAATATTTTAATCATTTTCCGAACTTTCAGAGCAGACTGTATACAAATGCTCAAATTCTCGCGGGAGTTCTCAGCCCTTCAGATAAACTTTTGAAGGTCATTACATTCCAATCGTTCCTTAAAGAGGGATTGCATCACGCCTGAAGGTTCAATGACCTAAAATGGGCAGCTACAGAAAAAATCGTGGTTCTGCACATTTTTAGAAATCTAGGAGGATTTTCTTGTTGCTGGGGTGTACAAAACACCCCGCGCGAGTGATCGCGGGTTAAGTACTATAATGAAATTGAGGAAGTTCTTATATTGCCAAACTGAAAGATCCGGCTCGTACATTTAACAAAAATGAGCTCAATATTTACGGGTACGCGTTAAAAGCCGGGTATATAAGCAAGAGTTTAAGACAAAAAGATAAGCATAGAAATAAAATTAGACTTCTACATATTATATCGAAATACTGTTTATTTAAGAGAATTTACATTTATGAACTTAAAGGGATGTGTTCTTGAAGTACATTTTCTAAAGCTTGGAATACCTCGAATAAATGACTTCAAAACAAAAAAGCATTGCGCACGAACACTTCAGGTTTCTTCGTAAAACAGTTCGCACAGGGGTATCCTAAGGCATGGGCCAACTAGGCTCGGGCCTCGTTCTCAGTGGCGGCCTCATCTAGTTCAGCTGAGCCTTAATAAGATCACAATTCGAACAATTTTTACTGTTATTTCCGGTTTTATCCTCTGAAAAACTGCAAAGTTCGGACTATGTCGACAGTGACAAGACTTATGCGATGACCGTCGTCCATTTATAGGGCTAGGTTATAGGTAACCATGCATTATTACTCATTAACCCGAAAAGCGTCAGTCGGTCGAGCCAATTTGTTGGATTGTAATACAGGGACATTAGCAAGTTTCGGGTGACTGTACGAGTATTTGACAATGTATGCCATGCATCATCTACTATTAAGAGTCAAAGGCGAGGCCTGCATTTGTGTAGGGGCCTCAGGGCTTCAGCAAGTCATGAGATGTTCCCGAGTGTGGGTTATACGGCGAATATACTAAAAAATTGAATATGAACTCTGAAGTTTAAATGCGCGATATACGCCGGATTTTACGCCAGTTTTGGTCCCATTTGTAAACTTTGTGTTACTGATCATTGAAGAGAATCTCAAAGTAGGGATTTGAATAAAGAACCTAGTCCTGAAGAGACGTCAATATGATCGCTATTTTATAACATTTACATAGAAACTGTAGGATTCTATAGTATTCGACAATTTAGACACTTCAGAATTTTAGCATTAAGAAATCTACAGAGATTAAGAGGTAAATACCGTTTTACAACATTGCTTCTATAAATTCTAAATTTGGTGCAATTCAAGAGTGATTAATGTTGCTTTGTTGACAGGTTAACACTCGTAAAAGTGGTTGTCTCACCTTTTGAACAAAATAATTCATCTGAACCATCAGGGCAATCATCGCTGCCATCGCACTTCCATGATGAAGGTATACAGTGATTATCCTTGCACCTGAATCCGTGGCAATGAGTATCATTTCCTGTTGGAGACAATATTGCATTATAAACAGAAGAGTGACGTTTAGACACGAGAATATTAAACGAGGGTTTAATACCAAGGAAAAAATATAAGGTATTGGGAGCTCGAGAGCGAGAGTATTTCGAGAAAACTGCTCCTTTCCTTTGAACCCCCAATTTTTATTAATGTACTAAAGATATTAATTTTAGATAAATTTTAAAGTTTATTTCGAGATAATCTAAAAGTATCAATACTTGGTTCTTTATATTTGCAGACTCTTTTCGCACTCTGGTGAATTTCAGAACAGAAATTCAAGATTTAAATTCTAATTAGTCTGGATTAATTCTTTGACTTCATATTGTACCAGATTCACTGGCGTAGCCAGTTCCGAGTGACCCTTGTATCCAAATTCCTTCGGGGTCCTTTAGATACGAGAACCCTGTTAGTGGACTATTGTTACACATGTCGGGCCCTTGTAGCTTGTGACCCCATATCATTGATACGGCGCGGTAACTACACCCTGACCAGATTAAATCTCAGCAATCTGATTTTTTTTTATCTCATAATTTCTATTAAAAGTAGATCGATAGATATACATAAATATTGTCAAGATACATCAGTATATTCTCTGGTCTTTTAAGTTAATGCCACTAAAGTAGCACCAATGCCATTGGATGCTGCAATATTGAGCTATGTTCAAGTGACGGATGTTAATGTAGAGTCGATTGCTTCTCTACGAAAATGCTTCAATTCACCCAAGGAATCTTCCCTCCCTCACTATTTTACAAGAACGTTAACGAAATCCTAATCTAATATAGCCAGCCATGAAATCGAGACGCGACCATTCCTATGCCAATCCTCATGTGTAACGAATTTCAAACAACGATCAGGTGGAGGTCCCAAAACCCCACTGTATAATTCACTTTTCTTCCCTTCCGGCAATTCCCAATTTTTAAATTTGGTTGCGGGCTCCAAACACAAACGCTGAAGAAATTCGGCTAGATCCAGTAGATTTAAAAAAAACTCGAACTTCGACGGGTTTCAGTGGGTTTGGGGTAGCGAAATTTTCGGAAAAAATAATTTTTTATTTTGTGTCAGATTAGAAAAAATTTTTAAAAGGAAGCAAAAATTTAAATACAATATTTTTTGGGAAAAATAACCTAGAATAATTTTTCAAAAATTTCTCCTTTGTGAAAATGCTTCTTTTTGCCTGTATTAGCTCGACCTCTACAGAGGCTAACAGAATTTTTAAATAAACTTGAAGTGGGTTTATCCATATTTTACGACAACAGGGGAGCCATTAAAAAAAAAAAATTTCAATTGGTGGCAAAATCTGAAAATTTAATTTTTCAGGAATTCTAGTGACCCCCTGTAGAGAGGTCCCAGCTGATACAGGAAAATATTATAAGGGAAACTTTTTTTAAAAAGAACATTTTTTAAAAAAATTTTCTAAGTTAATTTTTTTCCGAAATATTGTATTAAATAATTTGTCAAATGTCCCTTAAAAAAATTTTTTACATGTATTCAATTAAGGACACAAATATCATGAACATTATCCATTTATGGGTTTTTAAAATCACGTTCGAACGTAGTCGGATACCTTAACTTTTTCTTAATTCAGCAAAATACAATACGAGTACTGGAAAATTTGAATATATGTGTTAATAAATCCGTTAATATAGTTAACCCAGTGGACGAAGCATCATACCACTGTGTCAGTAGTATTTGACGCTAAGTTAAGTGTTCGTGGAACGAGGCAATTAGCTTTAAAGTTAATTTCCAGCGTTTTTTCTAATTGAAAGCCGAATTTAGCCGTTTTACGATTTCGTAACTTTCCGCTTTAAATTTTTCTATTTTAAAGTTAAGGAGTGTATCCCTTAATGATACAGGACTGCCTCGAGTACGACGATGAACGTATTCCATTCTGTCGGATCATTTCGAACGTAAATACAGAATATCGCTTAGGAGTATTTTGCAAATGTGTGTGCGATAGACAATTTCACCTCTCGCAGGTTTTAAACTTATGTATTATGAAAAAGATCACAATTACGCGAAAGTGTAACAAGATAAACTTTTAATTGGAAACTCGAGTCAAGGGATCAGATAATTATCCATTTCTCGTTTTACGAAGTTATTTTCCAGAATTCATAGTTTCTCTGAAAACTTTGATCGGTTTCTAGTGAAATTTGAATAGACTATAGACCATTTTATAGCTTAATATTATTGAAAAATTCCTTTAAAGTTAATCTTTGAAATTCCCAAGGGGCACAACTTATAAATTTGCAAAAATTGACGAGTTTGAAAGTGAAGGCATTACTATATTTTCATTTGAGTAATCCAACACCATTTTTGAGTACAATTTTTATTGGTTCTCTTTTAAATGTTTATAAAACTTTCCTTGCATTCAAAGACTAAGTTTAATTCAAGTTTCACTTCCATTGTTTGTTCACTTTAGATTTATACAAAATTTAAGGCTGCGAAATAAAGTTTTGAGTAACAGAAAACGTGATCTTTAATCAAGTCTTTTAAGAACAGAGATACCTACCACACATTTGTTCATCAGAGCCATCGGAACAGTCATGTTCGCCATCACATTGCCAAGTGAGAGGAATGCAGTGACCACTTTCCGAACATTGGAACTGACTGCTCAAACACTTTTCAACTACAGAGGCGTCTGTATGGAGAAAGAACAATGAATACATTATAGTCAATAAAAAGTCGTAATTGATTTAAGTTTTGCTTACAAGTAGATTAAAATATATAATGGCAAAATATAATCCAATTTTCTCTACAGTTACTTAAGTATACAGATAAGGCAAACTTTACATACTTTTAATTTAGTTTTATGAAAGTAATTCTTAAGCTTGTGGTTTCTGTACATATGACGGGTAAAGTTGCAAGAGAAAAAAAATTAAAAAAACTAATTTTGATAAAGAAACCCCACAAAGTGGGTTGAAGGCCGTTATTTTTTTAAGGAGAATAGGAAAAATAACGAGAATTTAAGAAGCAAATTTTATGAAATTAGAAACCGACAGAAATTTAATAGAATGAGAATTTTAGGTCCCGCCTAGTAAAATAAGATTTAACGATTCAGACTTTTCAGTCCATTTTGCTGAAAATTTTTTGGTACCCGATATTGGGAACCGTTTTTAAAAAGCGTTTAAATGGTTTTTCGATATTTAGTGCCCAAATTAGAAATGTACATAAAATTGTTTTAATATATTACAATAAAAAAATTTAGTACAATATTTTGACAAAAAACAACATAGAATGACCCATTTTTAAAATTTCTTCTGTGAAAATACTTTATTATAACAATATTTTTTTTTATTAGATCTCGTCAGAGGGTCAACTAGGGTTTTTTGAAATATATAACTTAAAGGTGGGTTTATGTTTTACGACAACAGAGGGAGAAATTAAAAAAAAATCCGATAATTTTTAAATGGTTTAACTCAAATAATGGGAATTTTTCAAAAAATAAGGAGCCTCTGTAAGAGGTCTGAGCTTCAAAGGGAAAATAAAATTTTCACAAAAAGAACATTTTGAAAAGGTTAAAGGTTATTTTTTTGGGGAAATATTTAAATATTTTGTCAAAATGTCCTTTAAAACAGTTTTATACATTTATTCTAATGTGACACAAATATCAAAAAAATCCATTTATGCCCAAAATCACGGCTCCAAACTAGTCGGATATAAGGATTTGTTTTAGTTGTCATCGATTCTCATTCTACACACCGATATAGGATATCCAGTTGTCACAAGAAACATTACAGATAATCTCACAAATCTAGTGAATTTAAATAACGAAGTCATTGGCCATTTAACAGATAAATCCACTTCTGATCGAATTATTTACCATCAAAAATATAGTAGAAAGTTTTGTCATCAAGACAATCAAAGATCCAAAAGCTTTTATGAAATTTCCCCGGGAAGAAAAAAATTTCAAAATGTACGGTCGACTCGAGTAACTTGATTTCCTTGTTATTACCAAAAATTAGATTCTTAAACTCTTGTTTAAGAAAGTCGATTAAATGTTTTTTAAACCCCAAATTTTAAAACCATATTGAATCTATTCAATCCTCAGGGAAAATTTGGAAAACAAATGGAATAGCATGGCAAGTATTCCGAAGTTTGCTTATACTTTAATATAAAGACTTCTCCGAGAATTTGAGGAAGTTGAAATTCGGGAACCCGGGGAAAACCCAAAATTTTTTAAATTAATTTTTCTTCCAATTTTAATTTTTGTTTATTTTTTATCTTCTAAATTTTAAATTTTAAATAAAAAAATTTTAAAGGCTCAATTGAGCAAAATTTTTTATATAATTTTTTTGGGATGACATACAATTTTTAATTGTTAAAAAAGTTAAAATTATTTAAAAAATTAAACACCACGTTGGTGTTTTTGGACAATTTTGGCAAATTGTGTCAAAAATTTGAAAAGGTTTTTTTTTCCCGGGGTTGTAAAGCATTCAGTCAAATGAAATTTTATATACAAATTGTTTTGGATGACAATGATACTTTAATTAAATTAATAAAATTTTACCATTAATTTTGGGTTCTTGTATGTATACATATTTATAATAATGTAAAATTCCGAAAAAATAGCCAAAATAAAAAATTTTTTTTGATCAAGTAGGAATCTACTTAAAAATGTTTTTTATATTACTCGTTTTATTTCTATATTCTAATCACTCTTTAGTGCTAAGAATGAGAATAGATTGTGTAGACAATGGTATAATTACGAGTTATACAAGCTATTTAAGAAAGATGTCATTAAATCCATCAAAGTTGGTCGTTTGAGGTCACAACCGTATGGGCCTCCCTTTTCCTTACTTTCAAATTTTAACTAAACCTATTGGGAAATACAAGTAGGGCTTAGGCTAAATTGAGATGGGCCGATTGTCTTGTTAAAGTTTTAGGAGTGACTAATTTGAGAACCGTTGCCAAGCGGAGATCGGAATGGAAGAGGGTTCTTAAGACCTTGGCCCACACGGGGCTCTAGTGTTAATAAAAGAGAATATTCTAATCACCGCTTTAATTGTTCGTCCTTTTGATAGGTGTAGAACTTTTCGCAAGTTTATCGAAGTTAATGCGAATTAAAAAAAATTTGTAATCATTTTGCAATATTTAGAATATTGTAAAGAATCAGTTTTGATAACAAAAATTTAAGTTCCTCTATTTTTCCCGGGAAGAAACGAGGTCTGCCGTATAGCTTCTACCTATCACTATTTAAACACTCAAGCTAGACACTTTATAAATGTAAATGTCAAACAAATAGTTGTTGATACAGTCCGAAAGGTTGTAGTTTTCTCGAGTCGAACGAAAAATCGGTTTTTAATTCGAGAGCATTGGACGAGTTCTCTAGCTTACCACAATTTTCTTCGTCTTTCAAGTTTCCGCAGTCGTTATCACCATCACACCTCCACAAGTAGGCGACACATTTTCCATTGCCACATTGGATCCAGTCGCTTGGGCAGCTCTGATCTGAAACGGAAGTAGCAAGGCTTACCATTAATAAAGGCATAAGAGGGAATATGTTTATTAAACTACAACTTCATGGCTACTCTTATATAGAAAGTTAGTATATCTTCATACAGTAGAAATCATTTGGGAATTTAGTTAAATTCTTAAATTCAGAATCTTTATATTAAGGCCAGTTTTCAGTAATGTAATAGAGAAATATTTCCTTTACTATATAGCCTTATTTACACTTTCATCACATTGTACTTGCGTATTATGTCAAATCAAAAAGACCCGCCAAAAACTGCCGTCGTAAGCTAGCACAAGATTGTGTGCATACATGGGAGCAGTATTCTCACTATTGGCTAAATATCGGCGTCTTTTCATTTGACGAATTGACAGACTGTTTAATACGCAAGTACCGTCACATTAAAGGCTGAATTTCAATGGCATCTTTTGATCTCGAAGCAATATTCAACACGTACAAGAAATTACAATTGGAATCTCTCAAAATGTATTAGAACTTTAAGATACCAATATTGAAATGTCACCATATAAACAATAAGAGTTTCGTCAATACTAATAGAAATATTAATTTAAACGTGAAAAAGAAAATCTTAAGACATTCGAAAATACAACTGTACATAAAGTTTATTCTTACCCGAGAAGACTTGGTTAAAAAAGGTTAATAAAAGCAACGAGAACAACAAAACCGACATCGTTGTGAGTTTCACAACGCGTATCAGTAGAGATTACATAAATTGTCCGATTGTGCAACAAAATTACACTTTTTATATATGACTTAATGTTGCCGTCAACAGCACACCAATAATTGCCAATTGCTTCACTTCTTGGTTGGATATCAATTGTATTCAAGTTACAGTATTGATAAATTGGCTGTGGGCCAGAATCAATTGTGAGGGACTTTTCTAAAATATTCTGCTTCATTGAAAGGATGTTAGTGTAAAGCATTTGTTAACTATTGTTTTATTATCCAATGATTAATACCTTAAAGAAAATTTTCGGTCCTTCACCTACTTAGACTTAAAAATTATCGGATATCTAAGTGTTAAGGTTTGATTTAGTAATACAGATACCCTAGCACAAGATTTGGAAATTTTTTTCCCAGGTTACGAATATTTCAACTTTTCAGGTGTTGGGTCCAGCCAGTTTAGTTGGAGGGTGTTCCCAATAGTAAACCTTTTTATAGTATGCGTTTTTGTTTTAGCAGGGTTTCCACCGGTCGATCGCTTTTACCTTTTGTAGCACAACATGAGGATTTTTTGGCTCATACTCAAAATTTTTATAAAGGAGTCAAACAACAAAAATTACATTAAATTAAGTAATTCTTTCTTTCTACTGTCGCATGAAGATTCTGAGGACATATTCTGTTTAATCTGAAACGGTTCCACTTTTAATTTGGAATACGGGATATTTGGTGATTATAGAGTTCGAATTTTCAATTTGATTTGAGCTCCGGGCTTTTTTATGGACGTGGTAGCCTAGTGGTCAAGGTAATGGACTCGCGGTCGGCGTGTTATGAGTTTGGGCCATACCGCGAAACCCCCCGGGGGGGAGTTATCACGTTAAATCTGTTGAAGTTCAAACGTCCTCCCGTTGGTGTGGGGAGTTCGGAGAGAGGGGTGCCTAATCAGGTGTCATCCTCGTCACTTGAGCATTGTTCAAAATTACGAGTTTCGTCGCCAAAAGCCCTCGAGTAGCTGAATAGTGCGACGTTAATATTCATTCATTCACTCGCTCAGACGGTGTTTTTTTAAACGGTACAGAAGTGAAATATAAGGATTATTAGCGTCACACTTCGAAGAAATATAAAGGGTATTGAGGACAAATATTATAATTTTGCTCTTCAGTCTAGTGACGAGGATGACACATGAGCTGGCACCCACTCCTTAAACTTCCACCCCATAACAGAGTTAGGACTGTCCGGCCCTCTCTACGGCGGGTCTTCAGTGGCACCAGAACTCAAACTTACGGCTAGACAACTCCACTCACGAGTTCACGACCATGACCCCTCGCGGCCACACTAGAGGTTAAGGAAAGGAAGCCTTCAAAATTTTAAATAGGGAGTTACGCCTTAGATTTCAGTAGTAGTCCAGATTAATTTTTAAAATATCGATTTGTTTTAGTAGCATTACTGTAGAACTTGTCACACATTAGGCATCTTTTTTTTAAAGTATAAACATTAATTTTATTTTTATTTTGTTAAAATATCACACACACACATTTTAGAGAACAAACACAATAACTGTATCATAACAGTATTCAATTTGTAGAAAATGCATTGGGTCTAATTTTCTTTTGAAATCTAGTAGTATTAAACTTGAAGAAGCTCACATTTATGCACTTTATAATTTTTTGCGGTATTTTCTCTCCACAAATTACCGTTCTCAATCTCCAATCTAATAAAGTCTTCTGAATAAAGATCCAATACATTTTGATAGATAAAATTACACGATTACATTTGTCGTTATCCACAGCTTTAAGCAAAATACAGTGACAACGCGATTTTGTTCCGTTACACACGAATTTTTTTTGCAATGGTTTCTACTCCTCTTTCCTTGTAGCCATTATCTTGAGAGTTCTTTCGCATCCCCGAATATTTAGAGTTCCCTCATGCCGCACAAGCACTGTGCATTTAAGACACCAATGCCTTCTCTGGGATTCGAACCGAGTTCCTTCGGCAGAGCAATCAGCGTCACTAACCACTAATCCGTCTGGGGACGGTCTGATGAAGTAAAATTGCTATCATTTCGATAATTTTTTTCATTTCTTTATTAGACTTTCCACCTAGTAAATAATGTATATTTTCCAGAAAAACTTTTATAGATGTTTGTTTTCCTTTTTTGTTGGAAAAGTTCCCATCTCAAGCAACTTAAAAGAATTAAGGTAAAAAATTTATGTAATACATATATATATATTATAGCAAATAATTTGCAAACATTAATACATACTTTCCTGAAAGAAGTTCGAATTTTGATAATTTAAGAGGACACAGTACGCGATTCAATTGATCAAAATCGGTCAAAAAATCAAATTTAATTTTTTAGCCTAAATTTTTCTTTATATACTTTTCTATAACATCACAAAATTTGAAAGCTCTAAACTTAAGAAACACAGAATTACGATAGTTTTTACGTTCGTTTTTATTCACATCCCTATGGCAAATCAAAATCTGTCGTATCTCAGAAAGATAAAATAACTATTTTGTCTTCAATTAAAATGCTAAGGCTTTTTTTCTATTGCGCCTAATGCTTTGAAATTTTTTTACCTATTGCTAATAGTACATGTAACAAAAGTTGGCATGCATTTTTGAATCAAAGCAATATTTATTTTTTAAAAAATAATTAAAACTCAGAATTTATACATTTTTTAAGGAATTTTCAATAAACATTCATAAAAAGAAGTATTGTAAGAATACCAATCACGTTAACGCAAACCCCATACCAACTTTTATAATACATAGTTTGACATACTTGTAAATCAAGTTTCATGCGTGTACGTCAATTTTTGTAGGAGGAGTAGCATTTTAAAATCACCAAAAATTTCAAGTTTTTTCCTTAAAAAATTACATGGTTAGCTTTTTATGAAATTTTGAGCACAAAATATGTTTAACATAGTATACATACATAGGAGGCAACCAAAAAAATATTAAAAACCCTTAAATTAAAATTTTTTGCGTAAATCGTACCATGTCCCCTTAAATTCTACTTCTTAAATTGCTGAGAACATTAATCTCAAACAATAGAACAACCCAGGTTTTAATACCCCTGTTCAAAAAAAAAAATTAGTGCTTTTTTTTAGCAATTGATCCAGCATTGATAGGAGATTATTCTTTTGCCCTGTTGTAGACATATTACGGACCTTTGGAGAATGAGTTATTCCTTCAGATATCATTTTAATATAACTAATGATAATTCTAATTAATGGGGGTCCATTTCGTATGTTTTAATACATTCATGTCCAAAATTAAGGCCACAAACAAATTTTTCGACATAACTCTTAATTGCCACTGGTAAAACTCAAAGAATTTGCATTTTATATATTTTGAATAACGTGTAGTACAATATCAACCTTCGGCTTAGGAAAAGAAGTAATTCAGCGTTAGTTTTTACAGAACTTCTGGATTGTGGTTGTTTAAGCATATGGGGTTTCGCTTGCAGTTTTGTGAATATTACATTAAAACACGTTAGCCTGTTTGCAGTGAGAATAACTTTTCATAATTGCTTAGATGATTCATAGAGTTGGAGAACCATTGGCAGGCTTGAAACTGGCCAGTCTCAACCGGAGGTGGCTCGATGGTTATGTGGGACACCGAAAGTGGTCTCCCGGCTGTGGAATCAATTTCAAACAAATGGTGTTGTCACTAGGAAGGTCAGCCAAGGCCACCACAAAGCAACGACATCTGCACAGGATCATTACTTGTCATTAAGCGCACGACAACATAGACAGACAAAGACTCCTCAGCTTGATCGTGACTTGCTGCTGCGTCCGGAAGAAGAATATCCAGGCAAACTGTTAACAGATGTCTTGAAGAGACTGGCCTTTATGCCTGGTATCCAGTCTTGTGTGACCCTTTGATTGCATCCAATAGAAAAGATCGGTAATTGAGGAGTCGAAAGCTTCAGTCATGGACACCACAAGAATAAGGGCGTATTCTTTTCAATCGAGATTCACCAGACAAAGTTGATTCTCGTCGAGTATTCATCTGATGAGAAAGTTGAGCTCGCTTTCAACCCTCTTACATAACAAAAATCGACAGATTTGGCTACAAAGGAATCTTTGTATGGGGTGGCATAATGTTGGTCTGTCGCACCACTATACGTCTTTGATGCGTTTACCGTCAACTTTCTACGCTAGAGGGATGAGATCCTTGAAGCATATAAGAGGTTATTCTAGGCTGGTCCTGGAATATACTTTTATGGATGATAATGCACGGCAACACATTGTTGATGAATTTCATGGAAATGAGGATATTCGCCATATTGACTGGCCCTCGAGATCTCCATATGTCGATCCTAATGAGCATGCTAGGGATGGTCAAGAAAGAGCTATTTCTTAGCGCAGCTCCCTTCCAGAACCTCCCATGAGTTAAAAGTCACCTTTTCGGAAGAATGGGTTTTGTTCCCACAAACATTTATTGATACTCTCATAAACAGTATGACAGCTTGTTGTGAGACTTGTATATCGGTGCAGGGTAATCACATCATACTAGACAGACCTTTCCCGGGTTAAATGTTTTATCTCTGATTCATGATTTCACACTATTTGAGATGCACTGTATCTTAATTAAAAATTAAAATTTCTTCCATATTATTATGTTATATTCTTTCATTGTCTCTGTGCCAAATTTCGTGGAAAAGCAGTGAACAATTCATCTGTTTTCACAGATTTTATGGTTGTAACTTTATTTTTGGGCTTGAGTGTACTTCTATGCTTAATATATATATATATAGGATCACTCACACTTCTCTGAATCAGCAACAATCAAAGTAAATTTTTCTTTTAAAGTGAAAAACAATTTTATATATCCCACCTATTACTTTGAATAATATTTAATTCTATCCGAAGAGTCTTAGTAAAAACTAGTAATGATAACATCAGGAAATAAAAGTGTCAACAGTAACTTAATGGTTATGACTATGAACGGGTGAGTTCGAGTCCAGGTGCCATTGAGGATCCACCATGTAAAGGAGATAATCTGTGTTAAATCTGTATGGACCAAAGTCCACACGTTAGCGCAGGAGGAAGTTTGGAAAGTGGGATGCCAACTCATGGTATCGTATTTGTAGCATGATTGATGTTCAAAATGACGAAGCTCGTAGCCAATGAAAATCAAATCACTATATCCAGAGCATACAAATTCTAGGTCTTCTATGCCATCTAGTTTTAAATATGGATGAATCAAATTCGTCAATTAATATAAATATGTATATACATACGACAGAATCACAATATTGACAAAATAGAAAGCGATTTTTCCTTGCAATTTCCCATTTTCTTTTCTATTTTGAGTGTTGTTGTTTTTGTTACTATTTATTCAATAATTAAAGAAGTCGTTTCCAGTATCCAAATTTTTGGCGGATAATTTAAAATTTTCTTAAAAATATTTAAATAGAGCTCATGCTTCATAATACCATAAAAAAAATAACAAATTACTGAATTCTGAAGCCGATTTACACCCCCACGCAGGAACACTTCCACTTCCATGGTTCATTGATCCAACTAGATTCTTGGGACTAAGTTTCAGAAAATTCAAAATTGACAGCAAATTGATTGAGATGACAGAATATTCAGCATGTTTGATTCCGATGGGCGCATAATAGTTTGTAAATGATAAAATGAGGAATTTTAACCCATGAATTTATGTGGAACAAGAACTCTTCCATCTCTAAGCTGAAGCATGGAGGTGGAGGTGTTCTTACGAGGGGGTAAATCGGCTCTCAGGATGAGGTAATTTGGTATTTTTTGATGGTATTGAGCTCTATTTAAATATTTTAAAAAGAAATTTTTACATATCTGCCCAAAATTTGGATATTTGAGATGACTTCATTTTTAACAGGATGCTGCTCTCAATGTACGCCGATGGTGCATTTATAACTGTCCCCAAATTTTTAAAACACCTCACAATCACTTTATTAAACCCAACAGAACATATTTGATGAGAATTTGATTTAAAAAAAAGAAACATGATATATAAACACATAATGAGAAGTAAAAACAATAATCACAGAAGCATGGAGGAAAATCTATGCAGAAATTAAAAAACCGGTTTAAAATTATACCAAGACTTTTCCCCAAATTTGGTAACCCCAAAAAGATATCTTCCCAAATTACCAAATTAAGATTCCCCTGATGTTTAATGGTTTCTTTTGTCGGTAGTTTTGAAATTAACATATTCATTTCCCTTTTAAACCTGAATCTAATACCTTTTTCAAGTTCGAAAGAGAAAATATTTTATGTTTTGAAATTAGAATAAAGTAATTCACTTTTTACAAAATCACATATATTTTATTTATATATAATATAATTACTTGAAACTTTCAAATAACTTAATGCGTTGTTGAATTACTCAATTGTAACAATGCAGTTCTCTAAGTTAAAAAAAAAGATGATTTCTAGCACCTTTATAAGACAGTAATATTGTAAAACATGCTCAGGTCTTAAAAAATTGAGAATTTGTTACGGCACAATAAGTTTTAATGCGTGATCTCAAAATTTAATCATAAATGACGTACTCGTACACAAACTTGGGAAATATATGAGCTGAAAAAATAAATTAATTGATGTCAACCATCGTTTCTTCTGCCTCATATCCGAGCTTCTAAATCTTTTTCATGGGTAAAGTTCCAAGTTCAGTACTTTTTATAACCAAACAATCCTTCTTTATTCTGTTGCCATGCTCTTTGAAGTGTTTCTTTATATCCATCTGTAAAACAAGAAAAAGAGTCATACTGATAAGTCATATGCTTTGTTTTTTATCATATCAATAAATATAATAAAAGTCTTATGTTTAATTGCTGTTTTCCTAATGATTCATTTCAATATGTTCTACTGTTAGGGGGAAAAACAATATTCAAACTAGAATAATTTCTTTATACACAAAGATATTTCACTGCTTTAGAAATTTGAAAACGCATATATAATACATGATACTAATTGTGTAATATCAATATTCCTTTATTTTTCGCACATTTGCACCTTGATCCCATTGGTACTTGCGTACTATGCCAAATCAAAAGACATCGCCAAAAGCTGTCATCGTAAACTAGCACAAGATTGTGCTTGAACACACGCACACAGGATGCCGGAAATGGCACCGGCCCTGAATGCCCAAATTTTCGGATTAGACCCCGGTCCAAGTCGGTAGACTTTCATGATGCAAAAAATTGACAACGTCCATGTCGTATGATTATGCGGTATGTAAAAGATTCCTAGTGGTTCTGTTTTGTCTCGGCAAATTTAAACTCCTTGCTAAGTCTCGAATAAACAATAATACAATGATCATAACAATTAAAACATTCATCGGTTATTTTTTTTCATTCGAGGAATTAGAAAAATGATGATGGATCTTAATTAAGCGGACAATATGCGAATGAAACATTATGTTAATGAGTGCAATAATCTAAAGATCTTATGAATGTTTTCAGAAAAAGAATCTTTCGATATTAATCTAAATAAAGGTATTTTATTAATTTCGAGCGTAATTCAAACGCAAGTCTTTTCTAATCCATTTCGCTAAAAGAATATAATAAAAGTTTATACTTTTTTCAATCAGTAGTATCATTACAAATTCTCTTTTTCGATTTCTTCTATTATGTCACATTCTTCCTATATACAGTCACTCAAAAAAGTATTGGGACACTTGGCAAGCATAACTGTAAAAACATTTATAAAAATATTTATCACATTAAAACAAAAACAAAATGAATTAAGAAATGTTTTAACATTTGGTGTACAGTATATAAGGAAAATTTTATTACTATTATAGAATAATAATTTGATCTAGCTTTTCAAATATAATTCAAAGGCACACTGGAGTCAAAAAGTATTAGGACACTTTTGAAATGAGAAATTTAACAAATATACAACGCATCAATAGAATTTAATTTTACACCACTTTTTTAAACTAGAAGTTTAAACATAAACGTTTCAACAGATAAGATTATTTATAAAAAAAATGGCGAGAAACGAAGATATATCGGTTGGTGTGCGAAATCTCGTGATAAGTCATTGGAAAGAGGGAAATCACTTCTCCGTATAGGAAAAATCTTGAAAAATTGAGTATATCTACTGTTTTTAACATCATTGAAAGGCTTAAGAAAACAAAAAGTGTTGAAAACAAGCAAAAATCAGGGCGTCCAAGGATATTTAATGAACGTGAAGAGAAGTGCATTGTGAGACTAGTACACATTAATCCAAGAACTAGTGCAGTAAAAATGACTTTGCAATGTAAAAATAGGTTCGGAAAATTTAGTAAATCCTGAAACTGTCAGAAATCTTTTAAGAAAACATAAGTATCATGACAGAGTACCTCAAAAAGTACATGACCAAAAAATGTATGTAAGGCAGTCAACAGAATATTGGGAAAATAAAATTTTTGTTGATGAAAACAAATATAACATTTTCGAATTGGATGGCAAGCAAAAAGTTTGGTGGAAATCAAATACAGCCATGCATGTCAAAAATTTAAAGCCTACTGTCAAATTTAGAAGGGGTAACCAAATTGTCTGGGGCTGCATGGCAAGCTCTGGTGTCGGGAACTTAAATTTCATTGATGGTATAATGAATAAATATGTCTATCTTGACATTCTCAAGCGAAATTAAAAGCAAAGTGTGAGCAAGCTAGAAATCTCAGGACATTTTAAATTCTACCAAGATAATGACCCGAAACGTACTGCAGATATTTACATATTGTGGGCTCTCTACCACTGTCCTAGTGTTATTAAGAGTCCTGCACAAAGTCTAGACCTTAATCCCCTTGAACATGTGTGGGATTATTTGCAGCAAAAACTATATGAGCACCAAATTTCTAACAAGCAGGATTTAAGGAAATATTTTGTCGAAGAATGGACCAAAATCGATAGATCGTTTTGCAAAAAATTGATCTAATCCACGCCAAATAGACTTTGAGAGGTCGTAAAAAGCAAGGGCGACCCAACAAGACATTAATTTCTAAGTTTGAATTGTTTTTCTTAAGATATCCGACTACGTTCGGAACCGAGATTTCGCAAAAGCGTATAAATGGGTAATATTTATGATATTTAGTGTCACTTAGATTAGAAAATGTATATAAAATTGTTCTAAGAATAGTATTACAATAAAAAATAATTTAAGTACAATATTTGGACAAAAAATGAACATAGAATGACCCATTTTCAAAATATTGTCCTTTTGTGAAAAATGCTTCTATTATAATAATATTTTGCCTGTATATAGCTCAGGCATCTGTACAGAGACTCAACTAGAATTTTTGAAATATATAACTCAGAAGTGGGTTTGTCCATGTTTTACGACAGCAGAAGGGAGAAATTTTAAGAAAAAAACGCCGATAATTATTTTAATGGGTTGTAACTCTGAAAATAATGTGAATTTTTCAAAAATCATAGTTGAGCATCTGTACAGAGATGTGAGCTATACACAGGCAAAATATTATTATAATAGAAGCATTTTTCACAAAAGGAGAACATTTTGAAAAAGGTTATTCTAAGTTAATTTTTTGCCGAAATATTGTATTTAAATAATTTTTTTGTCAAAATGTCTTTAAAACAGTTTTATACATGTATTTTAATCTAAGTGACACTAAATATCAGGAAAACTATCCATTTATGCGCTTTTTTAAATCACGTTTCCGAACGTAGTCGGATACTTTAATTTATTGGGAAGTGTCCCAATACTTTTTGAGCACGTTCTCTTAACTCGATTTCTTTTATTTTCAATTTTAACCACATAATTTCATTAATGTATGAGTTTTGCTCAAATTGTTATTATTTGTATTTACCAAAATAGCATTTACTTCTTTTTTTGTTTCATTTGTATGTTAATTAAAATATTACGATAAAAATCTATGAACTGGTAGTGTGTCCCAATATTTTTTTGAGTGACTGTATATACACTTGCCTCTGAAAGTCTGTGTACAGGTAATCATCTTACGTGTTTATGCTATAATTACTATTAAAATGTTGCTTTAGAAAATCAAAATTCTTATCAGCAATCCTTCAAAATTTCATTTTTCAAACAACAGCAACAAAATTCACCCTAACGAGAAAAAACAAGAATGACAACCAAATAATCACCAGCCATCCGCTCTAAAAGTCTTACACTTACAAAATAGAGCTTTTGAAGACATTTTATTGTAAAATAATTGCACTAAATCGTGCTTTTAAGTAATTATAACCTTTTTTTCGATTTACTTAGAATTTGAGATTTGGAAGCTTTTGTGGTTCCATGACAGGCAACAGAATAGAGATCGATGCATTATTGAATGAAAAATCGTCATAGATCTTCTAAAAAATTGAGGAAATTTTAAAACAATTAATGAAACTGTTAATAGGTGACATTCATTGATAAAAAAGTGTTCATAAAACTACAAATTAACTAAAATTTTAACGTCAAAGCCAAGATCCGGCCGCCCGTTTACAGTGTCACCACGAGAATCTTGCTTTGTAATACGCTCTATAAAAATAAATCCAAGACTATAAGCTTCGCAAATAGCTAAAGATGTTGCTGAGACAATGCAAAAAAGTGTGACTTTAATGAAAATTCGAAGAAAACTGAAAAAAGATGACTATCATGCTCGAGTAGCACTCAAGAAGCCATTCATTTTTCTAATGAACAGAGCTAAGAGAATCCCTTTGACAAAAAACACCTAAATAGGACACATATTTTTTTAGGAAAAGTAATATATTCAACTGAAAGTAGTTTTTGTAATTTAGCATCAAAAAGCACAAAAATATGCCTGCAAAAATTCCTGGACAGATCTTAAGAAAGAGAATCCTTTTTTGACTATCAAACATGGAGGAAGAGGCACGATGTTTAGGGATGTATTGGATGCCTTTCGGCTGGTAATCTGGAATTAATTGAATCAACAATGTACAAATTTGGTTACTTGAACTTATTGAAGTAAAATATCAAGGCATATGCCGAGAAATTTGCGGTGAGAAATGATTTTTACTTTCAGTGGCACAAAGGTACCAAGTAAATAGCTCACATTCTGAAGGCATTGTGAAGCCATGGTTGTCCTGACGTGTCCCAAACCAATTCCAAAAGTCAACCTAGCCCCCAGATCTAAGCACACTGCAGCATTTGTTGGATTTACTTGAGTGAATAATAAGGGAGAACGCAATAACATCCAAGGAAATGCTCAAATCTGTCAGAGTAGAAGAAAGGAACAAAATATCTACAGGTGAAACAACTAAGCTAGTTAAATCCTTGCCAAATATGTTGAAAAAGTTATAGAAAGAAAGTATTAACTTCTAGTTACAATCCATTATTATAAAGGTTTTTTTCCGTGTACTTAGACTTTTGACGTACACGATTTGTGTCGTTCTCAAGTTATAAATATTTGTATTATTAATTTAAGTAACATTCAGGTGATTGTTGCTTATACTACACTGCTGGCCACCGTAAATGCAACACCAAGAAAGACAAGGGATAGCACAACAAAATTTATTTTGTAGATAACATGTTTTGACCAAATATCAAATGATTAAATTTATAGACTTCTGTGAAGTGTGGTTCCTGCCAGAATCAGTAGCCAGAGTAGCCGCCATTGTTGAAGATCACCTCGGAGATGTAGCGCTGGCTGTTTAAAGTACCGGCAATGCGTACAAGAGGAGTGTGCAAGAGTAATAGCCAATATCGTCCCATACCATAATACCTGGTGCAGGTCCAATGTGGCGGTGCATAACGCAGCTGTTCAGCATCCTCTCTCCACGGTGTCTCCAGACTCGAATCCGACCATCGTGGTGTTGCAGACAAATGCGTGACTCGTCAGTAAAGACAACTTCATTCCATTCTGCCACCCACGTCCTTCTTTCATCGCACCATTGGCGACGGAGACGTCTGTGGCTCTGCGTCAAGGGTAAATCAAGAAATGGACGTCTTGCGGACAGACCACTCTGCTGTAAACGGCATCAAATGGTATGTACAGGCACTGAATGATGCGTTACAGACTCAATGTGCTGTGCTATGGTTCGTGATGTGACTGAGCGATCCGTCACTGCCATGCCACAATTTGCCTGTCCTCACGTGAAGTGGTGCACTGAGGTGGATGCGATCGACCATGTCGTTCCGTCGTACCTTCCTGCATCCAACGGTCACAATCCGCATTTGAGTTGTTTGGTTTCGTCCAACACGACTACCGATTTCCCTGAAAAATAATCCATAATCTCGGCAGGCCACTATCCTTCCTCTGTCGAACTCGGATACTTGATCAAAAGCTGATCGCTGTTTTTTTACGAGACATAACTGATCGCTTTTTGAAAGACAGAAAGACTTCTTTTAATTAGCGATCTTTGCATGGATATGAAAAATAATCGCCTGTATACAGACTTTCGGAGGCAAGTGCATACATATATATATATATATTTATATATATATCTTGTTCAAATTTTCAATCGTTAATAAAATATTTTTTATCCATCCACTCAAGTTCAAATACATTTTTTAAAACTTGCAGTGTACAACACTTGCTGTTAGTACAGTTTTTTCAAATATAAATTCATTAATTAAATTTAATTTTTTAATTTTAGTTTCATATGTTCCGAATGAAGGCAATAGATGGCGACAATTTACATTGATTATTCAACTACCAGGTATGGAAATTTACAAGGAAATTCACTTTCTATTTTGCCACTTAATACTGTGATTCTGTCATATGTTTATACTTATTGTAATTCTTTAATGAAAAGTAACTAAAATAAAATTTTTCTTTGTTGATATAAGTAGGAATTGACTTAATTTTATTTTTAAAAATATTACTTGTATTAAAATTTTAAATGAAACCAAATAAAATGTACCTTCTCAAAAAACCGAAAAATGGGTATGAAATTCTGAGGAAAATTCTGTTGCAACATAGCATTATTTTATCCCCCTTAACTTGCCTTTTACTTTTCGAACAAAGCTTTTCGACTCATCATTTAGGGTACATTAAAATGCCCCATTAATGTTTAAGTAAACACAGATAAGTGCTTTCAGTAATAGCTAAATAAACAACAACTCTTCATTCCAAATATATGTTTAGGTTTCTATGGTTCCGTTTGTACAACATAAATGGAGAACACACACTATAATACAAATGAAGAGAACTTAAACACAGAGAAATGTAGAACTTAATTATGAAGTATTATGATTCATTTAAGTATAAGCAAACGATTATTTGAAAAATGACTTTTACTTTGGCAGAAATTTGAATTTTGAAGTAATCAAAGAACGTTAGGAATATTAATCGATATTAATATTTTAAGAATGGATTTATCATCGTTTCGTATTGCTTTTATTTTCATTCTTCTAAAAGTAAGATTACAAAAGAGAAGTTTTAAATATTTACTTACAAAATCGGTAAAAATCGTTGTGCAATAATATTAAATTTATAATTTAAGAGAATAAAATGTAGTGAAAATCAATCGAGAAATTTGATAATATGTTTTGTATTAATTTTCTATTGCAAGTTATCTTTTCTTAATTTTTATGCTTTAATATTTAGATAAACGCATTTATATTACGGAGTACTTTATTAGTATAATTATATTATTCTCAGTAAATTACAACTTACCAAGTTTAAAATCCTTGTATCATTTTAGTAAGGATTTTGTCATTTAAATCCTTGTATCAGTACCTTGTTTAGTACTTAACGTAGAGTAGTTAATGAATCCGAAACTGTATTTCAAAGGTAGTATTTTTTAAAAGTGTCACAACTAAATAACTTGAAATATTGTTTAAAAAGATTTAAAAAATTATGCACTGATGATCGTGCCAGTTAGTGTGGGTAAAAGATTGAAAAAACAATGTTTGTAATATATAAAAATTCTTTCAATTTTTTAAATGAAAAGAAAACAAACTTGTTTAATTCAGATCTATAATAATTAAAGCAAAATGACAAGGGATTACTAAATAATAATAAAGAATAATTCGAAATAGTGTAAATCTAAATAAATTGTAAAAAAAAAAGTTTTTTGAACATAAAAATTCTTCTAATTTTTTAAATGAAAAGAAAAAAACATTCGGCGCTATTAAATTGAGGGTTGAATACCTTGAAGGAGTTTTAATATTGCACGAAGTCTCATCCCCAAATGAATTTCCTTAATCATGCCTTCCCCTTGTTAGAGTCAAATATTGTACATCTTTTATTTTATATTCCTCTTTCCAAAGTAAAATTTATATTCCATAATCCTAGTAATTACAATTATGTTAATCATTCAATACTATAGCGAATATTATATTATCACATGAAATGTTTATCAAAGAAAAGTTATTTTGTGAATATTAGGCAATTTAAAGCTTCGTTAAACACCAGTATTTATGCATTTTAAAATATTGTAAATATTGTAAATCTAAAAAATGATTTATTGAGTTTTTGATATTCTTTTACTATTACTTTTTTAGCTATCATATGTGAAGAATCAAAGTAATTTTTTATCTATATTATATTTTCAGTTCCGCAATCAATTAAATATCGAAAGCATTTCAGAAATATTTATATTTGCAAAGAGTTCGTAATATGTTAGGCTTTTATAGGTTAAAATGAATTGTATGTAAGAAATTCTGAGACAGAAATTATGTGTTTTGCTTCGTATTTAAATAAATGATTTATTTAGAATAAATGATTAAAAATTAATTTTTTCCGAGTAAATTATCTTGTATTATGTTATTTTTTAAAATAATTCTGTTCAAACGAAAAAAACTCCTAACTGAATCACAAATTTTTGTAAAATTGAAAATCTGAAAAACACAAACAAAAAATAATGAAGAGATAATTTTCCTTTCACAGTCATTGCGAAGAATATTTTAAAATTTATTCCTTATACTTTTCAAGTTAATCATTTTGATACTTTTAAACTGATTAAATTTTCGAGATATTTATCATAACCTTTTTAAAACTGGCATAATTTCGGTGATAAAATCATTTTGAAAAATCGACTATTAAAACGTGATTTTCAAAATGATATGGAAAATTTATTATTTTTAGATGAAATAATCATTTATATAATTGTTTTAAATTTTAAAGTTATTTAATACATATTTTGAATTTAATAATAAATAATCTTTTTCAAAAAAATACAAAACTTAATAAAATGTTTTATTAAAATTCTTATTTTCCTGTATATAGCAAACCCAACTTAAGAGGCTAACGAATTTCAAATATGCTAATTAATATGCATTTATAAATTTTTACAAAATATTTGAGAATTTCATAAAGTAAACGCCATATTTTATTTCATTGTTGGCAATTAAAAATAATGAAATTTTCAATACTCATGCAGACCTTAGACAGGTTTTCTTAATAAGACTAAGTATTATTATAATAAGCTTTTTCTCATAAGATAATATTTTGGAAAAGTTAATTGTAAGAAGCAAATATTGATAATAAAAAATCGTTACAAATATTAAACACTAAAAAAATTTTTCATGAATCAAAATGTTGACATTAAATATCATGAAATATCCCCTTTAAAACTGTAAAATCATTTTTCTCCTAAAATTGTTCGGAACCATAAATAATCTTATTAAAATTTTCTTTGCTTACATGAAAAAATGCTGAAAATTAATAACATTCTAATTCCATAAATGTGATATTGGAAAAATCACATCTGATTTTTGAGAGAAAATAATTCTTTTTTTTTCATCAGATTTGTGATATTTTTAAAGTTATTTTAATGTATCCATATTTTGAATTTAAATAATACCAAGTACTTTATTTGCTTAAAATAAAATAAACTTAAATTAACATAGAGATTTACTCAAAATCTCTTATTTCTTTTTTTATTGCAAATCGCAAAAACTTTAAAAGGCTACGATCTGTCAAGATTTGGCATGCATTAATATGCACATTTTAAATTAATAAAAATATTTACTCTTTAGAGAATTTTTAAGTATTTATATTTTCATGAGTGTCTTTATTTTTTGGCATTAAGAGATTCAATGAACTAATAATCAATACTGACGCAGACAAAAATTCGTATTTTCTTAATAAGCTGGGTTGCTCCTGTTTAAGTTTTTCTCATAAGATTGAATATTTTGTCGTTAGCTGTCGAGTAATTCGAAGAAAGTAATATATAACAATAAACAAAATACGTCTGCTAATTTAACTATTAACTACATAAAACATGGAAAAAAAGAAAAAAAAGAAATATTTATTTTCAAAATTTGAAGAATCAACTAGAAAAACGGAAAAATAATTTTTTCTCTCATTAATAATTGTTCGGAACATATTTTCTCTCTTATTACAAAATGCTGTTTTTGAACACAATCTACAACAAGAAAGTAAGATAGCGAAGTTTTCGAATAGTTGACCATCAAAATATCACAAAATTTAAAAAAAGATTGTGTCAAATGTTTTCCCCATTTCAAGTCCCAGATTCTTTTTTCTATAATGATTTCGTATTGTAAAATATTTAGTTTTATTTAAATTTCATTTCTTTATCTTGGATCAATTTTAATAATCAACTATTTAAAACATACAGTAGTTATAGAGATAGTTGAACATTATAATCTGAATTAATTCAATTCATGTGTAACTCTAATTTATCTGATTACTTAATTTATTTGCTGATAAATAATCGTCTGTTGTTAAAATTATGTTGCTTAAGTTTGGCATCTTTAGTAATTATTCTAAATATGTTTTTTTTCAGTAGGAGAAAAGAATTCTAACGCGTAATTTAAGTTGGCTTAACTTAATACATATTTAATTATTACTTTTTAAAGATATTATCAGTTATATATCTGGTGTTCTTTTTATTCATTTGAGTGATTTTAAGATTAAAAGGCGTCCATGCAATAAGCTTTTGCTGCTATTAATAATTGCCACACTAACTGATGGATTACTTTAAGATTTGTAGTTATACAATATATACAAAGTTAAATATAAAAAAATGTAGTGAGAAAGTATAAAAAATGATAACAAGATAAAATTTATCTGTATATTATATGATATTTTTAAAGATGAGAAAATTTGACATTCGATTATACAAAGATATTATTCCGGAAAAAGACGGCTTTCGATTCTCTCTCCGGTACGTTATTATTATATTTAAGCTTAACAAAATTCTTATGATTTAAACTGAATACATCTTTGAATTAATATTTGAAAAATATCAAAAATAGATAATTCTGTGTGTTTTATATTTTATATTTATTACAATTGTGGGTACTTAAGTATTATCGCCCCTATTGGCGACATTATATGAAACGAAGCACATGATTGCTAATTCAGAAATCCGGGTTACCAACTTGGCGAATTATCAATAGAGTTGGCAATTGTTGCGAAAATACGTAAGTATCCAAGTTTGATAGTCTTCATTAAGTTGCATTTAAACTTCTTCCAAAACGAATGTATTAAGATTTATACCATTAAATGTCCTGTTAACTTTTCTCTTCATCTTTCAGAATGTGTAGAAATGAAGCACGATTCCGATGAATTTAGATTATCAGCGGGAAATTATCCCGTTCTAGAGACTATGGAGCCATCAGATTGTCAAGAATATTGCAACCAAGGGAATTTTTCCTACGCCGCTATAATGGCTGGAAGATACTGCCTTTGCAGCTATACCAATTACGGTGAGTAATCTAATGTTTATATTAATCTTCAGTAATTACGTACTATACCGTCGACCAATTTGTGAATCAAAAGACGTCGCCAAAAGCCGCAATATACGACCAGTAATGGAAACCGTTTCAATGCACATTCGCGTACAGTAGTAATAAAGATGACAACGTTTGGCGAAATTTTTTAAACCGGCAATGTCTTTTTGTCTGGAGAAATTGATCGACGGGCTTAATATGTAAGTACTTAAACTTTTAAGGGTTGATATGAGAGAAAAGGACAGGAAATTTTATTTGATTTAAGTTAGTTTTATAACTTATGTTTATAATGAAAGTACTTATGCTTTATTATGTACTTTATTATGCATCGTGAGATTAATAGTTTATTTCTTAAGGTGTCTCAGGGGTGTTACTTTTATCTCGAGAGTTGAAAATATAAACACTTTTCAAATAGGTATAATTCTTTGAAATTAAAATTAAATAATTCGAATCTTTTACACATTATATTTATAAAGGAATAAGGTTTCAAAAATTGCACAAAATGTTTAAAATGTAATAATAATTTTAAAATTTACCTTAAATGAAAATAACAAACATTTCAGTAATAAATAAAAAGTAATTTTTATGTTGATCATGCTACTTTCTAAAATATTGGCCTTTGATGTATAAGACTTTATAGAATTATGAAATGTATTATACACTTTAAACTCTTCCTAAATTTAGTATAATACATCTTTTGTATTTCAAAATATTTGAAAAATATTGAAAGTTTAAAATTTTTTTTAAAAAAAGTAATTTTTTAATTTTAAAAAAAATATATAATTTATTCTATTTATACCAAAAAAGCTAGTGTAATAGGTATACATTTAACTCTCTCTTTATAAACCACCTTACTGCTTAGTAATTAAGAGCTACTAATTTAGAAAGTATAATGCGCAAAGTAAGACTTATTTAATATTTCTTACAGAAATGTTTCTTATTTTCATACGCTTGTAATTTTTTAAATTATGATTATATTTTAAACATTTTACGCTTTTTTGAAGCCTTATTCCTTTATAAACAATGAGTAAAACATTCAAGTTATTTAATTTTAATTTCAAAGAATTATATTTATTTCAAAATTATTTATATTTTTAGCCCTCGAGACAAAGTTAACACGCCTGAGACCCATAAAATTTTGTATGATTTTTTATTCTGTACCATCAAGTCTATTTCTTAAAGGAATTCCACGCTTATTTTTCGAATTCTCAAAGTTTATTTTTTCAATGCAAATATGTGCAAATGCAATGAGCCTCGATGCAAACTGAAGAAAAACTGTATTTTTATGTTTTCCTTTCGAAGCCTTCTGTTTAGGTAGTTGAGAGGAAAAATAGCAGCTTTATTCGATAGAGGTTATGGGAAAGTGATTAATTAAATGGAGGCTGAGAACAGGAGTTATTGCTATTAAGGTATCCGACTACGTTCGGAACCGTGATTCTGAAAAAGTGTCTAAATGGATAATATTTATGATATTTAGTGTCACTTAGATTAGAAAATGTATATAAAACTATTTTAAGAATAGTACTACAATAAAAAATTATTTAGGCACAATATTTCGACTAAAAATTAAAGAATCACCTTTTTCAAAATGTTCTTTTTTTGTGAAAAATGCTTCGATTATAATAATATTTTGCCTGTATATAGCCAGACCTCTTTACAGAGGCTCAGCTACAATTTTCAAAACATATAACTTAGAAGTGGGTTTAGGGTTTATCCGTGTTTTACGACAACAGAGGGGAGAAATTTTAAGAAAAAAATGCCGATAACTATTTCAAATGGTTGTAACTCTGAAAATAATGTGAATTTTTCAAAAATCATAGTTGAGCCTCTGAGCTTTGTACAGGCAAAATATTATTATAATAGAAGCATTTTTCACGAAAGGATAACATTTTGAACAAAGGTTATTCTAAGTTAATTTTTAGCCGAAATATTGCATTTAAATAACTTTTTTTGTCAAAATGTCCTTAAAACAATTTTATACATGTATTCTAATCTAAGTGACACTCAATATCATGAAAATTATCCATTTATGCGCCTTTTTAAAATCACTGTTCCGAACGTAGTTGGATACCTTAAGTTGTAACAGTTGCTAACATGGATAGCAATACGCCAGGTTCAGATTTAATCATAGTGTCAACTAGCATATCTCCTATTTCTTTCAATCACATTTTATTATACAGTCGGACCCCGATTTAACGAACCCCTTTTTAATGAATTTCGTGATTTAACGACTTTTTTCTTTCTTTGATTAAAATAAGGCCCCTTCCCACTTAACGATTAAAAACCCCAAATTAACGAATTATTTTAGCAGCTGGAAATTTTTTTTATGAGTTTGTGTTAGACGAAAAAAAATTGATTTTTTTTTTCAAGCGACATCTTTTTTACACAGAACAGAAAAGACTTCTTGAAAGCAGCACGTTTTAAAGGGAAAGGATGAGTACATTATTATACTTTACAGGAGTAGATGAGTCTTGAGTGTAACGTATCGTGTGAGTCTTGAGTAGAACAGGAAATCATAGTCCATAAAGCAGGGGATATTTTCAGATTTTAAAAATTATGATAAATTTTTAATAATAGGCTGCCTGTCCGTGCAACTGAAGTTGAGGAAATCGTTGATCTGTCGGAGCCAATAAATAGAGATTCTAATGCTGAAATTCATAAAATGAAACTAACATCAAAAAATTTTTTTTCAATTCCTCTTCTATTAGCTCACACTCTATATATTTATTTATTTATCTTGGTGGAATTTTCAATCTTTAATAAAATATATTTTAAAGTTCCCAAAAATTTAAAAATTTTATGTACAGATATTATTTTGATGACAATACAGTAAAATTTTAAATTAAAATTAATAAAAGTTAATTGATTAAACTAATTACAAAGAATTACAAATCAGCCACGTTGGCATCATATTTGGGACTTTGTCAAAACTTGAAAAGGTTTTCCTCGTTTTTAAAGCGCCTTTGAGCTGAAATTTTCTATACACTGTTGTTTTGGGAAAATGCGATAATTTAATTTTTTTTAATTAAAATTAATTGACTGAAACAATTTTTTGAGAATTCGATACAGCCAGTTTGGGTTTCCCCTTTTTAGGGCTTGGGCCAAAACTTTTAAAAGATTTTTTTTCTACGCTTAAAGCATTCAGTTGAACTGAAATAAGAAAAACAAAATATATATTGTTACTAGTTTTTTAAAAAATAACTCAAAATATTTAACACATCGAAAAGAGAAAAAAAAAAAAAAAAAAATTGTATTGCACAGATTTTTTTCCAAGAGAAAAGCAATAGTTTTATTAAATTGAAGGAGGGCGGGAGACTATCAATTATTTAAATTTAAAATTTTCGTATTATTATTATTATTATAATACAGTCGGATTCCGATTTCAAGAAATCATCTGGACCGAACATCATGTTCGTTAATTCGGGGTTATTCGTTACAACTGGGTCCAAACAAAATACAAATTTTTTGCACTTACCTTTCGGAAAATTCTTCAATTAAAAACGTTAAAAATTCTTTTCGCACTTTTTTTTCATCAGTAAAAAAACTTTTAGTGAATTATTACGCTAGTTTTGGGAAATTTTAAAATACACGAAAATGTTTGCCAATCTTTTGATTCCAACCCCGAAATTGTTCTTTTTGATTTTAAAGCAGAGAAGAAAATTTACAGATTTTACGGAGCCCTCTCGCTAACCTCGTGACCGCGGTAGCCGAGTGGTCAAGGTAGGGGTCGGGGTGGCCTTTTCACGGTTCGGCCCCGTACCACTATAGACCCGCCGTTAGGGAAGCGATGTACTTTAAATCTGTCGAAAGTTCAAACGCCCCCCATTTTGGTAGTTAGGAGAGGGGGGGCCAGCCGGGTGTCGTCCAAGTCACTTGACCATGGTTCAAATTGGGTCCGTTGCCAAAAGCCCTCATGTTTTGAACAATGCGACGTTAATATTCACCCTAACCCTTTTTGGGGGAATTTTTGGGCTGATTCACTTTTTTAATTCACAGCCATCCTTTTTAAGAAGAAACCCTGATATGTAGATTGTTTGGCTCATAAAGTCAAAGTTTTGAAATTGAAAGGAAAAAGGGAGAGAAACGGTTACGGGCGTTACAAAGGTGAGCTATAATAAAGTTGATTTTCGCAGCTTAAGTTAAGAACGGTGTTTGCCACTATACTAAATTAGTGGATTGGGAATTTATAGTCAAAGATAGATTAGGCTAAATTAAATTGATTACTTGCGCTTGTTCACTTAGGGTTTATTGCTTTCTCTATATCATCTCCTAGGACATTCACTTATGGTTTAATCTGTTGTTGATTAGTGTGCTTGAGTAAAAATAAATAATAAGTTATAATGAAAGTTTCTGGTCCTGCATTTTTTTCTTCCACACTCTTAGTTAGGCAAGACGGTGAGGGAGCGACTTCCCCCGGAAGTCGCAAACCATACTGCATCATTTTCTGCCTGCTATATATGAGAAAGGTGTGTTTTCATACTTTCCAAACGACGTAATACATTAGAAAATGTAACAGTTTTGATGGGAGTTTTATTATCAATTTCTGCATCAGTATAACTATTCATTGGCATCCGACAAATCATCAATTTCCTCAACTTCAGTTGCACAGATAGGCATTCTGTATCATAATCGTTACAATCCCTGCATTGTGGAGTGGGATAAGATCAGAAAGGAATTTCCTGTTCTACTCAAGACTCACACGATAGGTTACACACATGACTCATCTGCCCCTATAAAGTCTATAAAAATGATCTACATCTTATCTCATTAAAATTTCTCAATTGTCTCAAGAAAATCATTTTCTAGATGTGTCATTTGAAAAAAAAATCCAATTTTTTCTAATACAAACTAATAAAAAAAAATTCAGCTGTTAAAATAATTCGGGATAATTCATCAATTGGGGACATTATTCATTAAATAGAGGTTTTTGACTTTATTTTAATCGAAGAAAGATAAAAAATCGTTAAATCACGAAATTCCTTATATTAGGTTCGTTAAATCGGGTCGGACTGCATTTTGAATAACTAAGTTTGTCAGTAAATTTTTTAATATAAATTTAGCTCAACAGTGCGGAAACCCTAAAAAAATCTCCTTCATTTTATTTTATTTAAAAAACTGACTTGGAAAATAAAAAATTGAAATATTACTACTCTCTTTCAACTAAATTAATTAACAGAATTAAAAAGAGCTTGAAATATTTCTCAGCACCATCAATTCAATCAGTATTTAAAAGGTTTTGACAGTACTTAAAATAGTTCAAGTTGTTAAGCATTGAATAGTTAATAACAATACACAGAGATTGGGGGAAAAATAAATCTATTCGTTCTTTCAATATGTGTGTTTTTGATTCGCAGACTATCCTGAAGTGGACGAAAATGTTGCAAAACACCCCCCGTTTCTTGTGGGACTGATCCTGATATATTACTGGCAATGGAAGTAAATGAGCCACCCGACATTACCATCTATCTCAACGTTCAAAGGAAGACAGAAGGAGTTGATGAGGCTACAAAAGGTAATTTGTCCATTACCCCTTATAGATATATTAGTATCACTACAGATATATATGTTACGTATGGAATCCGGCATTGTATAGAATGCCCAAAACTAGCCGGCAATGTATGAAATGATTCTTATTTCACACAATGCCTAGGCATTCTATAGAATGCCTAATGAGAAACCTGCAAAAAATAAAATACATCTCCGATTTGTTTCGAATATGCGGCACGGCACGAGATTTTTAACACGTGCCTTAGGCTCAGAATTTGTCAGTTGAACATTGTGGTTTGTTCGAGAGTGTCAAAATACTCAATTTTACTTAAGGTATCGGACTACGTTCGGAACCGTGATTTTGCAAAAGTGCATTAATGGAAAATTTTCATGATATTTAGTGTCACTTAGATTAGAATATATGTGTAAATTTGTTTTAAGGACATTTTGACCAAACAATAAAAAAAATAAAAATAAATAAATAAATAAAAAATTAAAAACAATATTTTGGCTAAAATTAACTTAGAATAATATTTTTTCAAAATGTTCTCCTTTTGTGAAAAATGCTTCTATATAATAATATTTTGCCTGCAAATAGCTCAAACCTCTCTACAGAGGCTCAACTAGAATTTTTGAAATATATAACTTAGAAGTGGGTTTATCCATATTTTACGACAACAAAGGGGAGCAATTTTAAGAAAAAAACGCCAATAATTATTTCAATTGGTGGTAACTCTTAAAGTAATGTGAATCTTTCAAAAATTCAAGTTGAGCCTCTGTAGAGAGGTCTGAGATATTCACAGGCAAAATAGTATTATAATAGAAGCATTTTTCGAAAAGAGACATTTGAAAAAAATATTAAGTTATTTTTTGCCAAAATATTGTATTTAAATAATTTTTTTTTATCAAAATGTCCTTAAAACAATTTTATGCATGCATTCTAATCTGAGTGACACTAAATATCATGAAAATTATCCATTTATGTGCTTTTTTAAAACCACGGTTCCAAACGTAGAACTTATTCAACAAAAAATTGGTTTTTTCCTGGGCTGCATGAAAATGGAAGAGCAAACTGTAGTGTTGGAGAAGGAATCATTGTCTATAGCAGGGGTAGGCAACCTATGGCACGCGTGCCACATGTGACACGTGGTACAATTCTCAGTGGCACTCTGCACTACTCAACAAATCTGTTGTAACGTCGTCAGTAGTTAGTACACAAGAAAATGTGTTACAGCCTCATTTTTAAATTTAAATAGTATTTAATAGCTTCATATCTTATTAAAATGTTCATTAAATAGGCCAAACCGAGCGGACAGTCTTTTTCACTCGACGTCAATCCTTATTCCGCAAGGCACTTGACAATCCCTTGCTTTTCTGGGCTCCTCTCTAGTTTTCTCCATGGTTCTCTGTTTCCATTCCGTGCTCCGTCCGTCTCACTCCAGGGCCCTATCTCCAAGCTTCTTCTCTCTCCGTTCGTTCAAGTCTTTCTCCAGTCTCCTTCTCCGTCCAAAATTAACCCCTTTTAAACACCAGGGGCGGGTCCACCACACGCCCCTCGTTTTCCTCATTGGCAGGTCAAAAAAGGAAAAGGTCTGCCCTCGTCTTCCTCATTGGCAGGTCAAAGAAAAGGTCTGCCCTCGTCCCCGGGCCACTTTCGTCTCCCATTTGCGCGGCAAACACAAACACATTCCTCGTCCGTCTGAAATCCAAGGGCGCCATAATTCTCATCCATTCATCTCACACCTGGGCCTCACCTATTCAAGACTTTCATACAGGAATGCCTATTGTCACCGGCATTCTTTAGCCATTGTAAATTCCAGACCAGATGTCTGCGCTTGTCCGAGGCCAGACAACAAACAATGACCCCATTGCCACCTGCACTTGTCATCCAACATCTGTTTGGGGATGAATAGATAGGGCTACTTCAGATGAATTGATAGGGTTGGGGTTCGCCCCAATCGAAGACGTCACACTGTCCATTTTGAATGGATGGAACTTGATAAATTTGTAATGGATCTTATTTGACAAATATCTCCAGAATTATAGTTCCAGAAGATAGCTCTAAAGGTAAATTTACAGCTTTTTTGTAAATTGTTGAATGTAATAGCTGCAGAGATTTGATTGCTTGAAGAGAGAAAATAGCAGGTATTCCGCTTTGGGTTCTGCATATCCAAGTAAAATACCTTTCCTTGTACGAAAAATATTTCGAGTCCTCAAAGGAACTGTTTAACAACTGAATGCTCAGAATCATGTCAAAGTGAATGTTACAAATTACACCTCAGATTTTGCGATATGAAAGTAGAGCGATGCAACATTAGGTTCACATTAACCTTTTTATTTAACTGTTATGAAGGGAAATACTTATATTTTACGTTGTTTCTTTCTTATTTTAATAAATATGTTTAAAAACACATAATATATGTACAATTTCGAGTCTTTTAAAAAATTTTGTTGAAGAAATAGTTATATTCTATGTTGTTTATTTTTATGTTATGAAATATTTTAATGTATAAAGCTGTAAATCTGTATCATTGAACTCCTCTAACTCTGCATGCATTGTCGTGGAAATCGAATTGTTTCAAAAATGCCCTACTGTGTGGCACACTGAATCATAATTCGTAGATTGTTTTTGAGACGTCAGAGCTAAAAGGCAGCCGATCCCTAGTCTATAGGCATGAAACAACTATTCAACGACGAGCTGCCCAAAATTCGAGTTAATGCTGCAAAAAAGGTACTTTTTTAACTGAAACTATTTACTAAAAGTTACTAACTGATGTACAAAAAGCCAAAATGACTGCTAGAAAGGGACCCAGGGATTATTGGTTGCTGAATAGCTGTGATGTGATGCTTGTGGAAAATAAAAGTAAACTCATGGACTGTTAAAAAGGAGTTAGTACTATGCAGCAGTGGTTTCCAACCCCCGGTCCGTGGATCAAATTGTATCGGGCCACTCAAGGAGCATTAAATTATTTCCATTTTATTTACTGAGTTGTATTTCTCTGGAGTTTGTCTGACTTTACATGGAAATCGCTTTATATTTCATGAAAAACCATTTTATATTCATTTTTTGGAGTAGCTGAATTTTATTCTGAAGGCATGTTTAAATACAATTAAATTGTTAAATAAAAACAATTTAAAATATGAACTATCAACGTCTCACACTCAACGGGCCGTGGTAAATTTATCAAACGTTGACTGGTCCGCGGGGATAAAGAAGGTTAGGAAGCACTTCTGATCACGGATTCTGAGTTATGTTACTTCATGGAGCTCATTTGACTATTGGACACAGGGGACGTGATAGAATTCTGAAAGAACTTTCAACCAAATATAAAAACGTTACACGTTATGATATTGAATTGGATGTCCACCTTTGTGAACCTTGCCAGAAAAAACAGAAACTTATTTAAAAAATAGTTGTGAAATTCGTGATTTTTTTGTTTTTGTTTTTTGAATGTCAATATATTGGCGCTTGTAATGAGTGGGAAATAGAATGATTCTAATAGACTTGGAACTTCCGAAGGAATTTTAAAACAAGTATATGCGAAATAGCAATTTACTTTGTGCCCTGAGAATTTACTTTGAATTTAAGGTATTCCTGACCCCATGGAATTTTTCTTCTGTCAGTTGCAATTGCTCATTTCATTGGAAGCGGGCAAGGACTCTCAAATGTATGGGAACAACTAAGTACCAATGTAAGAATCGTCTTTACGTGAAAAGTGTAATGAAATGTGTAATTCAAAATGCCATTTAAGTCTACCATGTTGCAATAAGTAGGTTAGTTTCAAGTAATTATTTTTTATTTCAAACTTTTGTTTTCCTTCATAAGAAAGACATAAATTTTGTTTGATACAACTTTCATTTTCCTTTACGTATTTTGAATAATTTTTTAATAGTACTCCTTTATTTTATCAGGATAACATTTGTTTTTTTAGGAAAGTACACCATTTATATAATAGTCTTATCATGACCTTTTTTCATACTTTGTCTAAATAACTTTGGTTCTTGTCGTGTATGACAAAGTGCAGAGGCTGTAACAATAAAACAGAAGAATATAGTCAGATATTGCCAAAGGCATGAATTACTGCCGTGGCAACATCCATGGCACGATCCGAGAAAAGATTGTTCATGCTGCAGTCATTGTCTACTTCAACCCTTTATCTACCGCATTATAAATTACTGCAGTTTTTTCATGCAAATTTTTTTTTTTTTTGAATCAGTACATTGAAAATTAAGGGATATACATAAACAAAATACGCAACTTTGGGAAATTTAATTAGTTAGAGCTCATTAATTAGTTAAAGATAATCAACTGTTAAATTAATTATATACATTGTTCACTTAAAATAAATAGTCAAATCGTTTTCTAAGGTCTTCATAAGCATACGAAAAAAAAGACACTTACCTTTTGACATTAACTATCTTTTCGAAACAAAAATGACTATCTTCGCAATCCGCTGAATGCGCCGTGAGCTTAAAACGTAATTTCTGCTATAAAACTATTCACCTTCCCCGCTAAAATACTCATCATAGAGCCCGGGCTGCCATATATCTTGGAAGAGTGGATTTAAAAGAATATTCCTGCTAATTATCGTCAGAATATTCATAAAAATGGTTATTCTATGTAATTTTAAAGTGAGTGGTACTTATAAGTACCGTCGGTATATAAAGGATTAAAAAGGTGCTCCAACAATGGAAAGACAGCTAAAAAGGTGTTTGGGATCCAGTTACGTGCCTGGGTAGTGCCTTATTAATATCACAATGTATTGCACTTGTCATAACTGAAGGTTGCCAGAGCCCTGAGAGGTTGGACTTCTGCTTTAGCTTTGTTCATTCTATAGAATGCCTAGCCAAAGTATGAAATAATTTTCGTATTTCCTACTTTGCCTAAAAACGTCCGGCATTCTAGAGAATGCCGGCATTTCATACTTTGCCGGTAACATGTACTTCTCAACACTTTAATTGCTGAAATGAATAAGGTATATGATTTAATTATTTTTAAGGTATATTTTAAAATTCTTGTCTTTAAATTCTGACCTTCTTTTATATTTTAATAGTCGGCTCGTGGCTTTGAGATAGCGTACCTGCTTCGTAAGCCAAAGGTTGCAGTTTCGACCCCGGCTGGAGTCGTTAGGTTTTCTGGTGGCGAAAATCGTAGGGGTGCATGTCATATGATTATGTGTCATGTAAAACAGTGCTCCGCAACCTTTTTATCGCTGCGGACCGGTCAACGTTTGATAATTTTACCGCGGCCCGCTGAGGGTGGGACACGTTGATTGTTTATATTTTAAATTGTTTTAACAATTTTAATTTAGTTACATTTAAATATGCCTTCAGAATAAAATATAGTTACACCAAAAATGAATAAAAGTGAGATTTAACGTGAAATATGAAGAGATTTCCGTGGAGAGTTGCGCAAATCTGAGAGAAATGCACCACTTTAATTAAAATGGCAATAGTTTAATGTTCTTTAGGCGGCCCGGCACCATTTGATCCACGGACCGGTACCGGTCCGCGGACCGGGGGTTGCGGATCACTGATGTAAAAGGTCCCTTGAATATCAATTTATCTCTGGTACTCCCGGCAATATTTAGCATCCGACGAGATCTTGATTTAAAAACTAGTTCACGCTTCCAAATTTGGCAACGAGACCACCACTAGATGGTGCTACCATGAAATGGCTCTCACATTTTGGGACTTGCGTGTCTGCAACGGCTAAGTAGCTAAAATGTAGAAACATTGGAAAAAAGAAAAAAAAATTTTTTTTCATGTATATAGGGCCTAAATAATGACTCATATATAGATCTCAATTTTTCCCCTCTCTATGTAAAAAGTAGGAAATTAATTCATATAGTGGTCTCGCAATTTGAAATATAATTAGAGAGCTAGTAGAATTTTATACACCACACCCTTACAAATTCAATCCCATTAAATTTCAAAATATAGTATTTATGGTACTTAAGAAAGTTTATGCTTCAAAATAGATACATTGAGACTCTATTTTATTTAAAAAGTACGAGAAAAATATAATTGTTTAAAAGGTAACTGGGACGTCTGCGACAAGAAAAATTGAACTTTTTTTTTTACACCAAATTTAAGTTCTCACTTACTTAAATTACAAACAACGGAATTAAAATTTTTAAGTTGAGTTATCTGTATACTTATTTATGTACCTGTTAATGTGAAAAAATTCCATTTTCAATTACAAATGAATCTGTATGAGCAATAATTAATAAATAACTATTTTTTTTTCAAGGCATCTACTTACATTTAGGTACACTTTGCATAAAATCCCTTGCATATATAGCTACAAAATTTTACGGAGTTTTTGCAAACATAAAAATCTACAAAATAAATGAAATGAAATTTTAAAAAATAAATTTATAAAAATTTTAAAAATTTAGTGATTTAAATTTCCTTTAAATTTTATGCAGAAATTGAGCTGTATCTAAAATTTGTAAATGTTTATTTGAAAAAAAAAATCATTCACTTCGTGGAAAATTTGTGGATCTTATTATATACAAAATATCAGCACTATAGGTAAAGTAGATTTTGAGAAAAGTGCACGGGAATCACCAAAAAATACATTTTGAGAAAAGTGCACCGGAATCACCAAAAATACATTTTGAGAAAAAGTGCACCGGAATCACCAAAAAATACATTTTGAGAAAAGTGCACCGGAATCACCAAAAATACATTTTGAGAAAAGTGCACCGGAATCACCAAAAAATACATTTTGAGAAAAGTGCACCGGAATCACCAAAATACATTTTGAGAAAAGTGCACGGGAATCACCAAAAATACATTTTGAGAAAAGTACACCGGAATCACCAAAAATACATTTTGAGAAAATGCACCGGAATCACCAAAAATACATTTTGAGAAAAGTGCACGGGAATCACCAAAAAATATATTTTGAGAAAAGTGCACCGGAATCACCAAAAATACATTTTGAGAAAAGTGCACCGGAATCACCAAAAAAATACATTTTGAGAAAAGTGTACGGAATCACCAAAAATACATTTTGAGAAAAGTGCACCGGAATCACCCAAAAATACATTTTGAGAAAATCACAAATAAAGATGTTTTCATCTATGATTTGTAAAACAATATTTTTTAATGCAACATAAAGCAATCATTTTGCATCATTTCTCAGTTTTTAAATTTTAAGTTTAAAATTTTAGATTATATATATATATAGTTTTATTTTCTACAAACAAGTGATAACATCCAACAATCACATTCGAAAAACACATAGACAGTAGGAAAATCACACAATGAAGGACATATGAGCAACCGAGATTAAAAACTATAAAATGGATGCTGCAGTATTATAAACATTGCTGACTTAGGACAGCTAATATATAAAATAATTTATATAAAAGTGGGATTGAACATGCTTTTTGGCCAGCCAACTTTCCCCCTTAATGTAAATAATACTGGGCAAAAACCTATTGAAAGTAATGGATAGGAATATCTGAATCCATTACAAGATAGAGGTAACTTACCTAAAAATTGCACTTAAAAATGCAGAGCTCGCGCTAAATCTGAGTGCAATAAATAAGTTATTGCCAAATTCTGGACCCTAATGCAGATTTAAATCATGTGAATGGCTGAAATGTAGCATTTAACAAAAGTATAAAAGAATGGAAATAAAAATTAATAAGAGTTACACAGATTATAGCATAACTTTAGTAACACTAGAGTAAATATAAATAAAATAATCATAAGTAATTTTATCTAATATTAGAATATTGGAGATAACTATAGCTATGAAATATTTAAGTTTATAGTAATAAATGATTATCAATCTCAGAATTTTTAATCCGTACTATTTTGAATAGCTTTATTCACATATAACTATTAATAAAATTAATTGGGTATTATATATATATATAGAAGTCTTTTTAGTTACTCTTTCCCTACTTTATCAACACGTGTTATCAATGATTCACACCTTCTATTTAAAATACGAGTATCAAAGTTTTATGTCCATAAGTTTTAGTATTTGTACATCACTTTGAACATCATCATTACACGATATTACAGAATTCCTTACACATTTTTTATGATTATAAAATACACAAAGAAAATATCTTTGATGAATTTAAGAAGTTATTTAGTTTCTAATTTAAATGGAACTTTGTTTTTAAAAATTATAACAAAAAGAATCTCTGATTTTGTATTCATACATACGAATATTTATTTATTTTAAAGTAAAACCAACAATAATAATCATATAGAGTTATTAATTTATAGAGTTATTCATTAATGTTAGCAATAAGCAGTTAGGAAAAACGAAATGTTTATTTTACAAACTGTATGTATTTAATTTATTGTAGAATAATCCTCAAGATTCACTATGTACTATATCCACTTGATTTATAATTTAAGAACTACACTGAGTATTTATAAATGCAAAACTAGACATAATTAACACATTTCAAAAACAAAATTTTATTTTAAACTTTTGTAACTAATTATGTAAATTCTCCTTAATTTTTGCACAAAAAAATGTAGAATTTTCAATAAATTAGAACATATAATACAGAAAAACTGCATTCTTTGTACAGAAAAAGTAGTTGTTTACAACACATATTATATTCAAAACGGACTTAGTTGGAAGTGTACCTGAATCATAGTTGCATCATATTTGCTTACAATTTTCAAATTCAATTTTCTAGCGTTTTATTCATCGAATTCTCATAAATAATACATTTATGGATGCAGCGAAATGCCCTCTACTTTTTAAAAGTAAAATAAATAATAATAATAATAAAAATGTAAAATTTGAAGCATATTCACGCCTCAGTTACCTTGCGCTATGTGTGTGATGTATAAGGAACTCCTCATATATTAAAGCATCTTGTTAAATCTAACTTCTATTGATGTTTTTGCTATTTAGTACATTACTTGTGTAGAGGTAATTTTTCATAAAACTTACATAATTTTACTAATTACAGTAGAACATCGTTTATCCGAACGTTTATTATCTGGAGCGTCAAATATCCGGACCAGTCTTTTTTGTCAACTACATGTACTGTATATGAATACGTTTTCGAACAGTGCAATGCTCAACAGTTGTTTCGCGTGAGACCAAAAGTGACGGGAAAACCCAAGGTCAGGTATATTTGGGGAATTTCAGTTGTTTGATTTGGTAAACATCTGCGAGTAAAATTAGGCCAGTTTGCTTCCAAGTGAAGGGGTGTGTATACATGCTCTTTTGTTGAGTTGTGAATTGCTATGGCTTCGAATTCAAAATGGAAGCGCAACGTCTTGTAAATAGAGACAAAACTTGAAATATTGAACCTCCTCGTGAAGGGAGAAAGTGGAGCGTCTCTAGCACATAATGTTGGAAAGTCATCAATTTCTGACTCAAAAAAAAAGCCGAGAAACCACTTTAAATTTTACGTCAAAACTTGACTCAGAAGATGGCTCGAAGAAAAGGAAAAACCACGAGGGAAGCAAACGATGTTGTTTTTGATCATGCGTTAAAGACAGTTTTCTGCGTTAGAGACAGTTATGGAGTGGTACGAACAACAGAGTGCTGTCCTACTCAACTACTGGTGCTCAAGAGAATCAGAGACCTTGCAGCGAAAAACGAAGGTGTACAATGGTACAGCGAAAAATAAGTGATTATTTTCCACAATAAAGGTAAAATTGCGACATTTTGCACCTATTTTGCTTTTTCTTCAAGCACGTTTTCTGAATGTAATGACTTTCAATATTCGTATAGCGTCCGGTTTCATATACTGCATGGATCGCATTCGGTTTTCTAATATCCGAACGGTGTCCGGTCCCAATTGATTCGGATAAACGGCGTTCTACTGTATGGGATACTGGTATAATCTACTATCAGATATATTCCAGAAAAATGTTGTTAGTAGTAGTTGTAATCTTAATTGGTCATCATTGAATAGAAAGAGGATGAGAAATAAACTGGTACTTTTTTCCCCTACTTCTCCCCACCGTACCACGGGGAAGAAATATTAAGAGCAGCGGTTCTTAAACTTTCGATCGTAGGGACCTCCCCTTACGTATCTGCCTGACATCATGGACCCCCAAGATTTTGAACTCCCCCTCCCCTGACTCTCAACTCATGGCTTTGTGATTTAAAAATTCCTCAATAATCCTAAGACTGCCTCTGATACTTTTACATACTTTTTAACACTTTCCTTTTTCCTTTAAGAAAAAATAAACTTCCAATTAAAAATATAACAAAATGTTAATTTCAAATAAATAATTCACGTAATTGTATTAATTAAAATTTTTAATGAGAAGTATGGTGCTGTATTTCTTTTACAAGTGCTGTTATATCAGGTGTAATAGTTGAAATTCGCAGTCTCAATTCTGATTTTCTGCGCATTTTTAAGATAAAAAAAGAGAGTTACAATTAATTTATTCATTGAATGAGAGACCTGTGCGGAACTCCTAGAAATGCACAGGGGGTCCCTTAAGGTCCACGGAACGCAGTTTAAGAACCATTATTAAAGAGAGTTTTGAAGTCTCATTAAGGTAATGCAGTGGACTTCAAACTGTGTTCCACGGAACCCTGGAGTTCCACGAGGCATACCCAGGGGTTCCACGAGAAAAAAAATCGAAAAGAAAATTATAAATATATATGCATAATGGACTCATATATACTTTTGCATATATAAATATATATGCAAAATGGGGACTCATATTCTATATTAAATTTGTGTAACTATCATTTTTTATACTCGTTAGAGTACAATATTTTGCAAAACTAAACAGTTTTCTAATGTAAAATGCACCTCTTTTTTCATTTACGGAAAAAACCACACATTTAATGAAGGAGAGGGAACAGCCTACCGACATATCAACAGATTCAACGTTAAAATCTAAATTTAAGCAAGAACAGCTCCTAAATTTTAAATTGCAAATTCAGGCAAAATGCACAGGATCGCTCACACAGCAATAAACATTTTCATACAACTCATAACAATATATTTGCGTATCCCTTTTAACGTGAGTGGCTACAAAAACAAAATACAAAAACAAATTAAACGCAGAATATGAAATATGACTGCATATAATTTCAATAGACCTAGGCTTCTACAGTTTGCGTAAAAAATGGAAATACATCCCAGTTTCTAAATGTAATGCAAGGGAAGATGACATCTGGAGTACGAGTCAATGCGAGTCAATTAATAAGTAAATTACATTACTATTATGTTAAAAGAATTTAATAAAGAATAGAGGACTTTTCTTTGTTTTTACTTAAAACGTCTAATATATGCTGGTCTACTTTAAATATTATTTGAGATATATTTCTTTAAGATGGGGTTCCCGGAAACACCTTATAGTTTTAAGGGTTCCACGAATCGAAGAAGTTTGAATATCAATGATGTAAGGTAGTGATTCCCAAAGTGGTCTATATAGACCACCAGGGGTCTGTTGCGACCTGCAAGGAGTCCACGCCAGCGAAAAAATAATTTGGGGTCTATGAGGTGTAAGTGGGGGTTTATAATAGTGACTCTCATTAAACTAGATCTTGTGAGTTAAGTTTTAAAAGAAAATTTAATCAAGTGGAAACCAAATTTTACCTATTTAACAGATTTATTTACTAAATTTAATGAGGTTAATTTGCACTTACAAAAAAGGGGACAGCATAAATTTTATTAAAACAAGAGCCCTTTCAGCGTTTCTCTTCAGAGTTAAGCTATAAAGAAGTGTAAAACTGGAGGTTCCGAATTTTCTCAATTTGTCACAGACAATCTGTCAGGATGTCAGGCGTGGGGTATGTTTTTACACTAACTCAGCATTTCGGAATAGAGCTAGTAAGAAATTATAACAATTAATACATAGAGCACCCAAAACTTTTACCACAATAACATTCATTTTCTCGTTAATCATTTTATTCTTATATTAAGAATTGTTTTTTTTTACTTTTTAGTTCGATTAAACATAAAAAAGGGCTTTTTAGTTTTTTTAAGCTAAACCAGGACTATCGGCCAGGAAGGTTCTACTGTGTATTTGGGGGAATTGGAAAGGAATAATTTATTATGAGTTGCTTCCGTATGGCCAAACACTAAATTCAGATCTCTACTGTCAACAACTGAACCGTTTGAAGCTAGCAATTGACCAGAAATGGACAGAATTGGACAACAGAAGAGATGCTGTGTTCCATCAGGACAACGCCAGTCCATACATGTCTGTAGAGACTCGCCAGAAACTCTGGAAGCTTGGTTTGGAAATTTTAATGCATGTACCATATAGTCCGGACCTGACACCAAATGATTACTACCTTTTTCTCGCATTGCAAAACTTCCTGAGTGATAAGAAATTGAGATCAGAAAGATTGTGGAAATCGATTATTAGAGTTTTTCCAAAGGACCAAGATTTCTATGAGAGGGTATTATGAAGCTACCTTTAAATGGAAAAAATTATAAAAAAAAAACGGTGCATATTTGACCAAATCGGACAATCCGAAACATGTTAAATAAAGTTTTGAATTTCATACAAAAAATAATGAATTTCTTTTTCCCCAACCTAATATTTTGTTTTGCTTCCTTTCGGTAAATTAATAATTATTTTAAATGTTTTATATTTTGCACTTTTCGATATGCTCGCCTCCCGCCCCCCGTTTCAGAAACGCCGGCTTAGATCATAATTTTTTTTCTCACATGCATGAGTCTTCTATTTTTTTATTTTCATTTTAGAAAAACTGACAATACTGTTTATATTATGGTAAGAAATTGCTGTGCAAACGTTTTCGCTTTTATAAGGTTGTAACTTAATCTTTTAGTCGCCAAATCTGGAAACGATATAATGAATTAGTCGCCAATTCTCGAAATCCTTAGATTCCTTATTTTTGAGGTTCCTGATCATGACAATGAAATAAAAAAAAATTAAGAAATTATTGTATTGTCATCGGTCCTTGATAAGTTTGTAAAATTTCGAATTAATCTGACCTTTTAAAGAGGGTGAAAATCGAGTTCAAAGATTCCATTACATACAAGTGAAACTTATAAAAGCGTGTTAAAAGACACACACAAACCAGTTATTTGTCTCAAATCATGGAATAACGTGAGAAAGTTTTAATTGATTTTACTAGTGAGGAGGGGATTTTTCAGCACTATTGTTCCACCTAAAAAAAAAAGTGGGTGAGTGTGCTAGTGACCACACGATAGAAGTGATAACTTCAAATTTTGTAATGCTATTCCAGGGATTAGTTAAGTGAATAAAAAACAAGGGAATATTAATATTGTCATATAAAATTATTTATTCATATATATCTGTACTCATAAAGTAATATTTTTTTGTGAAATATACAATCATATTTGTGAATTAATAGTACTCTAAGAAGGAAACAATAGGTTTATGGAGAAGCTGAAATAGGTTATAAATACTTTAGATTCAAAATTATTTAAATATTTAAAAAAAACTCCGCCAAGCGTTGTTCCGTACTTTGTCGGGCTTTCATTTGGATCATTTGACATAATTAAATTGAATTTTGATTTTAAAAAATCAACTAAAGGCTTTGATTTGTCTTTTGAAAAATCTACATTAAAATCCCCACTTAAAATAATAGGCAATTTGTTGGAAAGAGTTGATTCGTCTTCAGTGTAAGCAACTAAATTTTTGTGAATAAATTCGATATTTTTTTCTACACTTGGATTTGGTGAAATATAAAGAGTAATCATTAGTTATTTGTCCGTTTTCTGCTCTACATTTCACTGCATAAATTTCTCCGATGCAGGACTCATTAAACCCAAATGATTCAGTTGTATTGTTATGAGTGGTATTGTTACCATTGTTACGAGCGTTACAAACCCGAGCGTAACAATGCTTGGCTTTTTAAAACGCATCATTCAAGTTCACTCTCCAATAAAACGCGCCTAAAGAAGTTATCCCATAAAAATGTCTGGACACTACTAACAGAGGAGATGTAAGGTGACAAGACTGATATCAAATATCGAAAATTTGTTATTGCAGAGTCAGATTCATATCTCCCATTAAAATCCTTTGATTGTTGTTTAGTTATTTCATGTATTAATTAACTTTTACTTTATAATTAATTAACATGTGCTTTTTAAATTTTAAGCACTATATTTCATCACAGTTAGAAATTTAAATCTTTTAAAGTAATAGTAGTGACAGCTGTCAAAAAAAAAACCATTTAGGTTGATAAATTTGCAAAAATTCAATATTAATTAAGCAGGGGTCTACCTCAAACCGAAAAACATGGCGAGTGGTCTATGAGACAAAAAAGTTTGGGAACTTCTGATGTAACATAATGAAATGTAGTGTATATCATCGCTGCATTGCATTTATGTTGTATTTCACTCATTTCACCAACGAGACCTTATGTATACTAAATTACACTAACTGAATTAACTAATAACCATATATATATATATATATATATATTATATATATATATATATATATATATATATATATATATATATATATATATATATATATATATATATAATTGCTTCAACAACTTCATTGCTTAGCTAAATTTGAATTTTTAACAAATTAATAAATTAATTAAACAGAGGTTAGAGACATGTTCGGCATGTTCCACCTCAGTTTCATCAAGCACAGGTTTTTCTCAAAAAATCCGCTTACATCATGGATCGTGATATCCCTAGATTTCTCCAGTAATTTTCAGAAACATCCATATGGTCATTAGCTCACCAAAAATGGTCACCAACATGGCCGCCAAGTCACCGAAGTCGCCAACCGGGTCACCAAAAATGACGCCATCTTGACTCTTTCGCCAAGTTCCACTGAATCGCCTTTATAATGTAAGGAACGGTGTTGCTTTTCGAATATTACACTTTTAGCATAAAATAAATACAACTGAGAGTAATATTAAAGTATTACACATCCAGATATAAATTATTTACTCTATTTTAAGCATTCATTACAGAAAATTCGTAACAAAATCAATAAAACATTTCTCCTTTAAGTATATTCACAGAGGCGGCAAACCTCCAATTAACCAATACATTTAATTCTCCAATTAACCAATTCCTTAACCAATACATTTGCAGAATCGAATGTTACTACAATATTGTGTTTCATTATCACAATACGTTAAAGAAACCAGAAAGAGTAAAAAATGAGTAATAATAAGAAAAACAAACTTCTGATTTGGATGTAATTTTCTATCGAGAATTCTTCAACAAAAAAAGAAAATAGCTTGTTGACTTCATTACTTAAATTTTCATAACAAATAATGTTAACTTGAAAACAATTGCCTTCCATATGATATCAAAATGAAAGTTATATCTTTGCTATTGTGTAAATAAGCATCTTCGAATCAGATATATTTAAATATAGAATAATTTACTACGCACAGTTTTTATCCGAATTTTTCAAATTAAATTTGTTTGAAAATAATAAAAAATTTTCATGTATATCTTCCTGATTTATATATTTCACTAAAAACTAATAAAAATTTCATTTGAGCTTCTCTGCTTCATCTTAATTCGGCATTTGAAGAAACTGTTAGCGCATGCGCTAAAGTGGCGAATGACGTTAAATGCCCTCTATCGGCAAAACGTAATGCGCAATCACGCTGCGTTTCTAATCATTTGGATATCTCCTCGAAATGTACCTTCATGCCACGTTTCGTTACGATCCCGCAATTATTTCTTGGTGCGCTAATTTTTTTGTCCATGAGTGTACATATATATTTATCTACATAAATAAAATGTACTCTAATAAACTTAATTTTGTTAAATATATGGTTTTTATTTTTATTTTTGCAATATTCTTTTAACACGAAACAAATATTTTAGTCCCCTCAGTTTCGTGTTAAACAACTTTCCCTGCATTTATATTTTTCGCAATTTTTTCCGAATATTTTTAAAACTTCTATCCAGTTTTTTATCTCACGCATATTAATTTTTGAATATCTTTATTTTTGACAAATAGTATTTCTTCTTTAAAAAAAATTTAATTTGTTCCACTTTATATAGAATAAAGTGCTTTGAATTTCCCTTTCAGTTAATGTTGAATACAACACTGAAATAAAAACGAACGTTTTGGCAACACTTCACTTATTTTATGACGGAGAAATAATTAGAGAACCTTTAAATGTGACGGGTCCAGACTTTCAAGACAAGTTCTTGTTCACGAATGCAGCTATTCCTGGTCGTCATATCGCCTCAGCCCTTGTTGTGGATGCTGACACGGTAAGAGTGCTACTAACTGCACATTTGATTTATTCTGCGTTCGCGTACTGTATTTTCCTTTTTTCCATAGTAATTCTTTTTTTGCCTTACCAACACAGATTCAAAATCAAAATTTCTTGCTTACTGTTTTAAGAACCGAATCACTATGCCTTTGAATGTTCATATGCATTGCATTTTCAATTAATTAAATCTTTAGCTAATAATAAGCCACTTTTAAAGAATGCAAAAAAAAAAAATGAAGTGACTTTTTATTAAGTCATTAACGTAAGAAATTCAGACTTTGTGGAGTAACTTCAATTATAATGATATCCATTCTATACTGAATCAGAAAATCACAGAAAGCTTAATGAAAAAGGAATTATCGAATATTCCGGCTTATTACTTGCTCCTGCATATAATGCCCATCTATACAGGGTGTCCGGGCTTAAGGTATCCAAAAATTATAGCTTATTATTACAGAACTACCCATCAGAATGTAATAAACTGTTTATCCGTGGATTGGATGGGAGAGGCTTTTCCTCCTAGATTTTTGTGCCTTGTCCGATCGGCCACACGTGAGCGCATTATTCGGCAATCTTTTTGGGCCTTTGTCTATCGGCCACAGGAGGTTTACGGCAATCACAGACGGTCTTTTACATTTTTTCATTAGTAAGATGAGGGTGTGGCAAAGGTGCAGCGACTTTAGTTAACGAAATTTTCATACGCGTGACAGGCGTGTTCGAACAAAAGGGATCCTCCGACATCAAAATCTATCCACCAATAGGAAAGACCTTTAAAGGTGATGGGAACTGGTATCTCAAACTGGCAAGTTTCCTTAAGTTTTAGTGATAGAATACACTGTTGATGGTGTGCGTGATTTATTTTGTAGGTGTTCTGGTAAGTCTATTAGGCAAGCCATTAACGACATTCCATTCTATCAATTTTTAAATTTTTTCCAAACTGGCAAGTTTCTGTGATAAAAACCACTGTTTGTGGGCGGTTGTATTCATTTTTCAGGAGTCCTGGTAAGTCTATTCGGCAAGCCAGTAACGACATTCCATTCTGTTCAAACACGATCATCTGACAACAAATTCTATCCAATTTCCAATTTATATCTCAAACTGGCAAGTTTTGTGATAAAAGACATTGTCGATCGTAGGCGTGATTCATTTTTAGCAGTCCTGATAAGTCTATAAGGGGCAAGCCAGTAACGACATTCCATTCTGTTCGAACACATCGCTGTGCACATGTGACATTTGAATTCCGTTAACCAAAAAACACTCTGCACCTTTTGCCATGGCGTCCCCCATCTCTATAATGAAGCGTGTAGTATTTCGCACATTGCCGAATAACATGTTGGGCCCATCGGACTAAACCCCAAAAAATCTGGAGGTTATCTAATCTGGAAGAACAGTTTATTAAAACTGGGAGAGTTCCGTTTAAAAAGAATAAATTTTTTTGGGTACTTTAAGCTAACCCTGTACTTTAAAACTGCATTTTTTTAAATTTAAGGAGTATTCGCCGTATAACACGCAACTTTTTTTTCTCTTTTTTGTACGAAGAAACATAATATATATATGAAGGAGGAAAGGTTCGTTCTGGGTACCTTCCGTTCCAAACGCGAGTACGTAACCAATCACGCCAAAACGATCGTCAACGCGTGATGTTGGTACTAGTTCATATAGATATAACCCCCCATACTCCCCGCCAGTGTTTCGGCGAATAGGCGAACAACGATACCATATTCGTGGCGAGTATGTAAGCAGTTGCGTCACTTGGTGGGTTGCGTCATTCGTGCGAGACGGCTTTGAGAATTGCGTCATTTGTGTGAGACGACTTTGATTGCGTCATTTGTGTGAGACGACTTGAGAATTGCGTCATTTGTGTGACGGTTTGATTGCGTCATTTGTGTGAGACGACTTTTGAGAATTGCGTCAATGTTTGACGGCTTAGTTGCTTGTGCGGTGGATAGATGGCGCCATGACTGCGGCGCGTGAAGGGTGCGGTTCCTTTCCCGGCAGGTCACCAATGAAGGAGGAAAGGTTCGTTCTGGGTACCTTCGTTCCAAACGCGAGTACGTAATCAATCACGCCAAAACGATCGTCAACGCGTGATGTTGGTACTAGTTCATATAGATATCACACCGCCACATATATATTACAAAGGAACGTTCCATGGGCATGTGCAATACTTTTAATTTTTGAAAACTAAAAATAATGTGGTAGTGGATGATAACAGCATGAAATGAAATTAAACCTGACATAATTAAAAAGTTATTGAAAAAATGTAGCATGTCTAACAATCTAGATGGAACGGAAGATGATTATTTACTTATTGATCGCACTGGTGGTGAATGAAATAGAATTCGAGTATGTGTATGAAGATACAACGGAAGGCGAATGAAACTAATTTTTCGTGTTATCTTTTAAATGAACAAAAGTTATTGATACATATAGAAATTAATACTTTTTATGCTCATCTTTTTTATTTTATTTTTGAAGCTATGATTTTTATCGGACTTGTAACGCATCTTGAAATTTTGATAATTTTTGCGTTTAAAGTGCACGTTATAGCCGGAATGCGAGGTGTGACACAAATAAATCGAGACTGGTGCAATAAATCATTGTGCTTACGGAAACAGTTCTCCGTGATAGTATCGCGCTCAAAGTAGTTCCCTTCAGTATTCACACACTTTTGCATTCGGTAACAGTTCCGGAACGAGGTTTTTGGAAGTCCCTTTAGGAAATTCTCCATTTTTACCTGAACCACTTCAACTGAGGTAAAATGAGTTCCCTTTAAGCAAGATTTAGCGGTAGGGAATAAAAAAAAGCCGCACAGGGACAAATCAGGTGAATAAGGAGGATGCCCCATCACAGTAATATTTTTTTCTCGTCGAAAAACCCTGTGAGTGGGTGCATTTTTTGGTTAACCCCCCCTTCATCCCCCCCCCAACCCTCCCCCCCCCCAATTTTTTTCCCCCAAGTTTTTTTAGTATTTCAATGTAGTAGCATTGATTAACAGTCTGACCACTAATGTGAGGGGGAAACCCCCTCATATCACAAATTTTTTGGCAATGTTTTGGCCTGGAATCCCCCCCAGGCCCAGCAGGTTCATCATCTTCCCCCTTGCCCCCTTCCTCTTAAAAACCGCTTAGTATACCACTCAAACACATGTGCAGGGGGCAAAAGTTATATCCCCAAAAGCCCGGTTAATATTTGAAATCTTTTGGCGGGTTTTAAGTTTTTCAAGAAACTTGATGTTGATTTGACTTTTTTCCCGGGCCCAGAATGCTTTGAACTTTTCCCCAATGACGCAATTACCCCTAACTGGAAATGTTGGGGATCGGGAAAAACCCCCGACCCCATGGATAGAGTAGGTGCGTGTGATGACGTAACCCAAACAGTTGTTGCCACCTCCACTCTTTTTTCAAGCTACACTCTTAGTCTCGTTTTTTCTTTTTCTGTCACACCTCGTACATGGTAATTAAGAAAAAATGGAATATTATTTAATTTAAGTTAAATCATTTTGAGACAAACTCTGTCACTTTATAAAAACTGAAGTTTTCATTTCTGGATGAAAAACAAAGGTATATTTATGTGTGTAAATGTTAATTCGAAGTAAATCATATAATTAATTTAGCGATTGATTATTTATTCCTTATTAGTATTAACTTGTAATTTATTTCACAAAATTTTTTTGGATTGAAGTCTTCTTTATTAATATATCAAATTTTTAAAATAATTTCATATATATATAATTATACAATTATATATATATAAACATATATATATATATATATTTTAAAATTTGTTTCCGGCAGGGAATTTTCCCCAATGTTATTTTTATTATTTTCCTTTTTTTAAAATTTAAAACCCGAATTTCCCCAACAATGGACCATTAATAAAAAACATCTATTTAATAATTTTTTTAGGGAATTGTAAGCGTTTCTGATGAGCAAGAAATTTTCATCCCTGACACGAAAGTGAGTTTCGACCTGAGTTGTCCCGAAGAATTGGCAACAGGTGAAACAGGTATTTGCAACATTACCTTACGTCGAGGGACTGACTTGCAGTTGAGAATAAAGTATGGTAGCGACGAAGCAGAAGATTTTGTCATCCCTGGTATGCATTATTACTTTTTTAAATTCAACAATTTAAAATGTTAATTTCCAAACATCGATTTGGCAGTATTTATTTATAAAATGTTTTCTTTAAAAATTTCCCAAGAAATCCCTATTGTTGTTACAAATCAAAATTATAATTGTGGAATAAGAAATGATACACAAGATGTATAGATAGTTTAAGCATAAAACTATTTCACGTCCCATCTGGCTGCCTGGTAGCCGAGTGGTCAGGAACTTGTAACTGGTGTGTCCAGGTGCCATTGAAGACCCTCCAAAGTTCAATGCTCTCAGGTGGTATGGAAATTTGGAAACGGGGTCTCCAAATAAGGTATCGCTCGACCGAAGTTCAAAATTACGTTCATCAATAATAACTTTCGTGTTGCTTTTAAATGCGACGTTTATAACATAATGCATGAATCGATCTTTTCGTTCTTTACTTTCAGAGGTATAATAATAAAAAAAAGTTCCACTTTCAAAAAGTGGTATAAAAAAGAACCTCTGGCCAGAATGGTTTCAAATTTGAACTGAATATACTTAAAGAAGGGGGAAACGGTATGGCATAAGAAAGGCAATTTCAAAGTGCATAAACAGAGGGCGCTATAAGCTGCAAAGCTACAAGTGACATATTGAATCGAATAATGATAGCTTTGGTATGAGTTGTATTTTAAAAACCAACTGTTTTTTGATTAAAAAGAGATTTTTTCAGTTTTTTAATGGAAAAAATGGCTTCCAAGTCTTTCAACAGTTGTGGCAGTGTTAATGAAAAGGCCATTTCCCATGGCAAGGTCGTACCTCATTGGATGGGAAAAATCGGTCTTTAATTGTTCTTGCGACAAAAACACATCCATTGATACACTTCAGAACTATTTAATGCTACACCGTTTCCTCCTTCTTTAAGTATATTCAGTTCAAGTTTGAAGTCAGTCTGACCTGTGGTTCTTTTTTGCAGCATTTTGAAAGTCAAACTTTAATTGTAATCACCCTATATATAAGGGTTTTGGACTTAAAAAAAAAACAATAGTATGTTTTAAAAATTAATTTTTAAAAGTTTTTTTATTATAAAAATTAAAAGACATCGTCATGCTATCTAATAATCTGACTAATATCCATCACTCTAGTAGGCAGACAGACAATTTTAGTATTTCTTTTCTATAAGTATATGTATTTGGAACCTATTTTTATTTATATGTGACTATAACTCACAAATACCATAAAAATCCAATTATAAAACATTTCCAGCGCTTTTAAACTGCCATCCTATATTTTAACATTAAATCAATAAATTCTGAGTTATTAGAAGTAGTTAATGATTAAAAAATTCGTCAGACAAATTATTAATGAATTTTGCTATAATCCCAATGACATCTATCTTAAATTATCTCTTAAGTAAATACTTATTATTAATGAAATTCGTTTGTCTTTCAATATTCTTTAATAATACAATCTTTGTTTCAATAATGCATTAAGAAATCACAAAATAAATTTACATTATGGATATTTGATATTTACTAAATTAACTTTAAATAATATAAGCTCCGTTTCATATCTAATAAAATAAATAAAGTTTTATTAGTTACTCTGATAAGCTAGATACATATTTCCAAAATTAAAAATTAATTTTGAAATATATCAATATTTATAGATGCCGCAATGATTCCTCTTGGATTACCTGTTCCTCAATTTCCCACACCCGATTCTTCAGGAGACACTTTGCCTCCAGATATTGTATATATTTCTGTAGGAGAATTGCCTTCTTCTCAACTCGTTGGATTGGATTTCATGGCCACTTCATCTGGCTCTTTTGAAATTCAGGTACTTTTTTCGTTCACTTAAAATACACTGAAGTGCCACTGAATTAGAGGGATACCTACCTAGTAACGAGTTGGGCCTCCTCTGGCCTTGATAACGGCTACCGCACGACGAGGCATAGATTCAAAAAGTTTCTGGAAATGTCACACGGGAATGACTTGCCAAATATTGGCTAAAGCTGTCCGTAACTCAGTAAGGTTCATTGGTGTTGTGTGATGACCTTTCACGCCTTGTTCCAAAATACAACCAGCCAGGGAGCCAAACCCGGACTTGTAGGGGGTACGGGTTTTCTTGCTGGAAAACTCCATCCCCCTGCTGATAACAGAACAGTATAAACGGATGGAGGTGATCACCCAACAACTCACGTACCAATTTCATTGAAAGGGGGTTTGGGACATTTCCCGGGGGCCCCAAAAAGTGCCCACGAAAAAAACCCCAGACCATGGTGGGACCATGCCCCCTTTCAAAGTTCCAACCCGGTCAGGATTCCTGACTTTATGAGCCTGACGTCATATTTTCAGCCCCCCCGTCAGTGTTAAGTAGTCGTAATCGAAACTCATGACTTAGTACTACTAGTATCCAGTTCTCTACATTTCAGTCTCTGTGCTCTTCGCCCCCTTTTAGCGCTGGTACCCCGCAGGTCGAGGCTCCCAAAAACCCATACGGTGAAAAAAGATTGCACAGTCCGTTTCCTGACTTTTACGACCGGAATCGTCATTCAATTGGAGGATAATTTTAGGGTAAAGTTTGGCTTCGATAGCTACTTTCTAACTTAAAAGCCGTTTTTTCCCCCCACTGTCAAGGGGGAATTGTCCTTTGCGGTTTTTCCCCATCACTAGTTTCTTTTCCACCATCCATATAATTCTTGGTTTTTAATTTTGACTGTTGATTTTTTAAAATCATGGGGTCGGGCGATTTCGGGAAAATTTAATGGCCCATGCGTCGCTCACCTACCATTTGTTCCGATCCGGGAAAGGGGTCTAAATCCCCAAAAAGTTTTCCCATAGTTTGGTTTCCCAAAACCCTAATTCAGAACCCCCACAGTATGCGCTATATATGCAGTTACCATAGTGCCCTTACTTGCGCATAAATGTTGCACAACGCTACACAATTTGCATAGCCCTTGCTATTCTTAATTCAGTGGCACTTCAGTGTATATCCAAATGTTTGAACGCGAATTATAAATGTAGAATTATTTAATGACAATAACGGTAACACATATAGTAAAATATCCAAAATTAACCAGCTTCTTAAGTTACCCTCAATATGGTTAAACTGTTTTAATTATATATAAATATTTGTGATGTTATATATTTCCTATAAACATACACACAAGGAAGCATAACTGGACGCAGTAGCTGAGTTGAACTTGTAGTTGCCGATGTATCGGTTGAGTCGAGTTTTTGAGATATGATTCCGTTCCGACGTGTAGAGAACAAGATGTCTGAAGGGAGGTCGATTGTGTTAAGAGAAGTTAAACTTATCAGGGTTAAATTCATCTCGTTGGTGCGGCATGGATGGGGAAAGTAAGGGGCCATCTCGGGGGCAACCGTTATCTGATATTTAAAATTTCGAGATCGTTTTAGGGGGCTAAATACCTGAAACATTGGCGTAAGGGAAAATTTTACCCCCCCGGAAAAAAGGGGTTGGGGCCCCCAAAAACCGGATCTGAAAAAAGGTTGCAAAACTTCATAACTTTGGCTTTTCCCTCCCTCTCCGATGCGGGGGGTGTACATTACGCCACTACCTCAGAAAATTTCAAGGTTTTGTAGTCGTCCCCTGGATTTTGATAATAATAAAAACAATTTACATAATAATTTAAAAATACATCCCCAAGTCTATTTGGCGTTCCTGTTATTGATTCCCCTTTTGTATGGAGGGTTAGTTAACAGATATTTTTATGCAATGATTTTCAAACAATGAGATTTTTAGGGGCTGCAAATGATCTCTAAGGAGAGCGGGCCCTTTGAAAAAATTGATTTTCAATAAATAGTTTCGAAGTAGTAAATTCTTTTTCTTGTAAAACAATATAAAAAAAAAATTATCACATGCTTAATGTTAAGAGGCTTTTTAATGTAGAATAAAGAGATAATTATATTATTTCCATAATTATGTACGTATACATGCATAAAAAACTTCCAGGGCGAACTCTTTATTGAACTCTTTGAGGGCTTTGGGTTTGATTCGTGATACCGCAAAAGACCTTTTGAGTGCATGAAATTATCACGTTTAGTCTGTCTAGGTTCAAAGTTTTCACACTGACATACTGTGGAAGTTAGGAGACTGCGTTACCATCTCAGTTGTCGTCATTGTTACTTGACCGAGGTTCAATCCGTTGCCATTAACTGTCGAGTAACTTTTAAATGCAATGCTAATAAAAATAATTGTATAAATTGATAATCATTAATTTCATTCGTAGGAGTTTATATTTACTATTTTGTTGTTCGTAATATTAGTTTCTCGTTCCCCATTCGTGAAAATATTCTTTTAAATTTTGGTATCCAACGTTCGGGAAACCCTGATTTTCAAAAACGAATAAATGGATAATTTTCAAAAATTTAGTGTCACTTGATTAAATACATGTATACAATTGTTTTAAGAATATTATTACAATAAAAAAATTTTATAAAAAAAATATTTTGACAAAAAAAAACAGAATGATCCATTTTCAAAAAATTCTCCTTTTTGAAAATCTTCTATTATTAATTTACCCTTGATTTATTCGGATCCCAAAAAGGGGCCCAAAAAATTTTTGAAATTATAATTTAGGGGGGCATTCCAAATTTTCACACGACAACGGGGGAAGAAAAAAAAAAAAACCCATTTTTTTAATTTATTTGTAACTCTGAAAAAGGTTTTTTTAAAATTCCCTGGGGCCCTTTAAGGGCCCGAGTTATTTGGAAAATTCAAAAGGGTTTTTACAAAAAAAATTTTTAAAAAAGTTTTCAATTAATTTTTGGTTAAAATTTGTTTTAAAAAATATTTTTTTGTTTCCAAAAAATTTATTTAGTCTTTCGTCCAAAAAAAACATTTCTTTTAAAACATTTCTTTAAATTATTAAAGGGGATTTGAGTTTAAATTTGAAATTGGTTGTTTGACTGTTAATATGTAGTTAAAAAATGATTCTATAATAAAAGGGGTTTTTAAAAAAATTTTTTTTCAGTTTTTTTTTACAATAAATTATTCATAAACATCCGCCAGTTTTTTATTTGTTTTTTTTTCCTCTCCTTTTTAGATTCTGGTCCCTAAATGTAATGATGGGGAAAGTTTTTGTCGGACTTGTCGAAATTCGTGTCCTGAAAAGGAAGTGTCAACTTGCTCCGAAAATGCAGAAACCTTCTATTCCTATACAAAAAATTGTATAAGCCTGGGTGATGATTCTTTCTGTGAAACAACTCAATATACCGGCGAGCTGACTATGATGAAATCAATAACAATAGATGTAGAACAACCAGGTTACAACTATGTACCTCTAAACGAAGACGATTATACTGAAATTTTTTTTTACCCCTTTTTGTTTAAATTTTTTTTACGGGGGGGCGTAAAAAAGTAGACTACACTTTCAAAAATAAATTAAAAATAAACAAAGATTTTTTTTCTTCGGTTTTTTTTTTCATTCCATAAAGAAAAGACCAAAATTTCTGTTTTACGAAATGCAAACTAGTTGGCACAATGTCTCTGTTTTTCAACATTCTCGTTTAAAAATGGCATCACCACAAGAACAAACCCGTTGTAACTGGTTTATCGGAATTTTCTGTGACCCCATGAAAATTAAATAAATTCCAAGGAAGTTTAAGTTGATAAGCCCTTTTGGATTCGGGGAAAAGGAAAAAACTTGGGACCAACCCTTTTAAAAGGGGAAATTTTATTTGGGGAAATTTAAAAGAAAAATTTTTCCCTCCTTAATTGTTTATCTTGAAAAGTTCAAAACAGGGCCTTTTGAAAATTTTTCCCCCGTAGAAAAACTCAATATGTTACTCCGAAACCAATGAAGCGCCCCTTCCAAAACGTTTTTATAAAGGGCAAAAAAAAAGTTTTTTTTTTTTATGGGACAAAAAAAATTGCGAATGAAACAATCCATGAGTTACCAATCTTTAATAAGTGACTCTGATGAAATTATAAGTCGAATTACATTGGCTATTCAGATTGTTCATCTTATAATGCTTCACAGATCGTGGCTAGAAATCTCGTATAGACTGAATATGTTGCTCGCAACTAACGATGCGCACATTCCAATCGTGCAATAAGGCGTTGCAAAAAAAACCTATGTTTTTTATGAGACAAAAAAAATGCGATTGAAACAATCCGTGAGTATGATGAAATGATAAGTCGAATTACATTGGCCATTCAGATTGTTGATCTTACAATGCTTCACAAAACGTGGCTAGAAATCTCGTATAGACTCAATGTGTTGCTCGAAACTAATGATGCACTAAGTCCAATCATGTAATAAAGCGTTGTAAAAAAAAAGAATGTTTTCTGTTTAATGTTTTCTTTATGAGACAAAAAAATTGCTAGTGAAACAATCCGTGAGTTACCAATCTTTAATCAGTGACCCTGATGAAATGATCACAGTCGAATTGCAGTGGCCATTCAGATTGTTCATCTTGCAGTGCTTTACAGAAAGTGGTTAGAAATCTCGTGTAGACTCAATGTGTTGCTCGCAACAAATGATGCGTATATTGCAATCGTGCAATAAGGCATTATCAAAAAGACTTTAATGCGTTCTATATGTTTCAAAAAACAAAAAATCCGTGAGCGAATATCTTTATTTATTTATTATTATAATGATTTGTAATTAATATTTGAAAGTGCAATCGTACTTTTTTGACACCCGTACTTTCAATCTTTAATACGTATGAAAAGTTTGTTTAAGTACTACTACATACTCCTTTTAAATTATGGAATAGAATTGGTGGTGGGATTATAAATAGTTAATACCAACTGCTTCCCTTCTATTATGACATTTAAAGATTGTTTTTATTTTTAAAAATCAGTTCGCTTAACGACACAAATAGTTTATTAGTTCGATGAGAAAGCTGTAATAACAAAATTTTAAAACCAATGTAAATCAGGTTTGAGACTTTAAAAAAATCCAGCTCAGTATCACCTTCGGGAAAGATTCTAAATTTGGTGTAGAAATGCTGATTAAGTCAAATTATATGTAACCAGCTGCGTTATTTTAATCTTTTAAGTAAAATTTAGATATGCTTTTAAAATATTGAAATCATAAAAGTTAAACTAAAAGATTTAATTACTTTATATAAATTCTTTTGTTAGTGAAAATTTTTTCAGTCTTTGCCTAACATGGAACATGTCTGGCTGTTCAGTAGATTTTGTATCGAATAGAAAAATAGTTTAAACAAATAAAAGAAAAACAATGAACGCAATTTATTGGAAAATCAAAATTGTTAGTCGTCAAAATATGCCCAGAAGAAAGCTAAATTAATAGTTTTGTATTCTGGATACTAATAAGATCTTATAATTGTCTTGATTTTGAATAATTTGACATTATTTTTAGTCATATTTTGGATACCATAAATACGATAATACATTAGTTTTAGTTTTTAAGATAGAAACTGTCTTATAAATATTTCTGTGTTGTAATATATTTAAAACCAGGTTCATCATAATTGAAACCCGGAAAAAAGGATACAGGGTGGAAAAAAACCCGGACAAACAATTTCTTTATATAACTTTATAAGAAGTTAAGAAATTAACAAAGTATAAAATAAAAAAGGTATCCCTTTTAATAAATAAATTAATTGTTTCAAAGTACCTTCGTTTGCCACAATGCAGAGGCTCAAACGCTTGCAGAGATTTTCAACAATAGCGTCAAGTCTTTTGCCTTTAACATACCCCATTCCCGCAGAAGTGATTGCCTTAGAGGTCCAAGGTTTTTTGCGAGTGCAGCCTAACTCTAAAATGGACCCTAAAAATACATAGGATTGAGGGGAGTAGGGTGGTTTCTTCAGATGATATCATATCTGGAAAAATTTGCCTTGACCACTCTTGTGTCTTTTTTGGGCCCCAAACTGGTGGAGTCTTGTTGAAACTCCCTTTTCCCTTTCCCAAATCCGGTTCACGGAATAACATTTCAATAATGTCCCCCTGGTAATTTTTGATTGATTTTAACACCCTCTTCCACAAAAACCAAAGGTGTTTCGCCACTTGTGCAAATTTCATCCCAGACCATGACCGATTTTGGATATTGTCGATGTTCAACAATTATAGAGGTGCTTGGAGGTCCACACACCAGATTCTATCGTTTTGGGAGTTACAAACTTGTTGAAACATAAAGAGCTTCTCATCAGTGAAAAGGAATCTCGCCCAGCGTTGACTTGTGGCCCGTCTCAAAAGGTTTCGGTATCTTCGGAGCCATACGAGTTTTTTTCAGTGAGAATCTGAACTTTTCGCAACTTGTAAGCTTCAGTCCAAGCTCCGTTTTTGCTTTCGCCTCACCGATTTGTCACTTATTCCTATATCACAAGGGATCTGTCTCATGGAAACCCTCGGATTTCTCTGAACTCGCTTACGATTCCGCGAAGTGTTTATAGTGCGTTTTCGCCCACTTCCTGGACGTCGACCATCATTGCCAAGCTCTTTGAACCGGCAGATTGCATCAGACACTGTTTGCTGAGGTACATTCAGCAAACGAACTGTCGTTTTCCTTGCTGAAACAACTCTAAAACAGCAGACCTTTTTGCTCGACATTATCAAAAAACATATAAATCAAAGTAAAAACTAAGAAAAATATTTAAAAATATTTTATTATTAAAGTGTTAGATAAAGAAACATGAAAACACCAATTAAAAGGAAATTCTTTAACTATTCTAGGAGGCAAGAAATTTGTCCGTTTTTTTTCCTCACCCTGTAGTGATTATACAAGTAAACTTTTTTATTTTGTTCAGAGTTATTGAAATTAAGCTTTCCTCAATGAAAGGCATATGTAAGTTGTTGTATTGGATATAGTCGTATGGAAGAGATTTCGACTTCACATCATACACTAATGCATTAAAAAATAGCACAGTAGAGTCTAGAAAACTTCACCTAATGTGGACCGAAGTGTGGCCCGAATTTGTGAAAATGCCAAGTTATTGAGAATTGGATTAAAAAAAGATAAAGTACGAGGGTTTCCACAGAAAATATTGCGCACTGCACCCGTATGTATTGTTTACTTCAGAATATAATAAAAGATAAATTGCCCAAATAACTTTAAGGGGAGTTGGAAACCTCTCTCTCTCTATATATATACTGACAATGTTAAATTAGCTGTTTTCGATGTACTTTTTCTCAAAATCTGTTATATGTACATGCTTGAATTTTCATCAATTTAAAAACTTTATTTCTAAATGAGTTTTAAAAATTTTGAATTTTTACAATTTATAAAAATTTTATCAAAAATTAAAAATTTAAACCCATTTTTCGCTAAAAATTTGTAGAAATTTTAATTTTTTGATTTTTTAAAAACTATTTTCTATTAAACCTTAAATTTCTAAAAATTTGATACCTTGATATTTTTGGGAAAAACCAACACAACTTTTAGTAAATTGTTTTAATTTACATATTTTAATCCGGCAAAGGAAAAAAAAAGGCTCAATTTACAATAAAAAAGTTCATTTTTTAGTTTTACAGCTTTCAAAACTTTTAAGCAAAAACCCGATTTTTTTTTTTTTTTCCCTTTAAATCGGGCCCATTCCGTTATTTAAAATGGTTTTTTAAGGCTTCTAATTTAATTAATTGTATTTTTGGGTTAAAATTGAAAATTAAAAATGTAAAAACAAAGGGGAAAAAAAATTTTACTTTCCCAACTCCCCTTTTAAACTAAGGAAAAGTACGCATTTTATAAAGATATAGAGCATTTACTACATCAAAAAAGGAAAAATTAAATGAATAGAAAAAAAAAATTTTACCAAATTTTGACCTCAAAAAAATATTAGAAGGTTAAATGTGTAAATAAAAAATTGAGCCGACTTTTCAAAAACATTAATTTTTTTAAAAAAAGGCGTTATGTCCTGTTGTTTTCCTTACTGTACTCTGTGCTTTGCTGCTTCATCAGAAATGGCAAAGGAATAATGTCCATCCGACGCACCTTGTACAAAATACTGAAGGGCGATTTCGAAAGCCTTTAATTCCTCACTATGTGATATCTTAGGAATTTTACGGTGTCCTCAACGTTAACTTCAACATTTTCCGACATTTTTTCATTAACTGTGACAGACCTGCAAGGATCGTTTCCTGTTTTTCGATTGCCAAAGGTGTGGCCGAGTTATCCGACGCTTTTTTTTCGAGGGAGTTTTGGGGACCTACTGAAACCAAAACCCCTATAAGTACCACACCCAATGAAACATTTTACAAATTTTTTTGTATGCTGTAAACTTGGAATACAAACACATTCTGTGTTTACTAATATACGTAGAAATAGGCAATCCGAAAGATTTAAACTATTAATACACTTAGAAATATCAATTCTGAATATTTTTGTCTTAATTGAAAGCTTATGTTGAACATCTTCTGTATGAATAACGTAATTTTTTTTTCATTAAAGCTCCAGCCTGGTTACACGATAGCCTTAAAACGCATTGATAAACCCGTCGTAGTATTTGTTGGTACGACAGAAGATGTTGGACTGGATTTGTCGATACAGATGAAGACAGAAATACTATCGATGTTCATCATTTTCTGAGGCCCGTAGTGGTTGTGCCGATGAATATTAGTTTTTCGCACAATTTTTAAAAAAAATAAATTTTTTTTAATTATCCTCAAATTTTTTTTATGCACGCATTCTGAATATCGAAAGGATATTTACAACTATATCACAGTATAATTATATATCATATAATATTTTTATAAAAATTAATTTTACAGTTCAACGGTGTTTCCCTTATACGACGAACCCAAAAGGAAAATTGATAACAGGAGAAAAAGCTCGAAATTTTTCTTTCCAATAAATATTTTTCTAATGAAATTTCTTTTTGGTATAAAAAATCCTTTTTTTGCTTTTTGCTTAAATTTTTGACCAAAGGTATTAAAAGTAAAAAGTTTTTTCCCTTAAATTAAAACATTCAAAAAAATTTAATTTTGATTTTTTTTTACCTTTTTTTTTAAAAAAATGATTAAAATTTATTTTAAAATTTAAGGTTTAAAGTTATTAACGTTTTATTTTCACAAAAAGAAAACCCTTAAAGGACATTTTTTCTTTTGAACAAATAAACGTTTTTCCTTTTATTACATGTGAAATAAATTATTCCCCCAAAAAAAAGGATCCCAATTGGTTTTTTTAATTTTTTCTTCTTTTTGGGAAACCTTGATTTCACATAATTTATAATTTAAAATTAAACAATTTTAACCCCCAAAATTCGGTAAAACATGGGAAAAAAGCCAAAACAATGACCATTATTTAATAACACTTAGTTTTTTTAAACCCACAAAAAAATTCCGGCCTTTGAGACTAGGTATTGTTCCAAAAAGTAAAAGTGGTCACAAAAATTCGAGGTATTCCTACAGGGTAGAGTTTTTTTTTTTTAAATTTCTGAACTGTCTTTCCAGGAAAGCACAAATGTGCACTATCATTTTCAGATCCAGCTAATTAGGTATTAATCATTTTGCTCCTCAAACCACTTCAACACAATTCGAGCCTTGTGACCTGAAAAGTTGCCCGGCTGGGAGATTCAATTTCCATTTGGGAAAACAGACGCCATGAAAAGGTGCAACTGATCCGCAATTACCCTCAGATAGTCCTCAGCTTTCATGGTGTATTTTAACACAGCTAAGGGTCCCAGGACCTCTTCCATGAGAACATTCTCAAAGCATAATACCACTACCATCAGTCATAACCTGTTGTACATGGAGAGAGCAATTTTTCACCAGGAAAACGGCGCTCTCTGATGTGACCATCGAGGTGACAAAAGAGAAATTGTGATTAATCCGAACAAGCAACTCTTTCAATTTTCCAGGATCCTGTCTTGATGTTGCCAAGCCCATTGTAGACGAAATACTAGCTTGGTCAACAGGGGCACACACCGACTTTTGCTACCGTCTAAATCAAAAGTGCCCCCTGGGTTTTTTTAAAAAAATTTCCACATAATGCTTTACGTTTGTTGAGCCACGTCGGCCCAACCGCTTTATTAGGACGCCCCGACTTTTTTTTTTTTTGATGACGGGAACACCCCAATTTGGGATCTCTACTGGTTTACCGTCATTTATCCACTTTACATAAAAAAATAACAAAGGCAGATCGGGAACAACCTAAGAATTGTGAAATTCCAAATACTAGTGCCGATAGTTCGGAACATTCCAATATACTCTCTATCAAATTCGCTTAGATCAGCAGTTTTTTCCCAACCTGCGCAAAAGTAAGGGCTGGAATGATTCTTTACCTTCAGTTAAATATCATACCCACTTAATTATGTTCCAGGGGCGTAGCAACCACCGTATCAATTTTGGGAAAATAAGCAAAAACTGTAAAAATTAAAGGGCCCTGAAAAAAATCCCAGAAATTTAGATACAGGGTCTCCCCCAAGTCACTATTTTTTTTGTCACGGGCCCTCACGTCATCCGACAGTTCATAGAACAATTTGGGGATGTTCATAATGTTTTGCCTCGTTAGTATATAGATAAGTCTAATTATAATTATAAGCAGCAATAATGTATTTGGGAATTAAAATATATGGCATATGTTAATCCAAAGATTTTTGGGTAAATATTTTTTTGTATATGTGAGTGCATTACCGTACAGCTCCTATTAATTTAAAGCTCTATGCTCCCTGTTTGAGATGGAAATCACAATAACATGAAAACTTTTAAGGTATCAATGATTTTTTTTTTCATGATGTACAAACGAATATATTTTTAATGTTTAGTGTCATTTGAATTAAAATAATCATATAAAATTGTTTTAAAAATATAATTATAATAATTGTAAATTTTGCAATTTTTCGGCAAAAAATGAACATAGAATTTACCTATTTTTAAAACATTTTCCTTTTATGAAAAATTATTCTATAAGAATAATATTTCATCTATATATAGCTCAGACTTCTGTACAGAGCCCGAACAAAGATTTTTGAAATATATAACTTTTAGAAGTGGATGTATCCATATTTTAATGCATCACAGTTGAAAAATTAAAAAAAAAAAATTACCGATTATTATTTTAATTGGTAGTAACTCCAAAAATAAGGTGAATTTGTCACAAATCCTAGTTCAGGGTCTCTGGAGAAGTCTTAGTTACATATAAGCAAAATATTATTATTATAGAATAAGGTGACCAATTGTCCTTCTTTAGGGAGGACTGTCCTTCTTTTATAGGTTCTGTCCTTCCTCGAAAAGTGTCCTCATACTTGTCTTCCTTTTCAATATTTTAAAGGTTTGAATGATTTTTCCCTTTAACATAAATCACGATTTGAAGAAAAATGTATTCATTTAATAATAAAAAAAGAAAATTGTCAAACTTAGAAGAAAAAAATCCAGGCATGACGGAAAAGTTTACCAAAGAAGTGCAGAATTTTTATCAAAAATATTTCCGCTCTGAAACAAATATAATAAGAAATAACATTTTTCAATGGTATTTTTTGACTCAATTACAAGTAAATTGGGCAGATATAGAAAACTGCGTTCAGTTTTTATCGAAAGAAATGCCTGATAATAAAATCGATGACTATTGTCCGTTTGAAGTCACTAAAAGACAATATATGTATACAGACGGAGCTCTATTTAACGAAGTCGCTAAATGACGAAAAAAAGTTCGCTACATGGAATATTCGTTAAATAGAAGTTCATCTTTCAATATACTTTAGAAACCCTATAAAACACATTTTAAATTCATAAACACTATATACGAGGGCTATTCAGAAAGTAAGGAACGTTTCCGTCTGACGTCGCTAGGCCCGCGCCGACCACGTACATTTTGGTGTCTGAGTGCTCGGCATTTCAGCCTGCGTCCAGCCATCACAACGAGAACATTTTAACGCTGCCCGCTTTTTCGATATTCGAACTTAAGATGCGCGCCGTAATTGAAAAATCCTGCCAGTTGGGTGCATTACGTGGTTCGTGATACGGTTTTTGTTGGCAAAAAACCTAAAACCTATGGAAATTTATCGGCAAGTGTGTGAAGTGTATGGAAACAACGTAGTGAATAAAAGTTCAAACCGAAAATGGTGCATTCAGTTTAAAAATGGCCGAACTAACGTTCACGATGAAGAGAAGAGCGGACGCCCTAGCATTGTGACTGATGAACTGGTCACTTAAGTTGATGAAAAGATCCCCATCTTGCACCTAGTGATTTTCACTTGTTTCCAAGAATGAAGAACTCGCTCGCCACACAGCGCTTTGACGACGACAAGGAGCTGCGGGTGCGCGTCACGGAGTGGCTGAGATAGCTAGCGGCAGAATTCTATGACAAAGGAATTTCAAAGCTTATACACCGCTATGATAAGTGCCTTCATTTGTTTGGTGACTATGTTGAAAAGTAGAATTTTAGTCGCTCTTTCTGGTGTATATAATAAATTTTTTTTCGTGTACTTAGTTTCTTTTTCATTCCAAAACGTTCCTTACTTTCTGAATAGCCCTAGTATTTAAAAAAAAATAGTAATTATTCACACCTTTTTGTATATTAAGGTATCCGGACTACGTTCGGAACCGTGATTTTGCAAAAGCGTATAAATGGATAACATTTGTGATATTTAGTGTCACTTATTTAGATTAGAAAATGTGAATAAAATTGTTTTAAGAATAGTATTACAATAAAAAATCATTTAAGTACAATATTTTGACAAAAAATGAACATAGAATGACCCATTTTCAAAATATTCTCCTTTTGTGAAAATTGCTTTTATTATAGTAATATTTTGCCTGTATATAGTTCAGACCTCTCTACAGAGGCTCAAATAAAACTTTTAAAATATATAATTTAGAAGTGGGTTTATCCATGTTTTACACAAATAGGGGAAAAATTTTAAAAAAAAAATGCCGATAATTATATTTCAGGGGTTTAACCTGAAAATAATGTGAATTTTTAAAAAATCATAGTTGACATCTGTACAGGGCCCGGGCTATATACCGAAAAATATTATTATAATGGCCTTTTCCGGAGCATTTTGAAAAAAGGTTATTCTAAGTTCTTTTTTCCCAAATTTTATTTATATAATTTTTTTTTTTTTTTTTTTTGTCAAAAGTCCTTAAAATAATTTTTATATGTATTCTAATCTAAGGACACTAAATATCATGAAAACTATCCATTTTGGCCCCCTTAAATCACGGTTCCCAACTGTCAAAACCTAATATCTTTTAATTTATTATCTTACCCACAAAGGAAAGAAAGGGGGAGGGGAAAGCTGCAAGGAAACAAGAAAAAGAATGTCGAGAAATACACTGCCTTTTCAACATTAAGAAATAATTTCATATTTAAATTATTAAATTTTAAAAATTTTCTCTTAATTTGGGGCATGCAAGTAATTTTAAAACATAGTTTAAAGGAAATAAAACTTTTTAGAAGTCATTAAAAAAAGGGAGGACAAAAAATTTGGGTTAAAAGAAAAAAAGTTCGCTTTAGATAGAAAATACACTTGGTAAGAAGGTTTTTTTACGAAAAAAAATCGTGAAATTTCTTGGTTGGAAAAAGTTCGCTAAATAGAAAAATTCGCAATATAGAGGTTCATAATATGGAGGTTAGACTGTATTTAAATTCTGATAAATTAGAACAACGGGAAAATCAAAATGTTGAAATCGATAAAAGATGGAGGGAAATATTTATATGGAATATGGAGGGAATATGGAATGTGTTCACTTCAAAAAGGAACACATTCCATATGAAAATTTAGTTATTCTTGTTAGATTTGCGTTGTTCAACCCTGGAACTAATGCAGCCGTTTTGAAAGAGGTTTTTCAATTGGTAATGATTTTTGGACAATGAGAAATCAAGATTGAATGTTGATACTTTAGCTGTAGCACTTGCCGTAAAGTTCAATATGAAGGATATTTCTTGCTCTGAAATTTCCGATGTACAGAAAAATGATATATTGACAAAGAAAAAAAAATTGGAAAAATAATTAAAAGGGATGTAAGCGTAACTTGTGTATTTTTGTTTGAATTAATAAAGTGTTTAATATATAAACGTTATAATTTTTCTTACATTTTTCGACCTCTTTTTCATTGCAAAAAAAATTAGTCATCTTGTTATAGAAGTATTTTTCATAAAAAAAAGAATATTTTGAAAATAAGTAATTTTTTTTGTTCATTTTTTTGCCAAAATATTGCATTTAAATAATTTTTTTTTTAGTAATAATATTATAAATTCTTTATAATCTTTATTGTAATAATATTCTGTATTCTCATGTAAGTGGCACTAAATCTTAAAAAAATATATTCATTTGTTCGCTTTTGAAAGTTACGGTTCGCACAACGTAGTAGGATACCTTAAAACAATGTTCTTCCTGCAAATATAAAAGAGAACATACGTGTTCAATTTTATTTCCATTTACAAATTAATTATTATAGAAAGCACTGGCAGCCTTTTTATAAGCTTAAAATTCATTTGCTTTCTTAATTATAACTTATTTAAAGGAACATTCTCTAAAAAAAGTAATTCCATATTTAAATTATTTTTCTGCAAATGCTTATTGACTATTGAAAAAATCTATTCAAACACTGTAAATATAATTAAACATATTACACTTTTAGTATTTGTGCCACAAGCTGCGAAGAATTTTTTTTCTACATTTACTCCATTTAACAAGTCTTGAGAATTAAAAAAAAATAATAATTAAATAAAATACTATGAATTAATAATTACAAGAAATAACGCGATTTACTCCAAACAAAAAATAATCGAGAGAAAATGTATATATACGAATATCATTTTGATATAAACTAATCTTTACTAAAATCGTCATAATTTAGTCAGAATCAATAGCTTTTTAATGGACAACAATCACGAAGCTTTTTTAAAAAGTAGCTTACAGTCCAATTAAAATTATTTCAGAAATTTCTAAATAAAATTACACAGCAATAAAAATACAAAATATCAAAACAGACCAAATATACGAATTTCTTAAGACATCCCCCCCCCCCAACACATTTTAATTTTTTTTTTTTTTTCAAATAATATTATCTGCAACAGATACAAATAGTCAAAAGTTTCAGTAAACTGCTGAAAAATCAACAATAATGTGTTCACAATTAATCCTTCTTTAGATAACCAAGTTTTTAATCCGTAACCATTCCGAAAACACTCTCAAGAGAATCCCAAAACAATAGAACTTACCCTAAATCAAGAAATGGAAAAACACTTTTCGGTGTTGTAGGTAACAGAAATCGCAAACAGAACTGGACTTGTTGTGTGCACATATCTCTCTTTGAACTAAATCACCATCTAAAACTTTCCAGCGAGCGGAAAATTGCTTTCTCTCACTGAATCTACATTACTCTGTCTTCACTTGAATTTTCAACTCAACTAACGACGTCGATGAAATAAACTTGGAGGAAATTTAATACGGCCCTGAAATTATGAGTCACCAAAATTTATAGGATGTGTCTTTCATCCATTTAATAGTACTGTGAAAGTTGAGATGAGCGTGAAATTTTTATTTTACTTGCTTAAATTATTTTTCTGAAATGTTAAGCGACCGATATGGAGTGTTGTCCTAAATGTTTCGACCGGAAAAAGAAATTTATTTTTAACCCTCTATCTACGACATTATGATTTATTGCAATTTTTTCATACAATATAATTTTTTTGACTCACTACATTGAAAATTAAAGGATATAGATAAATAAAATACTCAACTTTTTGGGAAATTTAATCCGTTAGAGCTAATTAAATTGGTATTTTTAAGTACCGTCACTACACGAAATATTCTCATAATATAAAATGACCGTATGAACTTTTTAACGGATTTATAACTCGTAAAAATGCTAAATAACCAAAAAAACACAAATTTTTTGTAAAAATTTTTTTTTGAAAATTATAAATTTTTAAAAGCTTTTTTACTTTTTTAAGCATAGAAACAGGTTTTACGCATAGATTTAATTTGATGTTATTCAAAGAAACGG
>BMAV01002318.1:0-10770 GCA_019973955.1 Trichonephila inaurata madagascariensis
GCAGGTAAAACGTACCATCTCGGCTCATCCCGAGTGTAGCTCGGGAATGGTGAAAATTTACTCTGTGCAATCCGTCTTTCCCGAATAATTTCATATGTACTTTTTATGGTTTCGAATAAAGAAAAAGAACCACTCGGTGGGATTTTATGCAAAAAAAGACGTCTTCTTGCTCAGCACCCCTCTTCACGGTTGTCTGAAATACACTTTGTTGACTACATTCCCCCAACATAGAAGAAAACTAATCCAACTGTCATCCATCCGGTACAGTGGTTAACGTCGCTGACTGCTGTGCTGTTGGGCTTGGGTTCGAATCCCGGAGAAGACATGGATGTTTGTAAATGTATAGTGCCTTTGCGGTATGGGGGTAGTTTAAATAGCCGTCGAGCCGCAAGTCCTCTCGTGATGTTGTGGAAGGGCCCTGATCCCCCAAGGTGTTATCCCTCAAAATTGGAGCGGAACCGAGTTAAATTGTTCTGTCACCTGTTTGGTGCTCAAAGCTACGGCTAGCGACAGTCGTCACCCTGCCATTTCGCAGGCCTTGATCTGACCTTTGCCGATCACGTGGAATTAGTAACAACAACAACTAATCCAACACGACTGTGTACTATTTGCTGCGGAAAAAGAGACAGTAAAGATTAAAGAAGGCAAGAAGAGAAACAAGATTCCACTGTTCAGATTCCGATGTTAGGTTATGTGCAGTAACGTGTTTTCGAATTCATCATATAAAATCAAATTTTAATTAATAATTTCTTAAAGGGGTTTATCCATGTGTGATGGCCTGTTTTTTAAGCATTCTAAAGGAATTTTTTTATTGCCGACCTGTAAAAAGATATAACTTTAAGTTTTTTTTTTTTTATCATTTATTTATATGTATTTGAAGAGTATGTATAGTAATGTTTAGCCAAAAATATCCAATGGAACGTGAGTTACAGCCCTCTAAACACACCCGCCTCGAAAAAATTAACACTCACTTGCTCCACGATTCAGGTTAATTGGCTTATTTGAAATAAAAAAAAAATTAATGCGTTTTAATCTATAAACTTAAATGCACAGAATGAACTATACTCTATTGAAAATATCAAAAATTGTATTTTTGGTAGAACCTCTGAAGAAAAAGTTTCGAATTTCATGGGTTTTTCGTTATGCTTTTGTTATAAAAAATAGAAATATTTTGAATTTTGGAATGATCGTAGTCCGTTTTGTACGCGTGCTGAGTCTGCCTTATAAATATGAAATCATTCGGTGAAACCGTTCTTGAGATATGATGGAGGAAAGTTTCAAGTGAAAAACGCATTTAAAGTTTCAAGTCCGATAAACACAATAAAAATATTAACTTAGCGATAGGAACAGCTGCTCTTCTAACAGCTGCTTCTTTATAACGACTGCGAATTTTAAAAAATCGCTTGATCACCGTATTATAGACATGTTAAGAAAGCAATTTCTGAAAAAAAAAAATCGGATTTTTTAAAAACTTTTCACATGGGTGAACCACCTTAATCATTTACGTAAATGCATAATATAAATATAAAATTTGCTATTACAAATAAATGCTAAGTGTTCTAAGCTTTATATTTATAGTTAGCGTGAGTTGACTCCAAAGTCGAATGAATTTTTAGATACATAATGCAAAACTCTAAGGTAAATTACTCATTTATTTAAATATATTTTTTGTAATAACTTTAGAAAATTTTATTTGCAAATGGAGCTATTATGTTTAAAAAGATACGTATGTTTGAAAATAAGCACAAAAAAATAGACATTTTCTTTTTATCTTTAATCCAAAAATAAAATGGACATTAAAAGGGTTAAAAACATTAATACTAAATGTAAATCATTTTCATCTTGATTATATTCTACGCATAAAACTACTTCGATCATTATATAATTCCTAAATGAAAATACTTACATACGAAGCATTCTTACCTCTTATAGTAGTTTCAATCGGATATTAAGAAAGATTTACTTTAATGATGACGATGATATATATTAAAAATCATTTGAGTTTTAAATACGTTTCTGATTGATTCTTTACTTCTTTAGCTCAGAAAATAAAATAAGAATTTCAATGAGAAAAATAATATTTAGAAATAATTAAATATTTTGAATCAGCTGAAAAAATATGTATTTAAGGAAACTATTCCATTTCTTCATTACTAAAGCGATACTCTATTGAGATTTTATATCACAGATGTTTTCGGTTCAAGTAATATTCACATTTCCAAGAATTTTCAAATAATGAGTCTCGGGAATTTCTAAATGCATATCAATTATTTATATTATTCAAACATTTATTTATTTTTTGCTTTTAGTTACAGCATTTATTTCTTCGAAGAACTTTTCCTAATTATTTTCTAAGAAATCTCTGATTTTTTTAAAAATTATTTTTGTATACAAAAGCTTTATCTACCTTGAAAACCTTATTTCCATAACAACTTCCAGAACAATCAGGATTAAAAAAAGTATGAAAAACAATTTTAATCAAAAGCCATACGTAAGTAAAATAGTGAAAATATTTCATATTGTCATGTTTGAGGTTTATTATTGGAATTCATGTTATTTGAAATGTGTTTTTTCAGCGTAATTATTCCAGTTCGTGATAAAATATTAAAAAAAAAAATTATAATATTTTGAAAATTGAGTTTATTATTTTGGCAACCAATCCTTTGTGGAGGATTGTTTCTTAACGGACATTTTATTTATTTCTTAACTGAATCATGTCAGATAATAACCTCTTCCAGGTTAAATTTCTTTTTGGATTATGGATTAAAAAATGTCAGTTTTTTATGCTTATTTTTAAACATACATATCTTTTTAAACATAATAGTACCTTTCGCATGCAAAATTTCCAGCAAATTAATGTAAAAAAATCTAATTAAATAAATTAGTAATTTACCTGTAAAGGTGGCTTTCTGTATGGCAGAAATTACAGGACTTTGGAGTCCATTCACTCTAACTATCAATATAAAGCTAATAATACCTAGCTTTTATCTTGAATTAAATTTTTTTTTCATCTTTTGCGTTTAAATAAATGATTATGAAGTTATTAAAGTATCCAACTACGTTCGGAACCGTGATTTTGCAAAATCGCATAAATGGATAATTTTCATGATATTTACTCTCACTTAGATTAGAATACATGAATAAAATTGTTTTGAGGACATTTTGACAAAAAAAAATATTTAAATACAATATTTTGGCAAAAAAAAAACTTAGAATAATCTTTATTCAAAACTGTCTCCTTTTGTGAAAAATGCTTCTATTATAATAATATTTTGCCTGTATATAGCCCAGATTTCTCTATATGGAAATATTTGAATGGAAAAAATTTTAAAATGTAACCGAAACTTAAGGTTAGAAAACTTCAAATATCTGTAAAACTAATGTGTTATTAGATCTGATATTTGGTGGCAAGTTTCACAATGTGAAATGGGCCACAATGAAATACAAAAGAAAAAGTTCTAGATTTGTAGGGTACTGTGTAGCCTTAAAATAATTCATTTTATTATTTTTTTTTCAAGTTTTCCACTTAGATTTTTTTTTCTGAAAACATCCAGCGTAATTAGTTAAAACATAATTAATTAGCTTATCTATTTTTAAATTTAAAAAATTAGGTTTTAATAGGTTTAAGTTAACTAGTATCTCGAACGTTATAGACAGTGTGGACATTTTTTGAAGTTGTTTATTAATTCTTTTTTTATTAAATACTTAAGATTTTAGCATTTATAAACATACATAAATAATTGTTTTATCTAAATTGCAAAATCAAAAATTCTAACAGCATCAAAGTAAAGTTTAAGGAAACAATTTTGAAGTCAGATACTCAGTAAAACTTTAAACTCAATACAAAGTGAGTGGTGCTATTAAGAAACAGGAACAATAAGAGGAAAGCAAATATATGTTTTATCGTTCTTTTTCTAGAATGCTACTTAATTTATCTTGTTCTGAATTGAGTCATTTCTTTAACGAGTGCTACACCGTCTCAGAGATATATATGTATGTTGATTACCGATTCCTTCTTAATTGCCTCGATGAAATTTGAAATATTTCTTACGACTTCTAAGGTCGTTAAAGAGATTGCCTTCAAAGACTAAATGGTGAAGAATTCGAACACATGTCATTAAGAACACTTAGTTCGATGAATAATTTTCCAAAAGTAAATGAAATAAATTCCAAAATGTTAGTATTTAAGATGCAGCACGAATTACTTCCGTTAGTAAGCATAATTATCAGTCGGAAAGGGAACAAGAAGGATCATTGAATTTAAGGGCACATAGCAGGGATATCAGTCCAGTGAGTCCAATAAAAACATTGTTCATAATTTTTTTTTAAGTCAATACCGACTTAAATCAACAAAGAAAATTTTTATTTTAGCTACTTTTTATTAAACAGTTACACTTAATATAAATATGTATATACATATGACAGAATCACAACATTAAGTGGTAATTAATTTTTATTAATTATCATTAAAGTATCGTATTGTCATTCAAAACAATAGTGTATATAAAATTTCAGTTCAACTGAATGCTTTAAAACGCGAGAAAATAAATCCTCTTAAAGTTTTGACCCAAGTCACCAAAAGGATCGCTAAGTCGCCAAAAATGATGCCAATGTGGCTGCATTTGTAATTCTTTAAATGATTAGTTTAAAATAAATTAATTTTTATTAATTACAATTAAATTATTGTACTGTCGTTCAAAATATTCATGCATATAAAATTTCAGCTCAATTGAGCGCTTTAAAATGTATTTTATTAACGATTGAAAATCCCACCAAGATAAATAAATAAATAAATATTTAGAGAGAGTATGAGCTAATATATTTGGAATTGAAAAATGTTGAAGAACGATAATTAAACATATAATGAAAATCAGTGCGTGTTTTACTTAAGGTATTCTTCCCTTTCACCTTATGGATCTGGAATATCTTTTTAAAAATTAAAATTAGGAATTTATTTCTAGGGGTTTAAAAAAGAATTGTGAATGAAATTTGATAACTGCTTACAGGTTGTAGGTTAGTACTTTACAACCCCATGAAAAAAATAACTGAATGATATGACTTATGAAAAAATTCTTAAGATTTCTAAAGAACCCTGGGCCCCCTCTGCAAACCTGACTCTTAAGGGGACTCGTTGTAGTTTGAACAATTTTTTTTTTATTTATGTATTCAACAAATTATATTTTAGCATTTCATATAATGTTTCTATTCAAGAAAATGATACGAGATGAAATTTTTCACATATTATTCGCAAAATTCGAAAAATTTAAGCTTTTTGAAGAAAATTTGGAAAATTTAAAAATTCTACTCCTTTTGTAATTGTTACTTTTCAGCCTGAAATTTTATTATAATATTCTTAAGAATGCTCTAAATATCTTTAGGGATCGATTTTACAATAACTTAATCTGTTCTGAAAAAAAAACAATAAAATGTTGATATGCATGCTAAAATTCAACAAAAAGGCCAATATCTCCTTCATTATTTTTTTTTAAGTATTCAGTGTACAACAAAAAGAGATCCCTAATTTTTATGATATGCTATATATGTAACACAAAGGGAAAAAATGGTTGGTAAATAATTGTGGAAGGAGTATCATTTTGAATGCACTAATGTATGAAGAAAACCAAAACTTAGAAAACCACTTTAATGTTTATAATTCTCAAAAAAAAATTGTAATATGCTTAAATATACACCACTTAACGACATTAGTTATATATTTTTCCTTAAAATAATTGCATTTTCGTATTTTTTCAACCCATGCATTTTTAAAACAGATAAATTTTTAGTGAGTATTCATTGTACAAGAAAATTCAAGAAAAAGGTTATTTATTTATTTTTTGTATCATCACAGAAATTTAAGTTTTTTTCTTCATATACTATTGAAATATTATATTTATATGAAAAACTTATGCGTAATAAGAACTGAATTTATGAAATTATTAATATAAAATGCCTTAATTCGAAAGTTTTGCTTGCACATATTTCACAAAGAAAAAAAAAATTACATTATTGTAATGCTTTGGTAAAACAAATGGCCAGAGCATTTAAAATACGTATGAGGGGGGGGGCGAAATGGTAGTTGAAGTGTTGAGATTATTTTTAATTATACTAATACTTTTGTGGCGCAATTTTTTAGCAATATTTTGATTATTAATTTTTCAAAATAACTGTCATACGATACTTTAAAAATTGATTATGTTACTCTATTAAGAACAAGTTGCAGATATAATAATTAAATTTCAATTACGATATTTTAATTTGAATTAATCGAAAAAATTAAAGTTTATAGGAAATTGCAGGTGTACGAACACTTTTGTAGTCCACTGTATATCACACCCTCCAAACTGAACAAATTAACACAAAATACAATTATTGTGTTGTTCAAGTTGAAGCAAAACAAAATTTTAAAAAAAAGTTACGTATAACTTTAGGAAAAAAAAAACTTTTTGGGGATTCGTGCTAGAACAAAAAATTCGAGTAAAATAGTATATTGGTGAATCGTATTATTTCAAAATCGTGCAAATAAGACCATATAAAATAAAGAGTTGGATGTATATGTTCTTTTTAATTATTGAAGTCGGACTTAGATTATTATTGGCTAAGGGTTTTCCTTTACCAGATAAGAAACAAACATTACCAAAATTATTAAACAATGCACCGTATCCCACAGCTTTTAAAACAACCTTCTTCTGACAACCCAAAAATTCTTGGTAACTTAAGACTTCTGAAACAACGAGGTATATTGTTTCTAGAGTTAAAAGGTTAACCCACTCGCGCGCGTCTTCACTTCTCAACCCTCCGCACTGCTTGACACCGCTTTGTGGCGTTTCTGAATGCAATTTGATACGCTTGAAGACACAGAAAGTGGAAGTGATATTATGCATGCAATGCGTCTTGGAAGTTGCTTAAATGAAAGAGGGTGGTTGAATTCAATCATGTCTTGAATTATATTGAGAACACCGGCATTGTAAACATGTGTGTAAAGAAGCGTTTCTTAAACTGTAGGACGTGCCCCCTTAAGGGTTCGTGATAACTGTACGAGAGGAATATTGAAACGGTACGGTATATTGAAAAGTCGAAAACAAAAGATTACTTAAGAAAATAATTAATTTAAGAAAAGTAAAAAAGCTAAATACATTCTGACATAATAAAAAAGGAAAACATATTTACACTGATATAATACACTTATAAATGTATCAGTACTGTGCAATATATTTTATAACTAATTTAACAATACAAAGTTAGGAAAAAGTTTAAAAATTACCAGTGAACCCATGGGCTTTTCATATAAAAAAATTATATCCAAATATTAATATTCATCTTGATAATTTGTACGTTTTATAATTAATCTCTTTACTGCCGGTAAAAAGGTTATTGTTAGAAAGGCTAAAATCTATACAATTTGCAAATGTTAAAATCTCGAAACTGTTAGGTTGCCAACACGCCTTAAACTATAATATTGTTTTTATTTATTATGTCGTTCTTTAAAATAATTCTTTGGGTATTGTGAAATGCAGATTAATAGGTTACCTTAACGGCACTGAATCTCTCCTTTCTTGTTCCAATCTCAAAAAGAAACCAGCTGAAACATTCCTTTTGCATCAAATCTCTTTGATGAGACTATGTTCTAATAATAAACATTAGATGGATCTAGCTTCTGCTAAATGCGAATTCATCCTTTCAATTAGAAAAATTAAGTTTCCGTCTGGAATATTACCTTTCTAGCCCCCTCCCCTAGAACAAGAAACGATGGGAAGTGCCCCATGGAAAAAGATGTGTGGCTTATTAATTGAATTAATTGAAAGGTAATGTAAAGCCGATTTTGTGAGAACAAAATGTGCCTTTCTCTGAAATCATTACACGTGAAGAAGAATCTGCCCAGAATTGTTTTGATATTAGTTTTAATGAAGGGAAGGTTCAAATCTTTGATAATCTTATTCATCGTGGATCTTTTCTTTCTCTTAACTTGCTTTGCTGAGGTAGTTTCCCAATGATCAATTTTAATTAGATTTTGCAACTTTTGCCTCCTTTACAATTTAGTGTATTAAAATATTATTGATAGCACAATTTTCTTTTAACCTGGGCACGTTGGACACATAATCACACCAGGCTCACAAAATCTTTAAGGGGACATTGTACGATTTACGCAAAAATATTTAATTTAAGGATTTTCAAAAATTTTTTAGTTGCCTCCTATGTGTGTATCCTATGTAAAACAGATTTTGGGCTCCAAACTTCATAAAAAGCTAGCCATTTAATTTTTAAGGAAAACAATTAAAATTTGTGAAGGGATTTTAAAGTGCCACTTCTCTTGCCAACATTTACGTACTCGCATGAAGTTTGATTTACAAGTACGTCAAACAATGTATAACAAAAGATGGTATGAGTTTTGCTATTACATCATTGGTATTCGTACAATACTTTTTTCGTGAATGTTTACTGGAAATTCCTTAAGAAATGTATAAATTATGAATTTAATTATTTTTCTGAAATATAAGTATTGCTTTCATTCAAAATTGTATACCAACTTTTGTTATATGTTCGATTGGCAATAGGTTAAAAAAAAATGCAAAGCATTAGGCACAATAGAAAAAAAAAGCCTTAGCATTTTAAATGAAGACAAACTAGTTATCTTTCTGAGATAAATAGGTTTAAAGGTTTGATTTGTGTGCCTTAGGGATGTGACTAAAAACGAACGTAAAAGAGATAGAAATTCTGCATTTTTTTTAAGTTAAGAGTTTTCAAGTTTTGTAAGGTTATAGAAAAGTATATAAAGAACAATTTAGGCTACAAAAATTAGATTTGATTTTTGTCAATTGAATCGTACTGTGTTTCCTTAATTCCTGAGAAAATGTCAATTTTTCTTACCAATGATCTTATAAGTATCCTCTTATATGACAGTCTTTATAAGAATAAAAATTTATTTGTCACATATCTCCATTTTTTGGGTGAGTGGAAAACGAACTTAAGGTACTTGAGGTGTCAGAGTTTCCCGCGAGACCACTTTCAATCCAAAATATTTTTTTTTTAAGAACAAGCTACATTTTCGTATTGTGAACAACTTAGTGGTTTTGATTGCTGTTATTATGCTCATTATTATTATTGCTGCTCATTATGGTTCAGAATTGTAAATTAACAAAATATAAAAAAGTGTGTGGGCTTATGACCACACGATATAAGTTACAAATTCAAATTTTATGATGCTATTTCAGGGATTAGTTAGATGAATAAAAAACTAGGGGATATTAGTATTGCCCTATAAAATTATTTATTCTCATATGTCTGTACTCCAAAAGAAATATTTTTTGCGAAATATGTAATTCTATTTGTGAATTAATTGTACTCTAAGAAGAAAACAATAGGTTTTTATAGTAGCTGAAATAGATTATAAATACTTTAGATTCAAAATTATAATTAAATATCTAAGAAAAAACTCCATCAAGCGTTGTTCCAAGCGTTGCTGTTGTTAACAATGCTTGGCTTTTTAAAACGCATCATTCAAATTCGTGCTCCAGCAAGAGGCGCCTAAAGAATTTAACACTTCAAAAAAAAATGAGCATCGCGATCTGTATTGGAGGGACAAGAAGCTTTGGGAAAAGTAATTGATCATGCGAATGGTGTCAATGTTGTCGATACTGTAACAGCTAATTACGTGCAATTTTGGTTTCGTCAATTCCGTTTAGGTATTTTTGATGTTAAAGATACACCTCACACACAGGTAGACCCGTCGTCGAAAATGTCGATAAAATCACAGAAACTATCGAAGTTGACTGGCATGTCAGTAGTCGTAGAATGGCCCAAAAGCTAAAGATTGACCATAAAACAGTTTTAAGCAATTTGCGCAAAGTTGGATTCAAAAAGAAGTTCCATGTTTGAGTGCCACACCAATTAACACCAAAAAATATGATATATCGAATTTCCATCTGCGAAGCCCTGGCCAAATGGAATGAAATCGACCCATTTCTTAAACGGATGGTGACTGGGGATGAGAAATGGGTCACATACTACAATATTGTGCGAAAACGATCGTGATCAAAGTGGGGGTGAAGCAGCTCAAACGGTGGCCAAACCAGGACTAACGGCCAGGAATGTTCTACTGTGTATTTGATGAGACTGGAAAGGAATAATTTATTAGGAGTTGCTTCCGCATGGCCAAACACTAAATTCAGATCTCTACTGTCAACAAATGGACTGTTTGAAGCTAGCGATTGACCAGAAATGGCCAACAGAAGAGGTGTTGTGTTCCATCAGGCCACACACTTCTGTAGTGACTCGCTAGAACCTCTGGGAGCTTGGTTGGGAAGTTTTAAGGCATTCACCACATAGTACAAACTTGGAACCAAGCGATTACCACCTTCTTCTCGCATTGCAAAACTTCCTGAGTGATAAGAAATTGAGATGAAGAGAAGATTGTGAAATTGGATTATTAGATGTTTTCGCCAATAACGGCCAAGACTACTTCTATGAAAGAGGAGTTATGAACCTACCTTTACAATGGCAATAAGTTATACAACAAAACGATGCATGTTTCACCCAAATGGGACAAACGGAAGCATGTTAAATAAAGTCTTGATTTTCCTGCAAAAATAATGGATATCTTTTTCCCAACCTAATATATATATATATATATATATATATATATATATAACTAATAGTATAAATTAAAAAAATTGTGTGATAACTTTAAAATTTAAAATTAAAATTCAATTTTTTCCCGTTTTTGCATATTGTTAAGCATTATGCTTAGTTATATGCAAAAAAAAAAAAAAAAAA
>BMAV01002318.1:19951-33241 GCA_019973955.1 Trichonephila inaurata madagascariensis
CACACACACACACACACACACACATATATATATATATATATATATAATGTGTGTGTGTATAAATTTTATAATAATTAAAATAAATAAACAATTCTCTTTTTTATTTATATGTGAACTAGGAATTTCATTAACCTCCCGATCGTGCGGGTTGAGCGTTACTTGAGTCACTGCAGCTATAAAAGTAAGTTCTTACCATGCAAGCTTTCTTTGCTGTTTCAATAATGTCGATATAAGCCTAAATAAAAACGAAGTATATTAATATATAACTTAAACCATATTTTCTTGGGCGTTACCGTGGACAAGTCGTCTTTTTCTTCCTCTGGGCTTTATTGCAATTAATTTTCTTTCACACATTTGATGAGGGGCATGGCATTTTCATTTTTTACACTGATATCCGTATGCATGCCCCCCCCCCCAAAAAAAAAGAAATCTGGGTTTTGCCGTGGGAGTTTGTATGTTGTGATTGAAATATTTTATTTTTTTAAATAATAAAATTTGTTTATACATTTTATTATTTTTCATGGAATGCTGTCCTAACTTTTAAAGAAAAACTTTTTCATGTGTCCCAAAGGTGAAGAATTCGCACACAAGAAGAAATTTTCCAAATGTTGAATAAATCAGATTGAACTTATATATATATAGATCAGCACTTAATGATCTTTAGGATGATGACGATGCTGCGAACAAAATATATGAATCACGTATACTGGAAGGAGAATCAAGTTCAGATCAGAGCAATGAAAAAAAATCTGGAAATATTTGGAAAGACAATTTTGGATCATTCTTTACCATAAAAGTATCTTAAACTCATTCATTTCATTGTTTTAGATGTTGCAAGTTCTTGGATTCTGTGCAAACAAGATGCAATATCAAATAAAATTCCTCCAAAAATCAAGCTGGATCAATTACAATTTAAATTAGAGATAGTTGAAGCGCGTTAGCAGCCGCTCCACCTACTAACAAAAGTATTTTAACTGATGATGAAGAGGACAGTGTTGTAATTCCACTAGCAAAAAGATCGAAGTGTTATAATCCGTCTGCTGTAAATGTCATGCCTTTTATCTTGGCCATTCCCGGATAAAAGGCTTGAAATGTATAGTCATTTTCGATATGTTGATGACATTTCAAGGCCTCTCAAGTACAGATTTGAAAACTACGAAAGTGGTTCGAAAACATGTGAAAAATGCAATGTTTATTTATCCTTGTCTAAAACAATACATGTTTTAAAGAATTTCACAGTAAATAAATAATGAAAATATAATTAGTTATACATCGATAATTTTCTTAATTGAAACAATTTTAATTGAACTAAAATTGTTTCTTTTATCAAGTTAGAACTTAAAAGTTATAAAATTTCATAGGTGACCTGTGTTTTGCAGATAAAGCTGAACCCACATGATCGTGCGGGTACTGTCTACGTTCCGGGGGGGGGGGGGCTTGAAATATTTTTCCTAGTGTCATTGTAGTTAATACAGTATTAATAACCAGAAGAATTTAATATTTAAAATAAAAATAATTCGGGACTTAAAGGGATAATTTGTACAATGGGGGTTCGGCCCACTTTACTTTTGGGGAGAAACAATCAATTATCCTAATCTAGTAGGACTAAATCAGTCATGTAAAAGAAAGAAAGAAACTTTTTTTGTTATACAACGCGTTATTTAAAAATAGCGTTAAAAATACTGGTTAAACAGAATTAGTTGTACTTTGTTCTAAAATGCTTTGCTGTAATGAAATTATGAAATAAAGCTAATAAAAGAAAAAATAAATCGCATTTTTCTAATTTTCTTAAACATTTCAGGTTTTTTACCCAGTTTTTATATGAATTGAAGAATTTAACAAGAAAATGTCGAAAAGAGAAATATGTCTTTAGAAAGAGGCCTGTATCCTCCAGAAGCACTTGGGGGCTGCGGTAGCCCAGTGGTCAGGGTATCGGATCATGACAGGCATGTCATGAGTTCGAGCCCAGTACCACTACAGAACCACCGTGTAGGGCAGCAATGCACGTTAAATCTGTCGAGAGCTGAAACGTCCTCCTGTTGGTGTGGTGTGGTAGCTAGGAGGGGTGTCGTTCACGTCACTTGACCATGGTTGAAAATTACGTGGTCCGTCACCAAAAGCCCTGGTGTAGCTGAACAGTGAGACGTTAATATTCACTCACTCACTCCGGAAGCATTTCGGGTTTTTCTTTTTTTGGAAGATGCCGTCTTCTCTCAAAAATATTGAATGACAAACATTCAACGATCGAATTTGCATCCACGAAGGCTCCGTGCAATATGTATTCAGAGGCGTATAATTCCATTCAAAATATTTCCATTTCTCGCCTAGATATTTAAATTTAATATAAGGACTACAGTTTTCTTCGGCCGCATGTTGAAGGACTTCAAACGTGATATGCAGAATAAGAGTAATTTGCAAGTTGTGGAATATGTTGCAATTTCATACTCAAGGTGCATCATAAAATACATTCACTTTCTTGACACCGTTGGTAAATGTATTTACACCGTTTCTTATCTATCCCTCGGTAATACTTCAAAATTTTATTTCATCTGAAATCCTACATACTGTACTTATTTTTCATTTCTTCCTACTAGTTTTTTTTCTGCTTGCAACTAAATTATTCATATATGTTGCTGTATTTCTTTTAAAAAATGGGCCTCTAGTAAGTAGATAAAATAAAATCATCATACATATTGAAGCAATTTTACTTTTGATAAATGTTTCGGGTGATATAACATTTTATACTTTATTCAAAACAGGATGTGCATTTTTTTATCCGATTTTCCTTTTTTATATCTAACACACCGTATTATTGCATTTAAATTCCTCCTTATTTAATTTTTTTTACTTAACTTTAAATTCTTAAATTTCTCTATCATTTCGTAGCTTGGCTTGCTCGAGTTCCTCACTACTCAATGATTTGTCGAGTTTCTCATTCAGACTTTAATGGGGCTACCTTCGGACCAATTTTTGCGAAATATTAGGTTGGTGCAAAATAATCCATTATTTTTTCTGTAGATGACTGTAGTGTCCATATCTCGTTAAGTATCGATCAAACAAATTCAAATTTATGCTCGTTGTCAAGGTGACATTTCACACTAAAAAATTATTTTCCTCTTTTCCAAATCCTACTATTAGCTCGCACTGTCTATATATTTATTTATTTATATATTTGTATATTTATTTATTTATCTTGGTGGAATTTTCAATCGTTAATAAAATACATTTTAAAGCTGAATTGAGCTGAAATTTTATATACAGGATCATTTTGGATGACAATACAATAATTTAATTATAATTAATAAAAATTAATTGATTAAAACTAATTATTTAAAGAATTACAAATACAGCCATGTTGGAGACTTTGCGACCCATTTGGCGACTTGTGTCAAAACTTGGAATAGTTTTTTTCTCACGTGTTAAAAAATTCGGTTGGACTGAAATTAAAAGGACAATACGATACTTTAACGATAATTAAAAAAAAAAAATTACCACTTAATGTTATGATTCTGTCATATGTATATACATATTTATATTAATTGTTACAATTAAATAAAAAATATCTAAACAAAAATTATTTTTTTTTTTTTTTATTTTTATTAAATTTATTTAATTTTTTTTTTTTTTTTGTATTATTTAGAATATAAACTGTATTTGGAGCTAATGACCCACAAGCGATTTACCTGGAAACAAAATATTGCATTAAATTTCCGTGAAAAATCCAGGAAAGTTGATTCGCCAACACAAGATTTTATTTAATATTGGTTAATTGTAATTCATCTCATTCCTTAGTCACGGATTTTGATGAATAACTTCTGAGTTTGTAAACATATTTCATAATCGTAAGCTGATCTAAAATTTACATGAAATTTCAAACAAAATGATACAAAAAACATTTGCTTTATTTAATTATTAGTTGAAAAAATGTAAGAAAAACCAAGAAAATTCTTCATTTTTGTTAGTAACGCAGTATTTTTCAATAGTATAATAGGTATGTTTAAGCAGAGAACTTGAGGTATGGCAAAATATCTTTGAATTTATTCAATTCCTACTATATTAGCTCACGATCTCTATATATTTATTTATTCAATTCTAATATTAACTCACACTCTACGTATTTATTTATTTATCTTGGTGAAATTTTCAATCGTTAATAAATACATTTTAAAGCTCTCAATTGAGCTGTAATTTTATATACATGATTATTTTGGATGACAATACAATAATTTAATTATAATTAATATAAATTGATTGATTAAAACTAATTATTCAAAGAGTTACAAATTCAGCTACGTTGGCATCATTTTTAGCGACTTAGCAACCCTTTTGACGACTTGTGTCACGATTGTTTTGGATAACAATACGATACTTTAATGATAATTAATAAAAATTAATTACCACTTAAGGTTGTGATTCTGTCATATGTATAAACATATGTATATTAATTGTAACTATTTAATAAAAAGTCGCTAAAATAAATTTTTTCTTTGTTGATCTAAGTAGGAATTGAATTAAAAAAAAAATTTTTTTATATTACTTGTCTGTTTGGTATTCATTGATCAACTATTAATAGATGTGCCGACTTTTACTTAAATAAAGAATTTCGTTTGTTATTAACTCCTCGGTTGGTTTTTTTCCTTGAAAGCTGTTTGGTGTTCCCTTTTAAAAATTAAAAAAAAAAAAAAAAAATATCATGAAAAGGAATTAGACTGGAAATTTCACCTTCAAATTAAAAGAACAAAAACATAAAAAACAAACAAGTAATATAAATTTTTTTTAACGTCATTTCCTACTTTGTTAGAAAAACGAACCGCTACCATATGTTGCAGTAAGTCGTAACTTTGACATAAATACAGCAAAATAAATTTAAAATTAAAAACAAAATTTAATTAATGAGTTAATCTTTATAAACATTGTATTAACATCAAGTGTCATCGACTACAAGTTGGAAAAAATGTGTTTGAACTTGATGAATAGAAAGTATTTTATTAACGATTAAAAATTTGAACAAGATATAGATATATGTGGAAAGAGTAATTTAATAGTAGGAATTCAAATAAAAACATTAATTTGATTATCAACTCATAGAACTTCTCTGAAATTATTTATTGCATTGTACGAACTGAATACTTCAACACAAAATACAATTATACTGAAGAAGGAAATGATGTGTTCAAGATAAAGAAAAAAGTGATTATAAAATTCGGCTAGTTTCCTCAAATTTGCGTTTCTCAAGCTGTGGAACGCGCAACCCTGGGGGGGGGGCCCGGCGGGGGGCGTGATAATAATACGAAGGGGACACGAGCATGTTGAAAATTCGAAAACAAATGATTATTTCAAAAAATTATTAATTTGCTAAAAGTGAACAAACAAAATACATTCTGACATAAAAAAAAACAAAATACACATTTTCACTGTTATGATGTACTTATAAATGTATTATAACAGTACTGCGCAACGTATTTAACAATTAGTTTATCAATACTAAGTTAACAGAACAACATTAATAATTAGCAATGACCCCATGTTTTTTTTCATATGTAAAATTATTTACAAAAATTAATACTTATCTTGATAATTAATCCCTTGACTGCCGATTAAAAGTTACGCGAATCCCTCCCCAATTGCATCGAGAAAGGAATAAATAAGCAAATCCTCTGATATAAGTAAATCCTACTCAAATACTGTCAAGTTCCTTTTGTTACATTCAAAAGGCTTCGGAATAATGTTATGGATAGCAGTGCAAAGAAAATATCGTACTTCAGAAAGACGTATATATACGCCTAAGGCAATGGCGTATTGTAGTATAGAGTTATTGAATTAAATACAATATTGTTGTATGGAGGGGGCGCGATGAAAACTTTGAGTCTTTGAGAAGTACTGTTTTAACTACAGAATACAAAGTAAAAAAGGCCATGACGTAGGCTAAGTCACTCACAAATGCGCGTAAATCAACCGTCACTTTTGATTCTGTGAAACTAAGAATTAAATATATATACACTTGAAACAGTAGCTATGTAACAATATAACTTTGGTGTCTATAAACCTATATAAGACGTGTATGAAACTAATAGAATTTAAGAAATAGAAAAAAGGGATGGTTGAAAAAGTAAAGGATGCTACATGTATGTATCATAATCCAATATTTGCATTATTTTTATTTTCATACGAATAGGTAGAGTTAGCAGGATAATAATGTTAGAAACGGGGAGAGTATATATATATTATATATATTCTCATTTCTAGTTTGTGTTAAAACGTGGTTAGTTTTCTTTTAAGTATTTTGAAACGGATAAATATTTTTTAAATGGTTTCCTATAGTAAAATTAGTAGCTTTGAAATATTGCGATCATGTAATTTTCTCACGTTTATCGGAATAGACTTTATGAACACATTTTTAATTTTTTTTCTTATCGATAAGCGAGGAAAATGCTACCAGTAAAAAGTATACTTTTGCCCCTTAAAAGAATAAAAACAGAATCTTCCTCTATTTCACTTTTCTCAATAAGTGATTCTTTTCTTACTAGTCTTGAGAAGTATCTTATTAAGTGAAGTGTTTTGCTTGTATCTTTATATCTTTTGTTTTCAATGTTTTTCATGAAAGTAAACCAGGGTGATAGAAACAAAAAGCTTCCGTATTTATGGTTTGTTTTTAACTTATAAATTTTATAGAATGTCTCGAATATTCTTCTTTTGTTTTTATTTTCATTACCCAAAAGAGTGTGTATTACATTTATTCATTAGAAAACAATATCAAAAACTTTATATCTTGGAAAAAAATAATAAATGTATTCATTTTGCTTAGAAATTATATATATTTTTCTTCCTTACTAGAGGGGTGGGTGCACCCCCGCCCGAAAAACGGCAGACCAACCCCTATTGTACGAACTATACAAGTTTATATTAATTGCTCAAATTATAAAACTATAATGTGCATGTATTAAGTAGTTCTATTTTTTTTAATATACTGTAAGTAGGAAAGAAATTAGTTTCAAGTCTTCATCACCGCATTTTAAATTGTACTTCTTTTTTCAATAATTCAGGATGTAAATTTTTAACTAATCTCTTCTTTAAAAATATTTTTCTCATCTTTTTTTCATACATTTATTCTTTTTTCCGCAAAATTCATTCTTGGCGCTAAATTTCCGTTGATTTCCAATTTTTACTAACCATACCATATGTATAAATAAATTTATTACAGCACCACGAAAAACTTTTTAATACAGAGAGAAAAAACATTTACGTTTATAATTTCTATTGAAAATAAAAGTTAGATTTTTGAAGTGTTTAAGTACAGTTAAACATTTTGTGAACTTTTAATTAAATGTATACATTTTAATGTGTGGTAATCTTTACAATCGTTATTTTAAAAAAATACTGCCAGGTACAATTATTGTATAGCATTTAAATGAAAATTATTAAGGCACACCTTTAAATAGTTTTGTATTTAAGCTGTTAATGTTATCAATTTAAAGGAGAGATTATAACTAACACATTATTTATAATAATCTTCTACTAGATCTATAAAACAGAGAACCTATATAAGAAAGTAGTAGTTTATATAAAAACTAGTTTTATATCCTTACCTGAGGAATATACTTGAGAATTTTTATTTTTTATTTTGAGTTGTAAAAAGATTCTCGTGCACTCTACAAATACCATACACGGCTTGCATATGTAAGTAAAACAGAAAGTATAAGACAAATAAAATGAATGATAAGTTACACAACAAAAGTGACGAAGCAAATTCACTTAAAAATCAAGCAATTACAGTGAAAGACACTTAACGCGAAAACGCTTAAGACGAAATATAGGTTAACATAAAATAATACAACAGTCCCGAGAAACTACTATATATTTCCATGCATTTTTTTTTCTTAACGTTCTCTTCTCTTAACGTGTCTTACTTAATGGGGTGACAAATTTCTGTCATTATTTTTATTCAAATTCTTCACTGATATATATAATACACGTATATAATATTCATATGAATAATAAAATATGTTCTATTCTTTCGAATTTAGTCACACTTCAGAGCTCTAAACTAATCGTCATGAATTCTAGGAACCATAACTTAAGAAGTTATATGTTTTAATACACACGCTATCCTGAATGCCATCCTGAACAAAGCAACTTATGAAGAAAATATCGTCCTTTGTCACAGACTGTTGTGAAATGGATCATCAAACAGGAAAAATAAGGAAAATAGGATCGCCAAGAATGTTGACACAAAGACAGATTCACGCTCGATTCTATATGTGGAGAAAATAAAGAGAAATACACCAGATGCTGCACTTGGTCAGTCGATGGTACTGACCCTTTGTCACGAGAGTGAACAGTGGTCAATCGAAGACGTTAGCTAATACATGCCAACTTGACCATCTGCTTCATAGAGAAGTTGATCTTGCAGTAAGGGCCTTCCAAACACTAAGCAATCTGTGGAATTTTTGCTTTCTGTTATTTCTGGCAAGGTGGAAACATCCAATGGGAAGTGGTTTTTATAAGCACTGGAGTAGATAAGAAAAAAGAAAAAAAAAAAAAAAACCTGTCTTATTTTTAATCTATCCGTAAAGAAAACTGATGGTACATAGAAATCAATCATTAACAAATACTAACTTCTAAATTAATTATGTTTCAATTAGGGCAAGATTTATAAGCATTTTTACAGTACTTGTTAACCGTCAGTGATGAAATAGTATTTGGTAGTCTGTAATATTATTAAAATGCTATAACTACCATATCTTACGGCTTTTTCTTTTTGAATTCCTACTATTAGCTCACACTCTCTATATATTTATATAGGTATCTTGTTCAAATTTTCAATCGTTAAAAAATACATTTTACAGCTCTCTTTTAAGCTGAAACTTTATATACACGATTATTTTGGATGACAATACGGTAATTTAATTTTAATTAAAACAATTAATTGATTAAAATAATTATTCAAATAAATACAAATACAACCACGTTGGCATCATTTTTTAGCTGCTTAGCGGCCGTTTGGCGACTTCTGTCAAAAATGTAAAAGACTTTTCCTCACATTTTAAGCGCTCATTTGAGCTGAAATTTTCTATACACAATTGTTTTGGGTGACAGGACGATAATTTAGATATAATTAATTATAGCTAATTGACTGAAACTAATTATTTAAAGAATTACAGATACAATCACGTTGGCTTCACTTTTGGCGACTTGGGTCAAAACTTATTCGTCTTACAGTAACAACATTGGATCCAAATATCCATAATATTTCTTTCAAGTAGACATTACCATCCATCACACTAGGAGTGAATAATGCTAAAAGTTTGATATACTTAAACCATATTTTAATTATTTTTACAAAATTCATTTATTTTATTATGGTTTATTAATAAAGTTTCATATAATTTGGTTACAATCAATAGGTTCATTTTATTTAGTAGGTACATTTTAGGCGTTTTTAGATCACAATTTTTTGTATAAATATACTTAACAATTAAAAAAAAATTCATATTAGTGGTCCGCGGGATTCAAATTGGAAATTTACTGGTCCGTGAGATCAAAAGGTTTGGCGACCGCTGATTAAAAGCATTTATAGCTTTATAAATATCTTGTGGGAAAATACCAATAAAACGTAATGCATTTGGAAACTGCGATATTATTGGAAAACTGTCATCCGTAATAGAATGTAAATCTTAGAAATACCGTGTACGTCGAAACGATCCTTTTAGAAAAAAATGATCCTTTTAGAAAAAAAAGCTGATATTTCTTATATATTTTAAAATGCCTTTTCTATCTTAAGACGAAGCAAATAGAGGGCGTATGCACCGGGGAAGGGGTAAATTACTAAAATGTGTCTTAAAAGGTATCAGTGGTAATAAAGCAACTAGTACATAGATTTGACAAGCACCCCTACAGTCGACCCAGAACTTTGTGACTGGCTCACGTGTCTTTTCTTTAACATAACCTCTGGGTTCTTTGGTGGCCAAGATTAATAGCAACTCTTTTCCAACCAAAACCAAGAAACGAAATGTGAACAAGAAATGCAAATAAGTTAGCTTTTAAATAACGGAAGTTTCAGTAAGTGAAATGGCAATTTTGGGAATGTTATGTGTGAAAGAGACTAGAGGGATTTGACAGCCATTCGTGAAGTTACCTGGAAAGTAAACCATTAATACAAGGTGCATACCATTGCACGCGAGCCCAGGCATTTCCATATAAATATTAAAACTAAATTCGTATTAAGGTAGGACTGATTATTTGATATTAGGACTTGTAATATTATTAGAAGTGAGAGAAGGTGGATAAAATAATTATAACTTAGAGAAAGTGGTCTAAATTACGTGAATCGGTGTAACTATCACTGTGTGTTGTTCATTTTAGATTCTCACTTATTTAAATTTATCTAAATTGTTAGACATTTAAGTTCTATTCTTAATAAACACATATTAAGAATCTAAAATGTCTATTCCTTTTGCAAACCCTACACCTCTAGCTCACGCCGACAATCAAAGATACGGTCACCAAAGGGGGGCGGTATCACAACTTGTCTTGCCGAGTCCTTGCCTTTTTAAAGAGGAAAGATAGATACAATAAAAGCAAAAGGAAAGGAGCGGTAATCATTCATTAGCTTTTTCTTGAGTAAATTTTTTGTGTCGTTGTGACGTCAGGATGCTTCTGTGTAAAAGAGGAAGTTCTCCGAAAAATAAATTATGCATTATTTCCGGATGTGTTTTAGAATCTCTGAGAAGAGATACAAAGAGCAAGAAGAGGGGAAGAAAAGAGAGAACGAAGTAAAATAAAACATGTCTGTTTTACCTTTCTTTATACTTGTTTACTTTCTTAGTTCGTGAAGAGACGAATCCTTACGTTATTTTCTAGTGTCAGAGGAATAAATATCAAGATTGATGGAATAAAAAAAACAACGTTTGTTTATTTTTAAAGAAATTATTTTTCTCTTTGACGTTAAACAGTGAAGTCTAGATGGTTTTTTCCTTCTTGACTATTGTTACACACGATCAACAGAAGCTTTGTTCCATTTTTTGTGTTTTTTTATAAGAAGAGTCTTAAGAATTCATCAGATTTTTTGCCTGTAGTTACCATTCATAGGAACTGAGTACGTAAACACCGGAGGAAATACTTCATATATTTATAAACGACTTTACCAAAATTTATTCGCTTGATAAAAAATAGGAATTTTTTTCCCCTCGTAAAAGATATATCATTTTTCTTTTGCTTATTTTTTTTTACTCATTGTGTACTGAAAACACTGGGGGGGGGAAGGAAGGGAAAGACAATAAGCATTTAATTTTACATAAGAATCTTGGAAGTTCAAATGAATGTGAGGAATAAAATGCTTGATGCGTTTTATATTTTGAATTATTCAATGTGTATGTGTGCGTGTTTTTTTTTTTCACATTTATTTAAATTATATAAATAACAAAATTGCTAAGCAACTGAATTAAAACAAACAGATACTTTTTCTGACTTTCCAGATTCTATTGTTCTTCATGAGTTTAAGCTTAGGTAAAAGCACTTTTTTATCAGATTTAAGGTGCAATAGCCTAGATAAGTTATACATATGAAATGGCAGGATTATTTTAATAGGTATGTGTGTGATAATCGTGTCATTTTTTTAAGGCAGGGTTTCTTAAACTTTTGTGATTTGTGAGCCTATTTTTTTTGAAAAAAAAAATTGTATGACTTCATAAGCATTGCGCAAAGTTTATACACGCTTGGTTATTTCTATATGTCTGTTATTTTTAGTATATTGTTTTGCTGTAAGAAACACCCGCAATAAGCTTTTACTTTCAATATAACAAGATTGAAGTTTTAATAAACAAAATTAAAAAAAAAAGCCTAATGTAATTACATGGTAATTTATACACAAACTATAATGTTCCCTTCTGATCTTATTTTCCTATTGTAGAATATCATATCTTAAGCTTTTCTAATAAAAAAAAATTGTAATATAGTCAACTGAAAAATGGAAAACAATAATGCAAAAATAAAATTTACATGCACGTATTAAAATTAAACATATTTCTGACATTAATAGAGAATTTAATAAAATAATTTAATGTATCCATCTTTTCGCGAATATTTCAGAGGTTTAATATAATTCTGCACTGTCGAACAAAAGCTACTTTATTCATATTTCATTAAATTTCTAGTATGTGTATGGATGTCAGAAGAATTTTAAATTAATCAAATCCAAAATATTCTTCGTTAATCTAGAAACACATTTGCCCTTTATGAACAATATTAATTTGATTAAGTTTCGCTATCACAGTATGGAAATTATTTGCGATTAAATATTCATAAGGTATCTGATTGCGTTCGGTTCTATGATTTTGAAAATTCATACAAATGAATATATACCCTTTTGATATTTAGTACCACTTGAATTAGAATATGCATATAAAACTGTCCTAAGTAATTATTGCATATTGTAATTGTCAATATGCATATAAAATTGTCTTAAGTAATTATTGCATATTGAAATTGTCAATATGCATATTTAATTGTCTATGATAAAAAAATATTGCAATTTTTTGCTAAAAAATTGAGAAAGAAGGACATATTTCCAAAATATTTTCCTTTTACGGAAAATGCTTCTATACTAAAAGTATTTTGCTTATAGTTAGATAAGACTTCATACTGGGAATATTTTTAAAAAATCACACTTTTTTCAAAGTTACGATCAATTAAAATAATATCTGATGGATTTTTATTGTTATTTTTTTTACCTTGATATACTAAAATATAAATAGATCCACTTCTAAGTAATATACATCAAAACTCCTTATTCAGGCTTTTTATACGTTTTAGATATATATAGGCAAAATGTTATTACTATAGAAATATTTATCATAAAAATGTTTTTTTTTAAGTTCATTGTGGTCATTTTTGCCAAAAAATAGCATTCAAATAATTTTTTCTAGTAATAATATTCTTAAAGCAATTTCATATGAATATTCTAATTCTAACTCCGGTGATACTAAATGTCAAATATACACACTTTTTCAAAACCACCTCACAAATTAAGTCAGACAGTGAATATTTTTTTACTTGTAAAAAGAAGGTATTATTAAAATATAAAGTGAAAAAGATTTCTCTCTTATACGAGAAACTTAGTAAAATTTTAAGAGCCGTTTTCTTTGAAAGTGGTGTAATTCAATTTTATATTTATTTACTTACAACTTTCAAAGTAACTATTTTTATAATTTCATAACATACGTAAACTATTTTAGGCAAAATGATAAATATTTAAAATGATTTTTTGAAGAACAGTTCATAGATAAAAAAAAA
>BMAV01002318.1:39473-58895 GCA_019973955.1 Trichonephila inaurata madagascariensis
AAATTAAGATATTTATCAAACTGACGCCAAGAATCTTGGTCTTAATCAATATTTTCAGATTATTCGATGCTTTAATATCTTTCTAAATTTTGTATGAGTATTGTTTTAGAATTTTCATTTCAAAAATATTCTTTTTTGTTTGTTTTCTTCATGATACTCTGTATAGTTCATTTAATAATTTTTTTACAATTTTTTTTCTTTGTTATCTTTTAAATTATGAATGCACGTTAAAAATCTCAAATAATTTGATATGCTTTGCACTATAATTATTATCGCTTTTTACAAAGTTCTTAAAATTTTAAATTTTCTTCTCAATTTATATGTATATATATTATCTTGAATTAAAAAGAAATATGTTACTAAAGCGTTATTGATGGTTTAAATTGTCTATCAAAAACAAAATGGCGAGAAAAGTTTTCCTTGAACTTTTCAACGGCTTCAGCTCTATTAATACAAAGTCAATAAAAATTATCTACTTATATATTTGATTGTAAAAACTTTGACGGACAATAAAAAAATAAGACTTATCAGTGTTAGTTACTTATTATGTAAATAAACAATTAATTTAAATTACATTCTCACTATTCCTTTCTCAAAAAAAAAAAAAAAAAAAAGAAAAGTCATTGTGAAATGATTCCATTAAAGTTTACGTGAACAAATGAATTGAACTGAAATTCATGTGAGAAATATATTACTATCCGAGAGTTAAAATATGACTCACTCAAACTGCATCTGAATATACTTTTTTATTACAAATTTTGTGCAATTATGGATTCCTTTTTTTACATATATTTTTATATTAAGAGCAACGACTACATTTCTGCGCAGTTTCTATAAATCTGAAATTAGTTTTCTCCTCTCTATGAGATTTTTTTTTACAAAACTTATCAATATTTTTCGGAGATCTCTATCATCAATGGCTGTTTTTGCGTAAGAGGAATTTCAAACTAAAAAATACTTCATGAAAAAAATCATCTTTTAGAATACGTGGAAGTTTTTTTCGCCTTTTCTTTCTTATCCACGGCATTTTTCTCCCTTTAGATATTTAGCTTATTTGATGTCTCCCAAATTCCAATCTGTGATTGAAAAAACGGATAGCAATTCCTTTGCTAAAAATGATACTCCCATTCATCTCCTTTAACGCTAAAACGTCAGTCAGTTTCACTTGGACACCGGAGCCTTCTCCATGCCGCATTTTTAAGAGGAATTTGAAAATTTTTCGTGACTTTTAATCATTTCCCCTGGTGATTACACAGAAAAAGTGTTGTGATTCTAGGTTAATTAGGAGATATTTTACAACTAAATAAATCTGGAACATCCGCTGATGTGGTTTCGACACCAAGACAATTTATTGTTATCAAAAGTTGTCGTTCAACAAAATATATTTCATTTGGTACGTACCATTAGTAAAACAAACTTCCCTAAGTCATATCGTACATTTTTTTTTTACCTTGCATGCAGTGTTTTATTGGGTTCACAGTGGAAATGAATCAATTATACTAAAATTTTGTTGCGTCTAAGTGTGTCGTTCCAAAATATTTGCTTATCTGCTGAATAATAAAAATCGTTCGATTTTCAAACTTGGTGCAGAGCAGTGCAGACACATTGAAACGATGGCTCTCAGAAAAAATCTAAGACCTGATGAAATTGCTTATTAGTTGCGAGAGCTTTCTGTGAATGAATCGATTCTAATTTAGTTTCTTCAATAAGATTGAATGAATGTGACTGCGAAGAATCTGAAGAGAGTGCAGATGTAATTGGTAATATTCCAGTAAATCCTGATATATATATAGCTAGGGATGGCACCGCATAATAGTAATGTTCCTGGCAGATTTGCGACTTGATATGTTTTGGGACAAAGCAGTGGTCCAATAAGCTTCACGAAACATATTGCCAACTTCAATTTCTTATGATATAAAGGATCATAATGTATGCAAATTACATGAAATAATATTACTAAACTCTAGTGAATAGTAGTTAAAACAATTTTTTTTATATCTTTTATATCGCGATGTGGAAATGACACCGGTGAACGTTTAAGAGTAATCGAAATCCTTGACATTCTAGTATTAAAAAATTCTTAATATGATCATTCGAAATCCGCTTTTTTTAATCTGTTTAGCTATTTTGATAAATTAAATGATTTGCTATATTATCTATTTAAACAACTTTGCTATCTGGATAAATGTTATGTTTGATGAGTATTGCTTCTTAGTGTCGTACTTTGAAGCATCACCTTGAATTTGGGATATATATATGATGGTCACACGGTAAATGTAGTCACGTGACCTCCACTCAATTCAAAATTGACATTAGAGATATACTTGTTGTTCTACTTGTGAAATTTAGAAAACATTTCAAATGTCATAATGGGTGAATATTTTACTACACTGGTGTTCAAAATAAGAGAATTTTCGGATTGGGTCGATTATATCTAGAAATACTCGTCAGAATTTAATGAAACTAAATATGTATATAGGGCTGATGTAAAATCTAAAAACAAGTAATAAAAAAAATACTAAGAGTCAATTCCTACTTAGATCAACAAAAAAAAATTATTTTAGTTACTTTTTATTAAATAGGTACAATTAATATAAGTATGTATATACATTGGATAGAATCACATTAAGTGGCACTCAATTTTTATTAATTATCATTAAGGTATCCGACTACGTTCGGAGCCATGATTTTGCAAAAGCGTATAAATGGATAATATTTATGATATTTAGTGTCACTTAGATTAGAAAATGTGTATAAAAGTGTTTTAAGAATATTATTACAATAAAAAATTATTTAAGTACCATATTTTGACAAAAAATGAACATAGAATAACCCATTTTCAAAATATTCTCCTTTCGTGAAAAATGCTTCTATTATAATATTATTTTGCCTGTATATAGCTCAGATCTCTGTACAGAGGCTCAACTAGAATTTTTGAAATATATATCAAGGAAGTGGGTTTATCCATGTTTTGCGACAACAGAGGGGAGAAGTTTTAAGAAAAAAACGCCGATAATTATTTCAGTTGGTTGTAACTCTGGAAATAATGTGAATATTTTAAAAATCATAGTTGAGCCTCTGTACAGAGGTCTGATCTATATACAGGCAAAATATTATTATTATAGAAGCATTTTTCACAAAAGGAGAACATTTTGAAGAAAGGTTCTTCTAAGTTAATTTTTTGCCAAAATATTGTATTTAAATAATATTTTTTGTCAAAATGTTCTTAAAACAATTTTATACATGTATTCTAATCTAAGTGCCACTAAATATCACTAAAATTATCCATTTATGCGCTTTTATAAAATCATGGTTCCGAACGTAGTCGGATACCTTAAAGTATCTTATTGTTATCCAAAACAATCGGGCATATAAAATTTCGGTTTGACTGAATACTTTGAAACGTGAGGAAAAAAAAAAAAATATTTTAAAGCTTTGACCCAAGTCGCCAAAAATGAAGCCAATGTGGCTGTATTTGTAATTCTTTAAATAATTAATTTTAATCAATTAATTTTAATTAATTATAATTAAATTGTCGTATTGTTGCCCAGAACAATCATGTATAGAAAATTTCAGCTGAAATGAGTGCTTTAAAATGTGAGAATAAAACATTTCATGTTTTGACACAAGTCACCAAAAGAGGCGCTAAGTCGCCGAAAATGATGCTAATGTGGCTGTATTTATAATTCTTCGAAAAATTAGTGTTAATCAATTATTTTTTATTAATTATACTTAAATTACCGTATTGCCCTCCAAAATAATCGTGTATATAAACTTTCAGCTCAACGGTGCACTTTAAAATGTGTTTTATTAACGATTGGAAATTTGAACAAGAAGAATATATAAGAGTAGGAGATAATAATAGGAATTGAAAAATAACCATTCAAGAGTTAAACAAACAAACAAAAAATGGTTAATAGGGGGTATGATCCCCTCACCGTTCAGATAAACAACAACGTTGGATGTTACTGTGAAACGGAACGCTAAGCGTTCCTCCATCCCATATCGAGATTGTTAATGTGGCCTGAAGTGGACGGGCTTGGCTGAATGAGAGAGTCCTGATTGGTTGTTAGGATGTGGCAAGGAGGCGTGGCTGCTGGAACTGTGTGCGTCGTATCTTCGGTTTCGGCGGGGAAATCTTGAAGTGAGCTGAAAGGCTCTGCTGTGATTGGTCGATGGCACTCAGTGAGTAGGGACTCAATTGACTGCCCTTTCAGATAAACAGGCTTCACACCGTGATTTTATACAGGAAATAAGGGGATTTATGAGTTCCTGTGGAAAATGATTCCACTTGTTCAGAAACTTTGATTTCAAAGTTAATTCTTTTCAATTCAAGGAATTTGAATACGAAGAAAACAATCAAACACCGATCTCTCAATACTGAACGCAGTTAGTTTATGAAAGAAGACCCTTTTTAGTGTAGTTTTGGACCAAATTTGTTCTTCGTATTTTTTATTTTTGTACTCCATGGTTCTAAGGAATATATGTTGAAAAACGACTGGAAATTATTCATAATGGAATTTAAGAAATACTTGATGCTAAAGAAGCATCTGAATGATATTATTTGCTTGGTTACGTTTGTTGTGCTGAATATTTAAATATGCTAATTACTTAACCCTCCAAGCGGTCTGCATGTAAAATTCCGCCATTCCAGAGATGCCTTTTCTGCCTTCAAGCAAGATTCCCAAATGCGGCCGAGCCACTTTCTTAAAAATACGGCTCAACCGCTTTTGGGAACCCCACCTGATAGTAAAAAAATATGTGCGGTGCATTTTTGAAGCATCTCCAGAATGGCAAGACATTAAATGCAGACCGCTTAGAGGGTTAAAGTTTAATCCAAAGTTCTATTCAAAAAAAAAAAAAAAATTAGACCTTTAACTTTGAAAGAATTTTTTGTGCATGTCTTCTCCTACTGTTATTTGCGTTGACTGTTTCTGGATTATATGTTCAGGGGATTTAAGAATAGAAATTCTTTGCGAAGGATTAAGAACTCTACTTGTGCGCTAATTTTAAACAAAACGAAAAAAAAAATCTTTGGATTTTGAATTTGAGTAAAGCTATGATTTTTTATTCGATTTACTGAAACACAGCACAAATATATACAATTAAATATATTTAACGCGAAAATGCTTAAGACGAAATATCGGTTATCACGAAATAATACAACGACTAACTACTATGCATTTTAACGTATTTTTTTCCCATCTTAACATGAAAGGATGTGCCTTCTGGGAATGAACAAAATACGGAAAACACCAGACAATAAAATGTTTGAGATGGCTTTTGTGTTATTGGACTGTCCTACTGTATCACCGAAAGAATTCGTTACACAAGATGATGATAATGTATATATAACAACATTAAGGCACACAAAGACATTTTAGAGTTTGTTCACAATTCAAGAACTATCACTAATGCAGATTCCAAGGACGAAAATGAAACGAATACTGCAGCTCCTATTCTCCCGTCATCCGAAATTAGGAACATCATGAAAAGTATTCGCAGTTATTTAGACGCACATTTTAATGGTGAAATAAATAAAAAAATGGGGGACATATCAAACAATTTGTTGACAATTTAATGTTAAAAAGGACAATGCAAAGAAAAATCGTATTATTTTCCAAAAATGTTTTGTTTTTCAAAAAACTCGAAAATTTTGTATTTTATTTTCCCAGTTGAGTTTCACTTCATCAGAGCTCTAGTAGCTCCCTCTGGGAAGGAAACTGGGTGTCAAAATTACTTGTTGCAATTGGTGTCGCCTATATGTTGCCGCACTAAAAAGTGATACCAACTCCCTTAGAATGTACAACTTCTGCATTATAAAATATAGAACCGCAGCCCCATTGGAAACGAAAAAAAAAAAAGCATTTTGGGTATTTAAGTCAAGTAAAAAAATAGCAATTGAACAAATCAAAGTTATACTCAGGATACAAAACGCAGAGATAGTTTTCAATGCGTGTTCCAATACAAATTTTATGTAAAAATGTTCTAAACCAGGGGTGTCAAACTCAAAAGTGAACTGGGGCTAAACAAACAAGGTTTAACTTTAGGTGGGTTGTAAAACAAATCAACATTCATAGAATTTAAGTTTATTTCGAATAATACATTTGATATATAATAAACATATATAAAATAACAAAAAAAAATGTGTGCATGTATAAGTGTGAACACGTTGTAGAAGTTAATTTCTTGGGCTTATATGAATTGAATTGTACAATTAAGTTTTATTTTAAAGTAATCTTATATATAATTAACAAATTTATTATTAGCATTATTATTTCAAACTGTATTTAAAAAAATAATTTGGATGGAAAAGGTATAAGTACAAACAAAAGTTTCCTTTTCAATGTATAATACTAAAAAAAAAATGATTGTGTACATTTATAGAAAAGAATCATTATTATTAGTCTATTTACATTATGCTTATAGGTGTTTCAGCACATACTTTTGTCATTCGTCGCCAATATCCCTCGTGTTCCTTTATATTGCGACATTAATATATCCCTCACTCACTATGTAATTTTTAAAAGAACTTTACACTTGGTTGATAAAAGACTTACCAAACAGACACCTTGTGAGGGATTTAACCTTCTCTCTTGCCCGCTTAGAGATGTGGGAGGAAGGGAAGAAGCATTAGCCATCATTGCAAACAATCTATTTATTGATCTCACAAAATAGCAACAATGGTTCAATTAATTTCAAATAGAAGAGATATTCTCAATAGGAACAAAATGTGGATTAATAGCAACATACAAAAATTACGATGAAACCATCAATATCGATCATCTTATTAGAAGATCACACACACACACACAAATATACTATACTACTTAATTTAGTACTATAATTCAACTGTAGTGATCAATCGTCATTTTAAGGTATCCGACTACGTTCGGAACCATGATTTTGAAAAACTTATAAATGGAAATATTAATGATATTTAGTGTCACTTAGATTAGAAAACGGATATAAAATTGTTTTAAGAATATTATTACAATAAAATTTATTTAAGTACAATATTTTGACAAAAAATGAATACAGAATGACCCATTTTCAAAATATTCTCCTTTTATGAAAAATTCTTCTATTATAATAATATTTTGCCTCTAAGCAGTTCAGACCTCTGTACAGAGGCTCAACTAGAATGTTTGAAATATATACTTTAGAAGTGGGGTTATCCATGTTTTACGACAACAGAAGGGAAAATTTTAAGAAAAAAAACCACCGATAATTATTTCAAATGGTTGTAACTCTGAAAATAATGTGAATTTTTCAAAAGTCATAGTTGAGCCTCTGTAGAGATGTCTGAGCTATATAGAGGTAAAATATTATTATAATAGAATCCTTTTTCACAAAAGGAGAGCATTTTGAAAAAGGGTTATTCTAAGTTACTTTTTTGCCTCGAAATGTTCTATTTAAATAATTTCTTTTGTCAAAATGTCCTTATAAAATAATTTTATACATGTATTCTAATCTAAGTGGTACTAAATATCATGAAAATTATCCATTTATGCGCCTTTTTAAAATCATGATTCTGAACTTAGTCAGATACCTTAATATGTAATCCAAAGCACTAATCTGATAAATTCCAAGCTTGAAGCCCATTTCTTTGAAAGTTAACGTGGGATTTGTACTGTTCATTTTGTGCAGCACCTCGACACTGACACCTGATGGCTTCCTGCTCTGGGTTCATCTTTCAAAGAAAAATCACTCAAACGAAATTTCACAAGTCATCTTTGGTATGTATGAGCTGTTACTGTTTTCCGTCTGAACAGGTAAGTCAAGTTTCTTTTTGAATCCATCATGTTATTCTTATTTGCGAACTGAAACAACATAAAGTATCTTTAGTGCCCTTTTTCTTCACTTATGTTGACAGTGTTACAACTTTATAAAAACTGACTAAAATGCAAAGAAATGCGTACGGATTATCAATAGTATATATAAATCTAACTCTTTAAACCGGTTTCAGTCGGATACGAATTTTTGCTAAGAATTGACAACGCATGAAAGTGCACGTGTTCAAAAACGCGATAGAACTTTCCCACATACCCAATAGTTTTGTATACTGTTTTTTATTATTTTAAATTTTTAAAAAAATATTTATTTATGTTAAAACTAAATAAAACATTGGTATTTAATTTGTAATATGGAACATATTCTACCTTTTTCAAATATCGTTGAATGAGATAATAAATACTCGTAATTAACGAAAATCTTATTTTATGAAATGCAGAACATTTTTATCAAAATTATAAATATTTTACACTCTTGTACATATTTGATAAACGTATACGTCCGATTGAATTAATTCAGTTTGCTATTTTCGAGCAATTAAAGTCAAACCGAATAAAATAATGAGCTAATATATTTTGAAAAAAAAAAATATTCAACTTGACACAGATTCTACTTTGCAAAATGGGATTGGGAAGTAGGGGATTACTTTCAGTATGAAAGATCATAAAATATATATATTTACACACAGAACACTTAAAATATTCTAAAAAAAATATATTTCATACCTCTTCCAAAAACCTCATATTTATTAGATTTTGCCATTTTTATATATTACAAGGAATGTTCATGGTATTGCAAGACTCCCAATGCTATCTGAAGGAAAATATTTTTCTCAACTACTTTTTATTTCTGGACAAGTGAATCACTTTTTCGAATTTTTATTTAAAAACAGAAACGGAGCAAAATCTTATTTAGAACTTTAGTTGAGGGTAGTAGAAAAAGTTTATTTATTCATTTACGACCCATCTACAGTGTAAATAGAATAAAAATAAGTCCTTATTGTAAAACATATTTTAATTTAATTAATTTTCTTTTCAGCTTTCTCTCTGTTTTTTATGAGACTTTTTTCTTCAGTATTCTTCAAAAAATTTATACTGAGGAATAAAAAGTAAAGTAGGAAATTTTTTTCTTTTAAAAGCAATTATAAATATTTATAAAATAATTACATTTTTTTATAGTTTTAAGAAATAGCAAACTAAATAAATGAATTTAATTGTTAAAGGCGCCTTGTTATTTCTATGTATGTGTAATCCGCTCTAGAGATTAAAAAAAACAAGGTTTTTTTTTTTTTTTTAATCAGCTGTACTTATGTTTTTTTTTTTTTTTTAAAAATGAATGAGTTTCAATTATTGTCGCATCAAATTTTTAAATTTCCAATTTGTAAGAGATAATTTCATGCATTTTTTAATGAAGTTTTAAATAAATAGTGAGGAAAAAAGTAAAAACCATTGAAAACATTTTACAAGAAATCTTGCACATTCTCAAAAATTAAATTATAACATTTTTAATGCTTACCGTCAAATTTTTATGTTTACCTCTTTTTTTATTGACCGGTTGTATAAGAATATTCTCAATATTTTCTTAAAGTAAGATTAAGCTTCATTTTTTTCTCTTTTTGATCATTGTTAGGAAAAAGCAGAGCATTACGGTAAATGTACAAAATTCCCATATACTTTTTAATTGATTTTCTTAGGAAAACAATACTTTTCAATGTTACAAATTCAGTAAATTTTCAAATGTACTGTTCTTTGTCATGAGTAATCAAAAATATAACGGTTTCAGGAATTTAACTTAAGGTATCCGACTACGTTTGAAACAGTGATTTTGAAAAAGCGCATAAATAGATAATTTTCATGGTATTTAGTGTCACTTAGATTAGAATACATGTATAAATTTGTATTAAGGCCATTTTGACAAAAAAAATATTTAATCACAATATTTGGGCTAAAAATTAACTTAGAATAACCTTTTTCAAAATGTTCTCCTTTTATAAAAAATGCTTCTAAAATAATAATATTTTGTGTGTGCTTATATAAAGTAAAGACTTCTCCAGAGAGTCTGAACTAGAAGGTTTGAAAAATTCACATTATTTTCAGAGTTACCACCAATTTAAATAATTAATATCGGCGTTATTCTCATAAAATTGCTCCCCTTTGTTGTCGAACAATAGGGATAAACCCACTTCTAAGTTATATATTTCAAAAATTCTAGTTAAGCCTCTGTACAGAGGTCTGAGCTATATACAGGCAAAACATTATTATAATAGAAGCATTCTTCACAAAAGAAGAATATCTTGAAAATGGGTCATTCTAAGTTCATTGTTTGTCAAAATATTGTTCTTAAATAATTTTTTATTGTAATACTATTCTTAAAACAATTTTACATACATTTTCTAATCTAAGTGACACTAAATATCATAAATATTATCCATTTATACGCTTTTGAAAAATCATGGTTCCGAATGTAGTCGGATACCTTAAAGATTTATACAACTCCTTAAACTCATTGCTCAATTTTTAAAACTGTAGTTTATATGTATTATGTAGTTTTTTTTATGTATTATATGTATGTTTTTTTTACCATTTTTGAGGGTATTTTATAAGCTTCCTCTTTGATTGATTTTTGAAGCCTTTGAAGGGTTTTAACTTTACGTCTGCTTAATTGATTTTTAAGTATCCCCATAAAAAATAATCACAATGAACACAGTCAGAGGATGATGATAGCCATTTCTCAGGAGGCAGAAAATTTATTTTTTAATCTCTTAGCCATTTTATAGTGGTTTTTGCAGTATGACTTGGTGTAGAATCTTAGTGCAAAACAAAAATTCCTTGAGGATAAACACGTTTACTTTGTTTGATCAAGTGTTTCAAAACTTTATTCTGATAGTATTTAGCATCAATTTTAAATTTTGGTTCTACACAAAATAGTTTTGTTAAGCCTCGAGAGGTCATTTCCATCCATACCATAACACCTGACGGCCAACTTGCATTTTTCAAAACAGTTGCGTCTTTGCAACGTTTTTTGCGGGAAATATATTGAATTTTCATTGTGCCAGTTGGGAATAGCAAATGGAATAGTGCTTCATCAGAAGTTATCCTTGCTTTGTAGCTATCTTTGCGTAACATTAAGTACAAAAACCAAGAACATTTTCTTCGTTTTTCTACGGTCTTAGCATACATTTGATGACAGACTGGAAAATTTATTTTTTTATAGCTAATTTCATTCATAAGACGATAAATTGTCGATTACTATATCTATAGATGCTTTGCCATATGTTTTGGAGGCAGTTGTTTTTCCACAGCGATAATTCTTTTTAACTTCTTTTTGTCTTTTTCATTAAAAACTTCCTTTCGTTCACATTTTTTCTTTGGAGCTTTTGATAGCGAGCATATTTTATTTCTTTTTGAAGTTTAGATAGTAATACAGTAGAAAAATGTCTTTTTTAAAATTTTTAAATTCTTTATTATTTTCAGAATTTGAACAACCGTCATTTAAAAGCTGAAAAATTTCGTTCCGGGTTTGAGGATCTAATTTCAGTACTGCAATTCACTACCACTAATAAAATTGGTTAGATTAGTAATTTAAATGTTTCATTTTATAAGTAAAACCGGTAGTAAGACGTTAGAAATTAATCATAAATAGTTATATGCTTTTAAAATTGGTCACACTAATTTTGAATCAACCGGCACATGATCAAGTTTTCTTCTTCAAAGGGTTGGTTGTGAATAAACGCGAATTGATAGACCAAAAACTTCCCAAGAGAATTAAGGAAAGGACGCGGATAGAGAGAGAAAGAGAGTGAAATCCATCACAAATACTCTTAATAACTTTCAATAATTTTACATCTTTGAGCCATACGGAAACATAAAATATTTTATTTGAGTGCTAAAATACAATCGAATGTAGTTCCTGCCTACTTCATTTATAAATACGAATTTTTAGCAAAGTATGAATATTTATAAGTATGATATCCCACATGAGTAACTTTGATTGGCAATCAAAAAGTGTTTAATCATGTGTATTTTTTGAAGATAGAATCTAGGTCTCAATCATTATATTAAAGCCAAACTGTTAATATGTAATGTACACACATCTGTTTGAGATGGAGATGTTGATGTTTTGACAAGTTAATCTCCATGGAAATAAGATGCTACATGCCTGTTTGGGTAGACGGGGGGGGGGCCCGGCGTCAAGATATGACACCATCAATTACGAATCTATTACTTTGTCTTCCAGACTACAGATGCACGAAAAGAAATATCAGAAACCTGGGATTATAGTAAAATGTATTTGATTGACATGTGACTGAAATAAGTTGAGGGTCAAGTAATAAATCAGTACCCCTACGTACTAAGCTCTAATAATATTAAGCAAACGATAGTTCGTAAGTACAATTTTTTTACAAAAGAAAGTACTTACGTTACGTAACGCAGCGATACTGAATGTTACGTAACGTAATGTTACTGTCGACTTTCTTCAAATGAAAAGACATTACTAAATGTCGCTATATACAATCAATAATTGAAAATTACTTACATGCATGAACAAACACAACAGTATTGTTTTTGCAAATGATGACAGCCTTTGGCGATATCCTTGGAATTGGTGATGGCTTTTGTGAGGTTAAATTAGTCGATCGTGTAAGACGTAAGTACCCAAAATAATTGTATATTTTTAAGACTAAAAATGTTTTAGAAATAAAGATATTTCAAATAGTATCACACCACGGAATAAGTAGACTTAAAGTAAAATTACAAAAAAGTATTAAACATTAAATTGCGAAAAAATGGTGAATTGAAAGAGTTTTTTTAGAATGCTCTAAAAATTTCAAGAAGGCAGTATTTCTTTTTTAAACTGAATAAATTTGAAAGTATTAATATACTTAAGTAGACATTTTCCATTTAGAGTCATTTATAAAGAATGAAGAATAAAAATGCCTTTAGGCAGACATCAAAGCAAAAAAAAATGTTTTTAACCATACACATTTTTGCTGAATTAATTTTCTTTCTTAAATAAACTACAACTTTTCCTTCTGAAATGGTAAGCCAAGCGTCAAATTGAGATCATGGATTCAAAAATATTTTTTTCTGTTGAATAATTTTCCTTAGATTCGAAAATAAAGGACGTCAGGGTTATACTTTTTCCTATTTCTTTACTAAAAAAAACATATAAATAAAATAAAATTATCGTCTTAAATGAAACATTATAAATAAGTGTGAGTAATGTGTCCTTTACAGTTTATTTACCGTTTTAAGTTAAACACTACATCTAAAAGTTTTTTGTGATGTTGTAATAAATTTATTACGTATTACGTAACATTGACAACGTTCAATATAACTCGCCAAGTTGGATAACCTCATGTCGCCAGTGTCGTACGCATTCAATTGGCAACCATGCGCTTCGCTTCATATAATGCCACCAATAAGGTTGCGATAGTACATTATTACAAGCTCTCGCACAAAATTTATCACGACAATTGCCTGGACTGGAATCGCCACGTGAGACGTTACATCATACAAAGACTTATTAACAATCAATGGATTGAACAACAAATACTGAACTTTTTAGGAGGCTGTAAGTTTATCAAAACTTGAGGACTTTATCAATGAAGTGCTGGAAAATGTAGCTTCAGTGATAAATTTAACTGAATCGAGGGCCAAGAACGAATTTTGCGGGGGAAAAAAGAACAAATAAGTTGAACTACATAATTCATGCAAATTACTGTTTTATAACTCAATAGAAAATATAAAAAATTGAGACCACCGAAAACCCCTTGGTAGACCTGTAAAGAAAATGTTTTGAATTTCATGGATTTTTGGTATGTTTTTGTTGTAAAAAAAATAAAAATATTTTGAATTTTAGAATGATCATAGCTCATTTTGGGTCGCATATATATGCTGAGTCTACCCTAAAAAATTGAAGTCATTCGGACAAACCGTTCTTGAGATAGGATGGAGGAAAGTTTGAAAAACACAGTTTTGAGAAAAACGCGTTTAAAATTTCACGTCCGATTAAACAATGGAAATATTAACTTAGCGCTACGAACAACTGCTCTTCTAACACCTGCTTCTTTATAATGACTACAAATTCTACGAAATTACTACCGTATTCTAGACATGTTAAAAAAAATTATGAATTTTTTTTTTTTTAGATTTTTGAACCCATTACATGGGTGAGTCCCCTTAACAAACTGAAAATATTCACTTAATGGAATCTGAATACAACTTGGGATGGAAACTCAAACACAAAAATTAATTTAATATTATAAAATCAGATAAAAATAAAATTTGAAAAAATGACCTTTTACGAAGCAGTGTCAGTGTAAAACGAGCAACTCTGCATGTTTTCCCCGACAAACAGAATAATGAATGAAATCAATTTTCTTTACCGAGAATCGTAGGAATTTTTTCAATGTATGAAATATGAATAAATTAGGTTCCTTCACACCCATTAACCCCCCCCCTTCCATATGCAAATATTTACTGTATCTAAATACTGTACTTGAGTGATAAATATTTGAATAGATCGTTACTCAATTTGGCTGAGTTAACGCTAGTTTGTATTTAAAGGCAATAGGGTGTTGAATAAGTTAGTAGGATGAAAAGGAGCTTAGAATTATTTATAGATCCGTGGAACTAATTTGTTTTCGACAGAAGAGGAGTGAATTAAGTTTAATAACTACTGATTTACAGATCAAGACAGCTTTCATCTCATTACATCTCAACAAGTTGAAAGGAACCCTCTAAATGTTTACTTTTGTTTATATTAAGCAATAAATAATGTCTTTCATTTGAAACTGTATTATTTGATTTTTATTTTCAAAATTGGAGTTGAAACTTTCTTTCCCGAAAGTTAAAATTACAATGTATGTAATCCCAGTCGAAGATTCACTAGACTAGATTAAAAGATGCACTTTTTGAACAGTTACTTGCTTTTTATTTCAGAATACCGTTTGAAAGTAAGTTGACAAATGTGTGAAACTGGAGCTTCATTTAAGATTTATATCAACTGAAATAAAGCGAACACATATTACTCTTAAAATAGTTTAAAAAAAGCATTTTTTTTTTTAAAAAAAGTCAATAAATATCAAATTGGATCAAAATCAAATTCTAGCTTACTTAACCCTTTCATGATTTCGAGCTAAGTACCACTGAAAATCCGCCGAGTAGGGGAGCGATGCATGTAAAGTACGTCGAGAGCTCAAACGTCCTCCCGTTGATGCGGTGTGGTAGTTAGGAAAGAGGGGGTCAGCTCGGGTGTCGTCCTCGTCACTTGACCATGGATCAGATATACGACTTCGGTGGCCAAAAGCCCTCTTGTAGCTGAACAGTGTGACTTTAATATTCCCTCACTCACTCACTCACTCACTCGAGCTCCATATTGGGCGGTGGGCTGGTCATTGCACCTTTCCGTGGGAGTGATCAGTACGAACCGCGATTCACCGGTGCATCATCCAGCTGCCGGTGACTTTTGGGGTGGATGTGTATGTGACACATGTGACTCTACAATGTTTTTACTTGATTAGTACATCAACACGAAAAGGTTAAGCATTTATGAATGTATTTAAAATTGTACTATATGTTGTTTCTAAAACTGAATTTGAAAAAAAAAACTGCACATTTATAAAATATACTTTGGGAATTGAATAAGAAGAAAAACTGCCTAACATAGTGGTTCTAAAACGTTAAACATTTGCGATCCAATATTCAACCAGAATTTTCGTCGCCCCCCCTCCTTCTCCATATAAATAACACAGCGTTTCTCAAACTGTGGGGCGCACCCCTTAGGGGGAGCGTGATAACTCTACGAGGGGGACCCGAGTATATTAAAAAGTCGAAAACAAACAAAATATTTTAAGAAATTATTAATTTACTGAAAGTAAACAACAACAACAAATTTTTTTTAAATAATAAAAAAATTAAATACACATTTACACTGATATAATACACTGATAAATGTATCAATACTGCCCTATGTATTTTATAATTAATTTAGCAATACTAAGTTAAGAAAAATTTTATTAATTAACAGTGACCCCATGGGCTTGTCATGTATAAAATTATATACAAAAATTGACAATTATCTTAATAATTTGCATTTTTATAATTAATCGCTTAACTGCTGATTAAATGCTTAACAATACATTCCCCAATGACACCGTTCTCCACGTATACGCGCTATGTGGCGCATGTGATATATTAGAAGGGGGGGGGGGCAAAAGAAAAAATAAGCAAATTCTCTTAAATAAGTAAATTTTTCGCAAAGTCTGCCAAAGTCCTTTTATTGCATTCCAAAGCCTTCGGAATAATTTTATGGATAGCAGTGCACAGAAAAGATCGTACTACGGAACGACGTTTATATACTTCTTAGACAATTAAAGTTTTGGCTGAGTGAGATGTATATATAAGCCAGTGACACTAAAGAAGTCAAAATCGTATGGACTAAATTCATGTGACGTCACGATCACGTGATTCCTTTGGCCCGTGACTATTGCGTCATATGTTTAACACTGAAGCTTAGGATTATTTTGTTCTTAAACGTTTACATTTTACTTTCTAAAATGTCTTATTTTGCTGAAATGGCTGCTCGATCAGTTGAAGAAATAATTATAGTAGGGAAAAAATCATTTTTTAAAATCCCGGTAAGAAATCTAAGTCCTTTGAAAGCATAATGAAGAGCGCGCGTGAGGATTACATACCATCTTCCCAGTGTTTATGTGTTTGATCACTCTTTGAATAATGTTTTCAATACCGTAAGACAAATGAAACTTCTTCCAAAAGGATTTGGGATAGATGTAGACTTCTACAAGAATGTAAATCCTTGAAATCAAATATTTGTTTATTTTATATTAAGTTATATTGATAACATATTATGTTTAGTTAACTTAAATTTTATTTATTTTACGCATCTTAAGAGTAGTTAACAGATGTACTTCGGCATTTAATTATCTAAAATTAGAACCCAAGAATCTGATATGTAACCATACTTATATAAAAAACAAGTATTTATATTTATAAAACTTATTTTACTTAATAATTTTACAATATTACAGGGAAAAAGAAGAAATACAGAAATGGAAAAATATCTTAATTTATTACAGCTCTGTTAATGTTTATACTAACTGATGAATCAAGTACCACTTTCAAACATTAGAAATCAAAACTATCATTTACCATTTGTATAATTACACGTAAAAATATTGTGCAATATTTTAAAAGTCTATTCGCTGCACTACTTTATTTAAAATATATTATTTATCGAGAATTGAATTCCAAATATGGTAATAAATTAAGTCATTAAAATTTTTAAATTAGAATGTATATATAGCAGAAAATATAAATTTGTGTCCATATATTAAATATATAAGTCCTGCTCAGTCCTACATGACCAAAATAAAAAAGTCATTTTTGAATCCATAATTATTTTACAAAAAAATAAAAATTGTAATATATTTGCGTGGTATCTATTAACACATATGCTTTTCAGAGTTTTACAGTGTGGTATAAATCTGTCACACACATATAAACATTTTTTACTACATATGTATAACAAATATGCATTTATTTGTATCTTCACAATTTGTAAAAGATTTATCTTTACAGACATAAGATTTATTTTAAACTTTTGCAAAAATAAATCTAATGATATAAGTCCTGAATAAATTTGTTGCACTGAGGTAGCTGCAAATATTGACCTAAGAATAGTACGTGGATCAATTTTATGATATTTATCGAAGAGAATTACAGAGAATATTTTTTTCAAAACTATTGTTAAGTGGTTAATTGTCCAAAAATCACTGATATTTTTGTGTGACATATGTTTCGAAGATAAATTTTAGACACTTGTGTATTATAATGATCAATTTCTTTTTTTAAAAGTACAATTATATATAAAAAGATACTTTAGATACATATTAGTGATAACAAAATAACATGTCAATACATTTCTCCAAGTAAGTTTTAAGTTTGCATGAAATGGAACTCAAGTGTTCAACACTAAACAGAAATATCTGGTCAAGAGACATAACCAGTAGAAATTGTGAATGGAAATTTTATGCAACTATTTATTTCCATATATATATTGTATTGAATTATTTCTATCTTATTTGCATTTCATTATGTTATAAAAATAAAATTCATTTTCATCAATGGATAATATTTATTATTAATCAAAAACTTTACTATTAACTCTATCTAATATGAGATAAACTATAGCTTAAAGAAGTATGTAATTCAATAAGAAATTAAATTGAATTTGTGAAAATTATAGCATTTTTTCTCATGAAACATTCCTTAATATTTTTTAATAATTTAAAATAAGCTGTTCAACATGATATAAGCACTTTATACAAAGACAATTAAAAAAAGTATAAAATTTGTAATGTAAATTTTTAATGTAGTTCATACTTGCATTAATAATCTGAATTTGTGATCCAAGTGTCACATATCCATGCATAATTTAGTAGCCGAGATATAAAGGTGAAGTTTCCAATAGAAAACTATTCAGTTCTGCATAACATTGTACTCTTAACGAGTAAAATAACAAACACATGTTTATTTTTAAACATAAGATAATATAGCAAGGGCATTTAAGCCTTCTGTACACATGCATGACTGAAAGTAAATCTTTATCAATTTTAATATGCAGAAAGAACTATCAGCCCTTGCTATAGTAATTTCAACTTAGATAAAAATACTCATTATAATTATTTAGTTAATTATTAACCCTGATTATGCACTTTATGTGTAATTCAATAACTAGTAATAATGGATACTCATATTACATTGAATATTTCTTAAAAATTATTCATTAATATGATTCATTTCTTTAACTTAATAGTGAAATAGTATTTTACTTTATTACTTTATACAACCATTTCTAAAAAAAATTCCAAATATTTTTAAAGGATAATTACTAAGTAAATCAGACAGTCAAAGATAGGGAATGTTATTTTATTAGAAACATTTTCAAATATCTTTAAATGCTTCATAATATTGTACAATATATATATATGAAGTATTTATACGCGCAATACATTGTGTAAACGAAAAATTCATTTTAATCAAATAACTGTTTGACAGTGAAATAAAATATTCATTTGAATTTTAAGTGTAGGTAGGCAAACTTGAATAAATATATATTTTTTTGAAAATTGTTATTTTTCGTATCTAAATACTCACGTCCTGGGGCCGGCCCCAGAAAATCCATGAATAACATTATTTGTATATATAAATTCACACCTGCGTGAAAAACAGGTTTACCAGCTAGTAGCATATAAGTCAGTGCTTTTCGAACTTTCAATATTTGCGACCCAATATTCAATCATGGTTTTCATCGGGCACCCCACCATACAATAACAAAATGCATTGAATTCAATTATACCATACCTTGACGCAGAAACTACAACACACTTTAAACTCTTAGGTGTCGCTGGCATAAATAAACGTCTCACTCAGGCAAAGCGTTAAATGGCCTGGACGTATATATACGTCTTTCAGAACTACGATCTTTTATGTGCACTGTTATCCATACAATTTTTCCAAAAGTTTTGGAATGCAATAAAAGGACCTTGACAGTGCTTGCGAAGGATTTACTTATTTCAGAGAATTTAATTATTTATTTCCTTGC
>BMAV01002318.1:81622-95587 GCA_019973955.1 Trichonephila inaurata madagascariensis
TCTGAGTTCTTTTTCTATATTTAGCTGAGATTTATATTTTGTCTTCAAAACAGCCACAGCAGAAAATCCAGTTTCACAAAGGTAGGATGTTGAAAATGGTAATAGTATGCGAAATGTGCTTTTGTTTTCTCAGTGCAGGAAATTCATCAACCACCTCAGCCCAAAATTCAAAGGGCTATTTATTTCAAAATTGCCTCTTAACTATGCCACTGGTTGTGAAATCTATGAAGATTTCTTCTTCGGCAGTTGAGAGCCCTTCTGAAGTATTGTGAAATGAATCCCTAACCCACTCGTAATGTGCTATCAAGTTGTCCTCAGCAAGAAAATACTTTTTAAAATTCCATGCCAACATTACTAAATGATTTTCTATGATTTTATAAACAACTTCCGCATGTTGTTCTTCAGATTTGTGTTTTAACACATAGTAAGTACATATGAAGTTTTACCCAGAGGTTTTCAGTAATAGTGATAGTAAATCCAAAATTTAAGTATTCTTTAGAATATATATCCTTGATTTTTAATTTTTGGAACTATGCTCTTCTGTGTACTTGTTGATACTTTATTATCATCGAATGTTCTCTACCACTTAAAAATATTTCTATAATTTTGTTTTAATCTACTGCCGTAAATACTTAATACCCTGATTTACAACTAACGCGTTATATATAAAATGTACATTCAAGACAGATTCGGTAGCTATAGAAGTATCGACTCGACCAAAACTGAATGGAATTGTACCAGGTACAGCTTTTTTACATGTTTTGTGCAGACGTCCGACAGGTTGGCCAGACTCACGCAAACGTTTGCCAGATGTGATGAATATGATAAGAGAGCAACATAGAGACTAGACCATTTTTCTAATGATATTTGTACCTATAGAAATGGATGATGAAGGAAATAAATCTTTCATTAAATATCATTTTGCAATCTGTTCTAATTTAAAAGTTAGAGGAAGAAAAACAGCATAATAACTATCCTATTACTTAAAAGTAATTTACTTAAAATATATATTACTTAAAAGAAACATATACAAAATTTAACACGTATCTTGTAAAGATGTACGGTTTATAATTAAGAACGTATTGTAGTTTTAGAGTCAAGGTGCATTATATATATATAGTATTGTATTCAATATATTATTATTGTATAAGGGGGGCGCGATAAAAATTATGATTGAAAATTTGGTCGCCAGTAATGAAAGTTTGAGAAGCACTGCAGTAATCACAATATTAAGTCGTTCTTAGGGGAACAATGTAGCCAGTTCGTACAAAAATTATGGTACAAAATTGGTCTCGTGGGGAACTCGGTTACCTCTAAGTACCTTAAGATTAGTTGGTACCCCCATACTACTAATGTTAAATTTTAGCTTATTTATGAACCGTTTGCTCAGAAACTGTTAAATATAAACACTTAAAATTATGTCTGTATAATAATTAGACTTTTATATTTATACTCAAGTGAGAATTTTCAAATATATTTATTAGTTAATTCAAACACTGCTAATTTAACTGCTTTCTAGAAAAATATTTTGAGAATACTTAAAAACCCTCACTTCAGTATATACAGTTCTATATTTCTACTATATAGTAAAAATTACACTTGCATTTATGTAGTAGATTCTGAGAAAGAGGTACACGCAGTTTGAAGAACATCATTTTGAGAAAAATGCATTTTTAATGTGAAATGATACTTCATCACAAAAATTATAAATTACATTATGTATTCATACCATTTTATTAAACATTAGCATCTTCTCACAATGAATTTAAGTAAAATAGAAAACAAAAAAGTATTAAACTGGCCAGAAAATAAATACATAGTATTTATCAGTCTTTATCTAAGGAGGTATTTTGTAGCATTTATACATGAATTTCTTCAAATTCTGTATCAATCTTTGAATAATTTTCAACGTTCTTCATTCTCATCAAAGTTGACCATAAATCATTATAAATACAATGTGAAAATTTATCAATATGGATTTCGTGTACATTTGGGAATACATGATTATGCGACACATAATCAGGAATTTAATAAAAATCTAAATTTTTTTACGACATGTGTTCCATGCACCCATGCCTGCAGTAGGCTTAGATAAAATATCGCAAACAATTTTAAAAATAAAATTTTTAGAAAGCAGTAATTTTTATAAAAAATTTACATTGTCAAAGTAAGTATTCTGTACTACTTACTTATCTGTTATGGTTAATCCACAAATATTGTCTTTAATTTTCCATTAGTTCATAATTAAATTTCAAATAACTGGAACCATAAACTGCAAACTTCGTTCCAAAATCTAACTGTTAAACTTCCAATTATTATATTCATATCTAAAGTTAATTGAGTGTGAATAAATAAAAAAAGTTAGATGAACTGCTTAAATGGTTCATATTGTCAATTTTTTCTGTCAAAGTCGGCATGGCACGCCAGCTGATGATTTTTTTAAAAGTCAGTTTGACATACTTCTAACTCATAAAATGGCACATATGTTATACCCCTAGGAAGGTCATGAATTGAAGATTTCAGAAATATCATAAACTCAAAATCACTAATCTGAAGATTTTCGGCCTACGGATTGCTCTTAAAATAGAATCTGTGTGTTAACAACCACTTCTTATTATTAATAGAGGGAAGCTTACATTTTATGGTTTATAATACATGGGGACTTTTTTCAGAAATATTTCATATGTCCATTAATGAAAAAGTTAAATCAAGATTTCATTTTTTTTGTCCATTTTCAGGAGGTTAGTATTCAGCATTTATAAACAGAAATTTACGAGTGGAAGGAAAGCAGAGGGGTGCAGTAAGTCGAATTATCCTCTGAGGTTTTAACAGCAGCTCCTTGAAAGATAAGTATCCCTCAATGTTTATGCCCAATCAATAAAAATAATCTGTTCTCTTTTTCTTTAAGAAATGCATCATCAAGAAAAAAATAGATGACCCACTTTTAATCTGGTTAAAAATGAAGGAGAAAGAAATTTGCAAGCATAATACGAAAAAAAAATAAATAAATAAACGAGTATATGTGTTTTGTTAAGAGTGATTTAGTGTTTAATAAGAGCAGTAATACCTTCTTGATGCAAAAAATCGTAAAATAAACTCTACATAGACATAAGAAGGAATAATTCTAAGATGATTTAATCTGAAATAACTACTTTTTTGATATATGCACCACTTAGAAAATTAATTTCAACTTTCTCATTAAGAGGTATTTTTTTTCCCTTTTCTTTTGAGAAACTTTTATTACCTTTATTTTTTTTCTCATTAGAGCAATTTAATGCTCATCTTATATTTACTCTTTTGTATTATAAAGGATGCACTTTTAAACATAGTAATCTCTGCTGGGGAAACAGGCGTCTGAAAATAAATTAATTTAAGAGTAAAGGTAGATAGAACATTTAATTAATTTTAAATTATGATGAGATGTATAAAAAGGTCCATATTAGTTACATAAGAATGCAATATATATTGTTTTTTTTTGTTTTGTTTTACATTGCAATAAAATGAGTTTCATCGAATTTTTTCTTAAGGTATCCGGTAACGTTTGGAACAATGATTTTGCAAAAGCATATAAATGGATAATATTTACGATATTTAGTATCACTTAGATTAGAATACATGCATAAAATTGTTTTAAGAATAGTATTAAAATAAAAAATTATTTAAGTACAATATTTTGAAAAAAATTAACATAGAATGACCCATATTCAAAATATTCTCCTTTTGTGAAAACCGCTTCTATTATAATAATATTTTGCCTATATATAGCTCAGACCTCTATACAGAGGCTCAATCAGATATTTTGAAATATATAACTTAGAAGTGGGTTTATCCATGTTTTACAACACAGGGGAGAAATTTTAAGAAAAAAATGCCGATAATTATTTCAAATGGTTGTAACTCTAAAAATAATGAGAATTTTTCAACACTCATAGTTGAGTTTTTGTAGAAAGGTCTGAGCTATATACAGGCAAAATATTATTACACAATAGAAGCATTTTTCACAAAAGGAGAACATTTTGAAAAAAGGTAATTCTAAGTAAATTTTTTCCCGAAATATTGTATTTAAATCATTTTTTTTTTGTCAAAATTTGTGTGCCTTAAAACAATTTTATATATGTATTCTAATCTAAGTGACACTAAATATCAGGAAAATTATTCATTTATGCGCCTTCATAAAATCTCTGTTCCGAACGTAGTAGAATACCTTAAGGCAAATAATATATTTATTGAATTTTAAAACAAAAATCAGTAAAATACAAAAATGTTTATTTTTAAAAATAAAATATTCATCTATAATTAAACTTTCAATGAATCTACTAAAAATTTTAATTAAAAAATATGGGTATGGTCTTATATATTCTGCCAAATCAACAATATTTCCTTGAGTATCAAATTCCTGCAAATCAAAAAATGCAGTTATTTAAGAAATAATATATGGTTTTTCGAATTTTTTATACTTTAATTCGTTTACATAAATACGGATCTGTTCATGCTTAGAAGAAATAGTCTGTATAATTTAATTTTAGAAGGTATAAATTTGTTGCATGTATTTTTTATACCTTATATTATCTATTATTTATTTCTAAGTACAACATATTCACTTTAATGAAATGATTTACTCGTCAAGAATAAATTTCATACCAGATTTGAAATCTTAATTTTCCTTTGAATTTTTTAGAAAGTGGTGGAAAATTTTTTAGTAACTAAATTGTTTAGTCGCCTTAATATTTCATGTTTTGTTTTGCAATTTTAATGAGGCCAGCATTTGTTTGAGGAACTGTATATACAGTAATATCCCGAACATACGCAATAGGTGGGAGCGGATGATAACCAAGTGAGTCGGGGTAAACTTTCAGATATAAATACACATACATTCTTTTGGTTAGGGTCAGAAACAAAAGAAAGTAATAAGTTAGGGGAAAAAAATGTTTAGGAAAATCTTAGTGCGAATACAAAATCTCAAATCGAAATTATTTTGATATAGAAGGTTTCGTTATATCTAGCTAAGTTGTCTGCCGGTTCAAAGAGTTCTCTTTTTTTCAAACACAAAATTTCCTCGTAACATACAAATAAACTTTTTATTATTTGTTTTGTTTAAAAACTACGTTTTTGTGTGAGTCTATATTATCTAAAATGTATAAACCTATTTCAAATAAACTGAGATCTTCTGTCAAATTTCCAGCCATCATTCGATCTTCTGATTGAACTGGATGTAAAGACTCAAGTTCTTCAATGTCTTGCTCATGCATTTCTATGAGTTTGTAAATGGACAGCTCATAATTGTGGGGTACACACCATAATAAAAAACAAATAAAAAAACATAAAACAATTTAATATTTATTATGGTTAAGCGTCGATTCCATGCAATCCATCCAAGCATGTACATTAGCTAAGCAGGAAGCGGGGAGTGAGTAACCGAGTTGTGTAGCGCTCAAACAAAAGACGGATGTCTTATGCCAGCCATAGATGCCTTACTTATGAGAATTTAATAAATTAGAAAGCTGGAAAATTGAATTTTAAAAGTGTAAACAAATGGGATGTAACTATGATTCAGTTATACTTTTTCAAAACCCGTTTTGTATATAGCATGTATATTAAAAAAATATTTTTTTTTATACAAAGAATGTAATTTTTCTGTCTTATATGCTCAAATTTATTGCAAATTCTGCATTTTTTTGTACAAAAATATGGAAAATTTAAAACATTTTTTTTAAAAATATTAGTTATGTCTAGTGTCGCATGTATAAATACTCAGTGTAGTTCTTAAATCATAAATAAAGTGTATATAGTGCAAAGTGGATCTTGAGGATTATTTTAAATTAAATACACAACTTATAAAATAGACATTTCGTTTTTCCTAACTGCTTACTGTTAACATTTGAATGCTCATGAAGAACTCTCTATATGTTTATATAACTCCGTTGGTTTTACTTTAAAATAAATAAATATTCCTATGTATGACCACAACAACATAGATTCTTTTGTTTTAATTTTTTAAAACAGAGTTTCAATTAAATTAGACATCAAATCAAGTTTTTAAATTCATCAAAGACATTTTCTTTGTGTATTTTTATAACAATAATAATATGTGTAAGGAATTCTAAAATACCTTGTAATGATGGTGTTCAAAGTGACATCAAAATACTATAAAACTTATAGATGTAAAAATTTGGTATTTTATAAAAGGAAGAAGGTTTGAATCGTTAGTAATACGTGAGAAGTAGGGAAAGGGTAATTAAAAAGACCTAAATATAATCTAGAATTTTAAACTTACAATTTAAAAACTGATAAATGATGTAAAATAATCCAATTAATTATGGAATTATGGTACGGCTTTACATCGTATTAAAAAATATTATTCTAGAAATCACAGATGAATTTTTTTTTTCTTTCAATTTTCTCAAAAGGCATTTTTTGGTGATTCCGATACACTTTTCTCAAAATCTACTTTACCTATAGCGCTGGTATTTTGTATATTATAGGATCCACAAATTTTCACCTAAGTGAATGAATTTCTTTTTTCAAATAAACATTCACAAATTCTATGTATAGTGAAATTTCTGATTAAAATTTAAAGGAAATTTAAATGACAAACATTAAAAAATTGTGTGAAGTTTTTATAAATTTATTTTTTTTTTGTATTTCATTTTATTCTTTTTATGGATTATTATGTTTGCAAAAACTCTGTAAAATTTTATAGTTATTATGCAGTGGATTTTATGCGAATTGTATTTAAAGATAGAGCATGCCTGGAAAATAAAAAAAATAGTTATTGAATATTTATTACTCATACAGATTTATTTATATTTTAAAATGTTTTTTTTTTTTAAATTCACAGCTATATAAATATACAGATAATTCAATGAAAATAATTTACCTCCGTTGTTTTTATTTTAAGTAAGTGAGAACCATTTAAATTTGTGGTGTAAAAAAAGTTCATTTTTCCTTGTCGCAGACGTCCCACTTACCTTAAACCAGGGGTACTCAAAATTTTTTTTCTGGTTGGCTGCATACATATGTCAACTATTTCATGCGCGCCGCATACATGTATTAGTTATTTCATGCGGGCCGAAACATGCGGATAAATGGGGGAGAGGAAGGGGGAAATGCCTTAAGACCAAGTTAACATTGGAAATTTAAAATGAGGAAAGTTGATCAAAATAGTATTATTCCTGTTTTGCCTTTTCTTAATTTTATTTTTTACATTCTTTATTTTTTTTCCTTAACTCTAAATTAGAAGCGTTTAACAAACACTCCTTTACAATTTCTATTTCATAGTAAACGGTTTCATAAGATTATCAATAATATAACAAACTTCATAGGATGCCTTTGTTACCGCTGTGATATTACCACTGACAAAACATTTTGTTGCTGTTGCAAAGATTATTTAAGAAAGCCTATTTATCACCTCTTGAAAGAAATCTTCGAGGAAAAGTATCATTGAATGATTCATGTTTATTGTGTGTGGGGAATTTTTAAACACTGCACTTTCGTGACATATCAAACAATTAATGATCCATGTTTGTTTTCCCTACAAAATAGTCAACCTGCCAATCGTCTTGAAACGATATATTTTCGAATATTTTTCGCTTGCAAGGTATTTAAATTAGTTAAGAATTAGTTATACGTGTAAAATTGTCTAACCGTGACCTTTCCAAATAGAGGAAGAATATCAATTCGCGTACCCGGATGATACTGACAGCAAAAAGCAAAATTGATATATTTGATTTCTTGATGAAGAATTTCCCACCAAATTTTTAATACAATGTTTTTAAATAAGTAAATTTCTCAGAGCAATGGGTCATGACCGGGCCACTTAAAGAGACCCGGTGGGCTGCATGCGGCCCGTGGGCAAGAGGTTGAGTATCGCTGCCTTAAACGATTTTCACTGTATTCTGGGTTTACCTGGCCGCCTATATTGATCATGATGAGAAATATCTTTTATTAAGATAGGCCTGTGTAGAACATGAAGAAATATTAGCATTTAATAAAGTATCTAGGATTTTTTATATTATTTTTTATTTGATCTCTTCTATCCATTTTTCAAGCCTTATTTATTAAATTTAAGAAATTTTTTCTGCTTATTAAATTAAATAATGGATCGTCTCAAAAATAATCTCAAAATTCACACATTTTGTGGAACATAGACACTGAAACTAGAATATTTAGAATTTCTTTTTGAAAAGTATAATTGAAAAAATTTTACAATTGAATGTTCTGTTGTTTTTACTATCTATTTTTGCGATATACATTATCAATAAATCTTAAAAAAACTTTAATACATAGGAGTCACTATATATTTATTAAAATTACAGGTAAAATAAGGGCAATTTATCACTAAGCTGTATAAAAACAGACCTTTATATACAATCTTGTTAAAATAAGTGATTTATATTAATAATATGCGCTTGAAAAAATTTTATTTTTAGCTTCCATGTTAAGAAAAGCAGTGATGAAAGTCTTTCATATGTTAATATTTCGCGATTTATTCATATAGTACTGGGGATTAATTACTTCCACTTTTGTAATGTAATGTGAACATATTCATCTAGATATTTAAACCTTACGTTTTTGTAACTTTAATAGAATGATAAATGAGACTTTAAGATATACATAATGGAGGGTAATTAACTAGGATTTAAGTACGAAACTTTTGGTTATGATTGATATAATTTAAATATATAGTTTAATTTGTCTGAAGGTATATATTATTATAAAAAATCTACCACTTTATTAAATAAACAGGAAATATATATTGCTACAGACACAAATTATATTATATACAGTGTCTCCAAAATTAAATCTAGGATAGTGAAAAGTCAGAAGTTGATTTAAAGTTCTCCGAAATGTTGAGAAACCTTCTAAAAATGCAAATCATGCGCGGAACTAGAAATAAAAACAATGCAGTAATTGTCTCAATAGGATATTTAAGATTTTACTTATAGTTTCTGAAAAATACCATCCAATAAAATATGAATTTATCTCGCTTAATGGAATGCAGAAACTTACAAGTACTTCTTTTCCAAAAACTGTGATCGTAAAATGTTATTTACTATTTAGTTTATAATCATCAAGAAATAAACGTACAAACTCGTTCGGACCAATAATACTAGTCCATTTGGAGTCCTGTTGAGAAATATTGAAAACCAAAGTGTAAACTTGTGGGTTCTTTTCGGATCGGGGCGTGTTCGAAATATTAAAAAAAAAAAATAATTACTGTCAGAATTTTGTCCATCTGTTATATTTAACTCCTTCTATGGGACACTTCATAAAAAGAAGAAAATATCTAGATGGTATAAGATTACAATCCATCGTCCAGCCGTCTTCCTTCCTCCGACCACGTTTTTTTCTAGCCTTCAGTTTTTTCGCTCCTGCTCTCCTTTCTCTTTCCTGGTTCCGTCTCCTCCGGTCTCCCTTGTTGTTGCCAGGTCCTCATCTGTGTATAGTGGGCCCGCTGCCAGATCTCGTATGTATCGTTTGACCTGTTGCCAGGTGCAAGCAGTAGATCCTTACACAAAGAAACTATTTTTACTAATACAATGCAGTGTCGAGAGCCTTTAAAATTATTTCATTATTTGGTGAAGAGAGGGAAAATACACACACACAAAAGGTTGCCAAAAGGCATTTTTTCTAAACTTATTAAAATCAAAACTTGAATGCATTATTAATTATAGTAATATTCATAGACTTACACTGGACAGAAGTTCAAATTAGGTTTAATGTTTGTAGGTCTTGGTGTGATCGTCTCCCGGGAGCGGTTATCTCCACATCCCCTTTCGCTGGTATCGTCCAAGATCACTCGAGTGGCTGCATTATACGTAGATTCCGGCACTCCGTCTGTACGAGGTCAAGGCATCTCCTTTCTCTTAACCATTTTAGTGTAGCTCCCCCAACCTCTATCTAAGGCAGAGTTTCTCAAACTGTGGGGCGCGCCCCCCTTGAGGGGCGTGATAACTCTGCGAGGGTGGCGCGAGCATATGGAAAAGTTGAAAACTATAGATTATTCAAAAAATTATTAATTTGCTGAAAATAAACAAATAAGATACTTTCTGACATAATAAAATATAAAATACACACTTACACTGATGTAATACACTTATAAAAGTATCAGTACTGTACAATGTGTTTCATTATTAATTTAACAATACTAAATTAAGAACAAGTTTGATTATTACCAGTGACCCCATGGGCTTGTATTAGCACTTATCTTGATGATTTGTAAGGTTTATAATTCCTTAACTTTCGATTAAAAGTTACGTGATTCGCTCCCCAATGCCACGGTTTTCCACGTAGACGCGCGTATTTTGATGTTTTATTGGGAGGGGGGAGGAGAAAAGGAATAAAAAAGCAAATAAATAAATCCTTTGCAAACACTGTCAAGGTCCTTTTATTGCATTCGAAAGCCTTCTGAGTAATTTTGTGGAAAGAAGTGCACAGAAAAGGTTGTACTTCGTAAAGACGTATATATACGTCCAGAAAATTAAAGCTTTAACTAGAGAAACGTTTATATACGTCGGTGGTGCATAAAAGGTTAAAGTCGTATTGTAGCTTTAGTGTAAAAGTATAGTATTATGGAATTCAATACATTGTTATTGTATGGAGGGGGGCGCGATGAAAATGATGATTGAATATTGGGTCACGAATATTGAATGTTTTAGAAGCACTGATCTAAGGATGAAGCAGAAGATCGTAAAAGATCCTCGTCAACATTCTAGCCGACACTTTAAACACCCTTGGCGGGCCTCTTCACGCCTCTGATTAGCGAGTGTAGTGGATCCGCACTCAGCATTTCTCGTCTTCGTTTCAAATCCACAGATTCTTTGAGATAATAGGCCGGCGCGATTGCGATTAATGTCGTCACTGTACCTCGTACACAATATGGAACGTCTATCACTCGGTCTGTCACTTTTACACTGAAGATACTCTCCAGGGTATGTCTTTTTCAATGCAGGTCAACATTTAAATAATTTGTGGTCCACATGGGCGAAGCAAACAACTGAAACTGTTCACAGAAGTGTCCTTTCTTTCGATCATTGATACTCAAATCGTCTGGTCATGAGGGATTAATACAATGTCCCATCTAGGCATTCTTATCACCCTGTGCATCAAACTTGACAAATATTGTCGAGAAGTGTTCGTCTAATGAGCCGACGCTAAAACACCTATGTTTATATATGCATATTTTAATTATTTAATTTTAATATATTGAGGTTGCTCCTCTGGCTTAATCCACAAGCAAATACAAAAGTAGAACTGAGTTCTGGGCTACATGGATGTCCATTCATATCACTATCAATTGTCTACAACAGGGATGGGCTATTAGTGGCTTAGAGTTTTTTTGCTGCCCACCAAGACATTTCGAAAACAGTCTAGACAGATAACCTATATATTTCGGCCAGAAACATTTTTATAAATACAGTGTTTTTCTAGTATAAAATTAATAAGATTAAATATAGGGGCAAGTTGTATAAAATTAACTTGCAGGCTGTGTTGAGAATATCAACAAGTAATCTTACTCCTGATTTACAAAAAATATATATATATATATTGAAAAGTGCGATAGGGTACATATGTCTCATTAAACTAATTCTGAAATGAAATTTACTTGCAACTGTAAATGATATGAAATTAGTACAAGAAGTAAATCGAATAAATTTGCCACTCTATTTTACTTATATTTATTGATTTTTATGTCATACTATTTATATTTTTTCTGAGACGCAATCATTTTTAAAAAGGTGATGCCACCTCGTATTCTCCTCTTCCATAATGTGTGCCTTGAGCCAAAAGAGTTGCCCACCCAGGTTCTACAAAACATAGATAAATATGTGATTCACAGTTAGATTGTATAAATCTACTTCTTAACCCGTTCAGGAACATGATCACATATATGTGATCACGCGTTTCTCCCTCCAGGGCCCACGGTATCATATATGTGATTGCGCTTTCTCTTCTCTGAGGCCCATGACCACAACGGTGTGATCAGAGTTTGGAGCGTTTTTATATTAATTTTTACAAGGCACTACTAATTGGTGGTTAAATCCATCTTTTTCGAATAATGTTTAACAAAACTTTGAGTTTCAATAGGTGCTTTCGGCTCCGAGTTTTTTTTTTTTTGTTTTTAAACTAGATCCCGGTTATTTATGAATGTAAACAACTTCGCATATTTAGGATTTTTCAGAGAATCAGATATTTAAGGGTTTGTGATTTATTGCGCTCTGGATTTCTGTTTATATTCTGATTAAGTTGGAAAAGGAAGGAAAACTTATGAGTTTATTGGGCATCACAGATATTCATAACAATAATTATGGTATTTTTTTTCTTTTATGGTTCATATTTTCATCAATAATTTTAATACTCAAAATATATTTAAAAAGCAGATCTTCATATAACACAAACCAGATGTCTCATTTTTAACGAAACATAATCATTGTTCTTAAAGTGACTTATTTTTAGTTGAGTAAGAACAAACGATTTTTTTTCATTGTTATCGCATTTAGAGTTGCCAAAACTACAAGAACAGAAAACATAACACTAAAGTGATCCTAAGAAAGCATTATAAGGCAGTATTTCTCAAACTGTGGGGAGAGCTCCCCTTGGGGGCATGATAACTCTATGAGGGGGGCGCGAGTCTGTTGAAAAGTCGAAAACAAAAAACTATTTAAAAAATTATTAATTGACTTAAGGGGTACACAAAATACTTTCTAATATAATAAAATGCAAAATGTGCTTTTACACTGATGTAATACACTTATAAATGTATCAGTACTATACAATGTATTTTATAATTAATTTAACAATCTTAAGTAAGAACAAGTTTGATAATTATCAGTGACCCCATGGGCTCGTATTAACACTTATCTTGATAATTTGTACAGTTTATAGCTAATCCCTTAACTGCCGATTAAAAGTAATACGATTCGCTTCGCAATACCAACATTTTCTACGTAGACGTGCGTACTTCGATGTTTTTTTGGGGGGGAGGTGAAAAGGAGTAAATGAGCCAATCTTCTGAATTAAGGTATCCGGCTACGTTCGGAACCGTGATTTTAAAAAAAGCGCATAAATGGATAATTGTCATGATATTTAGTGTCACTTAGACTAGAATACTTGCATACAATTGTTTTAAGGACACACACATTTTGACAAAAAAAATTATTTAAATACAATATTTTGGCAAAAAATTAATTTAGAAATAATCTTTTTTCAAAACGTTCTCCTTTTGTGAAAAATGCTTCTATTATTTTAATGCTTTGCCTGTACATAGCACAGACCTCTCTACAGAGGCTCAACTAGAAGTTTAGAAAAATTCACATTATTTTCAGAGTTACCAACCATTGAAATAATTATCAGCGTTTTTTTCTTAAAATTGCTCCCCTCTGTTGTCGTAAAATATGGATAAACCCACTTCTAAGTTATATATTTCAAAAGTTCTAGTTGAGCCTCTGTAGAGAGGTGTGAGCTACATACATGCAAAATATTATTATAATAGAAGCATTTTTCACAAAAGGAGAACATTTTGAAAAAAGATTTTTCTAAGTTAATTTTTTACCAAAATATTGTATTTAAATATTATTTTTTTTGTCAAAATATGTGTGTGTGCTTAAAACAATTTTATACATGTATTCTAATCTAAGTGACATTAAATATCATGGAAATTATCCGTTTATGTGCTTTGCAAAATCACGGTTCCGAACGTAGTCGGATACCTTAAGAAAATTGTTCGCAAGCGCTATCATGGTCCTTTTATTGCATTCCAAAGCCTTCGGAATAATTTTATGGATAGCAGTGCACAGAAAAGATCGTACTTCGAAAAGACCTATTTATACGCCCAGGAAATTAATGTTTTGGCTGAGAGAGACACTTATATACGTCGGTGGCATGTTAGAGGTTAAAGTCGTATTGTAGCTTTAGTGTCAAAGTATAGTATTATTGAATTCAAATCATGTTGTTGTATGGGGGGGG
>BMAV01002318.1:118218-144361 GCA_019973955.1 Trichonephila inaurata madagascariensis
TGGGTCCTCAATACTTAGCAATTTTCAGATTTCGGACTTTATGAAATATAATAAATGTAGTGAAGCCATAAGAATTGTTCCTAAAAAAGTAATTAATTGGACTGCTGAATTTTTTTATTGTGGATCTTACTGCCATATTAATAAATCTGTCAGACAGAATTCTTTTTCTTTAATGATAGCAAATTGCAAATTTCCGCTGTTTTACTCTTAAGGCGTGTTGGAAACTTAAAATCTGAATACGACACAATTTACAATTTCAAATTGTATAGATTTTAACCTTTCTAAAAATACCCTACTTTTCCTCTAGGGTAATTAGAAGCCCTTAAAATCTATTTTTAAATAATCGTTGAAAGTGGGTCACGCCCATTTAAATGGCACGCGCGCGCAAAAAATATAAACAAAGTATTTTATTTTTGCTTAAAAGTTGAATTAATGATGGAAATTAAAACATTTAATCCAGAATTACTAAAAATGTGTTTACATGAAGGTACACAAGATCCCAATGAAAGTATAAACAACGTATTATGGCCTCGTGTACTGAAGAAAATATTTGTACAAATAGAGGTATTATCATGTGTACATATGATGTAATTTCATCATTTAACATGGGAAATGTATGAAAACTAGAAATTTTGGGAAATTTTTTTTTTTGTTTGTTTTCGATTTGAAAGGTTTTTAATCTTTTTTGAATTTATTTATAAAATATTAATTTAGACACACACACACAATATTAAAATTGGATATGGTGATATATTTTTTTAAAAATTAGTTAATAGTTTTTAGTAAAATTTGGCAACAACTTCACAGGTTTTTTAGGTAAAATTCTAGGACAACACAATACTGTATTTGGCGACAAAAGTATTTCGCCAAGGATAAACCCGCGTTTTTCAAAAATGGCGTCAGAGACGAAAAACGTCGAAAAAACGGGGTTTCTAAAATGGACACATCAAATGAAAAATAACAAATTAAATACAAATTCTTTCCAAATTTCGGACATCCATTCCAAGATTTTATCAATCCTTCTTTCATACAAAAAAACAATCATTACTTTCTTACCTTCTATTCAGAAGAAAATCCATTTGTCGTGTTTTTAAGAAGAAAACGGTTTCTAAAACGGATTCCACAAGAAAAACTGAAAAATCGTCGCTTCTAAAACGCAGCTGAAGAACGAAGCTAATGAATGCTTTAGGCTGATGAACTAACGATCTACAATTTCTCTCAAACGGAAATTATTTTCATATTTCGGACATCCACACCGAAATATTTTCAATCTCATTTACTAAGCAAATCATTTCTTTCTTACTTCTTTCATTTAAAAGGAAAAAAAAAAAAAAAAAACAATTGGTCGAGCTTCTTGTTGGGAAAATGTCTTCATGGCAAGACACAAAATTATAACGAAAGTTACAACATTTTGTGGAATCTTGTTCCCAAAAATATATTTATTGGACTGGAAACATTTCGTTTGGGTGCATTATTTGCACTAATACTTTTTTTTTCTGGATATGCTGGTATATTATTAGTAATTTGAAATGTAAATAATCCCCTTCCTGAAAATGTTTCACACACAAGAGTTAATAAAACTTGATAAACAATGGATTTCAACATCTTTAAGATACTTTTTAGCACTTACAAAACTGTCTCGAAAAAAAAATCAGAAAAGCTATAAGGAAAACAAACAGTACTAATGATGAAAAAACAGAAGGCTAAGTATATTCATATGAAGGATTTTAAAGTGCTTCTTTGTATGATTTTTAAATGTATGAGTATATTTATATGCATTAGACATCCTAACAATTGATTGTTAAATTTGAGAACAAGACTATAAAAATTTTACCAAAAACGTGTTTTTTTAAATAATCATTCAATTACACATAGTATATATATATCCTGCATAAATGCTACAAAATAAATAATTAGATCACATTTTAGAGAATGACGAAAAAGTAATGAAAAAATTCTAGACTGTTAAGAGCTCACAGGACTCTTAAAATTGCAAATTTTTCAATTTTTTGAAAAAAAAATATATATATTAAAGCCTCGAAATTTCTGAGCATTTTGGTATCAAAATTTTGTTGATACTGTGAAAACTTCCGAAGTTATTGAGAAATAAGTAGGAAAACTTAAAAGAAAACCCTATCTCTTTCTTATCTTTAACTTCATTTTCCGCAAAACAAAATTTTTAGCTTGCGCGCAGGATTTCTCAGAAACTATTTATGATGTCAATTTGAAATTTCATACACATATTCAAAATAAGGCTCTTCATAACTTCTGCATCAATTTTCAACAAAAAAAAATAATAGAATTTTTTTTATTTAAATTTATTTTTTTTTCTATAAATTTCTTGAAAGTTAGTATAACTTCAAAAGTGAACATTTCTCTACCAAGTAAAATTTATTTTGATCAGTTTCGTACTTCAGAATCTTGCACGGTGTAAAATACCGATTTTCATATTTTTAAAAAATTGTCCCATTTTTATTTCTTTATAAATCTTTAAGTTTATTCTCAAAATCTCTGAAAATTTGAGAAATAATGTAAATATATACGATTATTCTGTGGTAAAAATTTCAAATGATTATTTTGTTTTATTGCCAAGTTACATTGGTTTGAAGAAGGATATTTTTTTTCGAGTGCACGGATATCTGTTAAGGGTTCTGAGAGACCTTAAGTCTTTAAATTTCTATATTCATAATTCTAAAACGATAATTTTTTCAAATATGCAAAAAATTAAAGCTGAAGTGAAAAATAAGTAATTAATCATACAAAATCCGATTAGCATTGGCTATTTCCTGAGGTTTCTTCCCCTGGGATATTAAGAGTATTAAAAAAAATAATAAAACATTTTTAATGCTCTAAAGCAGTGGTCTGCAAACTGTTCCACTGAACCTTGGGTTTTCACGAATCGCAATAAAAAAATCAAGAAATAAATATGCATGCAAAATAGATACACACTTTCTCTATGAAGTTTGTAAGTTACAAGTATCTAAAGCTCATCCCCTACTCATTAAAACTGGAAATTTTATTTATATATAATAACTTTATTAAAATATATTAAAAGAATAATAAAACGTTTTATCTTTATGTATATACTTTCTACTATATTGTGAATATTCTATTGTTTACTATCTCGGGTTCCATGAGAATTTTATACTAGTTAGTTAGCACCATGTCTTATAAAACAAAATAGTTTTCTAATGGAAAATGCAGCATTTTACATTTGTGGAAATCAACACCTATAATGAAAGAAGGGGAACAATATATCAACAGAGTTGATGTTAAAAATTAAATTTGAGCTAAAACAGCTCCTAAATTTTAGGTTTCCAACTCTCTCTCATGCAGAATACATGGGGTTTCTCGCACATCTATAAACATTTTAATGCCATTCAGAACAGTGTTTAAGTGAAATATATTTCTCAATGTAAGTGGCTACAAAAACAAAGTATAAAAGCAAATTAAACTCAGAATATGTAATATGATTGCACTTAATCTTAACATATCTACACTTCTACAGTTTGTGTGAAATAAAAGGAAGCACATAACTCAGTTACTAAATAATATGGATAGGTGACACTTGAATCGTAGATTAATATTATTAATGAGTAAATTAAATAAAAAAAAATTACATTAGAATTTTTTAATAAATGCAATACTTTTTTAAATTGCTTTTACATGGCTTGTAGCATGTTGATCTACTTTAAATATTATTTTGAGACATATTTGTTGACGTATGTGTATGGAATGGGGTTCCACAAAAGCACTTCTAAAAGCAAGTTCTACAGGTTCCATGAGAAGAAAAAGTTTGAAGACCACTGCTCTAAAGAACACATTTTTCATGAGTAAACCTGAAAATCAATAACTTAGCAAACAACCATAATGGATGTATGAATTTAAAATAACTACAACAGTTCTGCATAATCCATACTCAAATAATTGTTTAATGAATAAGTCATAAATGTCACGTAGAATAACTTGCACGAAACAAAATTTATTGAACAGAGAATAGCTGTACAAACATACAAATTTATTTCTGCACATTGTGTAATATTTAATTCAGAAATCTTGGTTGACAATGAAGGTGCATCATTTGAATGCAGCCATGGGACTACTAGCAATTGAAATCTTTGAAACAGAAAGCAGGTCTGATTCTTAAATCTTTAGAAGCAACCATACAAGATATTTTTTAAATAGAATAAAAAATTCTCAGATTTTATCAGGCAAAGTTCCCCCATTTTTAAATAAAAAAAAAGTAAAATATATTAAAGAAACAATTTTGAAAACTAAAATATGTAAATTTTTATATAGGCCATCATATAACAAGCTTCTTCATTTCTTTACATAATTATTAAAAATTATAAGAAAATACTTTTTGTTGATGAAAGATTATTGCATAAAGGAAATTCAGAAAAGAAAAAAACTCTCATGTTTTGAATAACAGTTACAATAACCTTTATCTGAAGCATATTAAACACTGCTAAACTATTTTAATTAAAAAACAGAATATATATATTTAAGATATTCAACAAACTATTTATTTTTGATGAAATATAAAAATTAATATAATTGTAATAAAATGGAAAACTTGAGAAGATTAATTAAGGTGGAACATTATGAACACAGAGTCAATAATTTATTCCTTTGTAATAGATATAAATAATTAGGAATTTAAAAAAATTTGCTTTAAAAGCATGGTGTTTTTAGCACTTAAAACATTTCATTTTATATTAATTCAATAGACTCCCAAGTAAATTTCTTTTGTATAGTTTAATTTCTGCACATTCCCTTCCTCCTTTCCCCATGGTATAAGACAGTGAAACTAAACTTATTTTAAAACTATTTTTGATACATGATTTAAATTTTTATTTTTTACTCTAGTTGTAGTATAATTTACATAAGAACATTAATAGGCTAGTACTTTGCAATTTGAATTTTTATCAAACTAAATAAGTACAATAATAACAAATAGTCTTCAAAATAATGTTAACAATTTTTCAAAATAAAAAAGTATTTTACCTACTAAGACATCAGATTTCTTGTTATGTTGGAATCTTGCCTGATAAAAATTTCATGCATATTGAACACATATACATGCATTACCTTGTGTAAATACAGACATTAAATACTGTTTTATTCTAAATGTTCATTATTTTGTGCAAGTTATAAAAAATACAAGCAAAAATATAAGTGTAGTTGAAACAAAGATATTTCATATTAAATACAAATATGAAAGGAAAAGACTTATATTAAATACAACAAAAATATAAACAATATGTACAAACGTTGACAGGAGTGGATATCACAGTCAATAATTAAGTAAACTTTGTAACACAAAGGCATTTTTAATACACACATTATTTTTATTATTATTATTATTAAAACTAATAATAATAATAATAAAAAACAAACTTTTACTAAAGCAAACTTATGAATATTCTCGAAAAGATTGATAAGTACTTCCATAAATATTTTTAAAAATCATAAAAATTACAGCATACCGTTCAGTATAACTTCTATTCTTGAATTTCTTCTTTTTGCTGTGTAAAATTAATTACTCAAGCTCATTAAAATTTTTCATATATATATAAATATACACATGGAGGAATCACTATTAAAGCTTGAGATATTCAACAGCATAAAATATTATCTATTCAAAGATTTTGTTTAAATATTTCACGAACCATATCATGCTTATTATAGATGAAAATGTAACTATAAAAACATGCTGTTAAAATATAGAAATAGATACCATTAATACATTTATTTAGAGATATTTCATCAATGCATTATTTTAAAAATCTGATATTAAATGAATTATTTTTCAAAATTTTTCATAATAAAATGTTTTTAGTTTTAGGAATTATTTTCAAGCAGTATTTTTTTTTTTACACAACAAAATCGATTGATAGTTAAAACTAAAATTTAAAAGAATTTATGAAGAATAATTAAGCTCTTATGAGTACTTTGACTAATTGCATGTAAACAGCCTTTGGGTAAAATAATTGGCATTTTATATATTTTAATAAATACTATTAAGCAGTCTTTTAATAATATTCACTTTTTAAATTTGTTATAAATTTTTTACATAAATATTAATTTCAAAAATCTACAATAACTTTTAATTACTGGTTTAAAGTATCAGTATAATATACTGAATTTTGATACAAGATACCAGTAACAATTGTTTAAAATAATTTTATTTATCAAATAAGGTTTTATAAATTGTTTTTTTTTTCTTGCTACAACAGCTACTTTAAATAGAAAATTTAACTTTGATATCCAGCATTTTGTACTTTCAAATATTTTACAAAATCCTGAAATTTTTTTCTTGGGTCTCAGCATTCTAGAACATCTAAGTCCACCCTCAATAAAGATTGAAAAATGTATAGAATTTGAAAATTACAAAACTCTTGGAAAGGAAGAAAAATGTAATGCATAATAAAATGACATTTAAGTATATCTTCCAAAATTGTCAAATACATATAAAATGTCAGAAATACACAATAAAAATTACACTTAGAATAAAAGGAAGAATACATTTAGACATAAAGATGATTATAAGAGTTAGCAACATTTTAGTGACACAGATTTTAAAAAGTATTCATTTCATTGAAAAAGTACAATAATTTAAAGAAACATTTAATATATAAAAAGAGAGTTATAATAGATAAAATGTTATTAAATCTGTAAGGATTTATCAAATATTGTGAAAAAATGCATGCAATTCAAATGACAAAACAATTTAAAATCTTCAAGCTTTCATACAATAATAGAAATCTAGGAAAGTAACTTCATGCATCAATTTCAGAGAATATCTTTCATTAATTTAGAAAAATAAGCAATATAGAATTCAACAATCATTTGTTTACGACACAAACTTTAAGTAGGTAAACACACACTTCATCACACATTACATAATTGTTAATTTGCAAACAATGAAGAATACAATTTTATACTTGATTTTTCCAATTTGTAAATGTTCAAAAAAAAGTGAGGTAATTCATTGTCTGATCCATCAGACATGATATATAACACAAGTAAGTTAGCACTGCAAAATTTGCAATGTAGTGCAAGTCCTGGATACAGATTGTAGCATTGTCCAAATAAAGTGAATGGCTGGTGCAAATACAAATGAACACATAAAGCTTTGCAAGGCCTTAATCCACACACATTTTTTTTTTTTACTCAACAGATTCATAATCACATTTATCCTACAACTCCAGTAAATATGAATGTTTCATTTTAAATGCATATGTCCCCCTCCCACCACCATTACGGTTGAAAAAATGAACTTTTGAAACAGTAAAATTAGTTGGTCATTGATTAACAACCCCAGATATCTTTAAACCAAATACTTGCAAACATTGAATCTCTAAAGACGATTTCAAAATATTTTACTGTAGATGACTATAAATGAGTTAGCTAAGTCTTATAGTTTCATACGTTTGAATGCACTGCAATGACATTAAAACAACTGAAATTTTAAAAAAGAAAAGTCAATTTTACTGTAAATCAAGTAATAAATGCAACATGAAAACTGTTGAGCTACAAATGTATATGTCAGAAAGCCTTTAGCTGTAAAAAAAAAACAATCTCAGATCTCGAGCAATCTTGAAGCTTAAGAGACTATAGTGTAGTTAGTTCATAGTTTTTCTTCCTGACTTTTAGAATTGTCAAAACTTCTGTAAACACCTTTCATGCTAACTGTTTCAGAGCAGCCATTTTTAACTGGAACAATGCTCAACTGTTTTGTAGATGCATCACCTTTGCCTTCTTTCATAGAGCCACAGCATGTTTGTGGGGAACAATTTGTACTAACAGGACAATCCAGAGCACAATTATCTGCTTTAATCTAAAGGGAAAAAAAGCATATTTAAAAACCTTTTTGAAAACAGTAATAAAAGCTTTCTATAAATAACTAATCATTTTAAACCTAAAACTATAACTAAAATTCTTTTAAAAAATTTTAAATTTTTATTAAAATTGTCCTATATTTTAACAATTTAATGATTTTATCAATTGTATGATTACTTTTTAAAGTACAATTTTTGAAAGCATTAAAGCGATTTAAATATCTGCGATTGACATTACATCAGTAGGGAAAAAGTACATAATTATTTAAAAGCTCATGATTTAATGAAAAGTGCACAAAAGAGAATTAAAGTATTATAATAGTATTAAAAATTAATAAATTCAAAAACTGTTAAATTTCAATTTAAAATATTCAATCTCAAGAAAGAAAAATGAAAAGTTCCATCTCCAATTTAAGAACCGAAAGGTTAAAAAAAAGTGAAAAATGTTGAGACATTTAAATAAATTAGAATTTTTAGCTATTTGCAAAAACATTTTGAACAAATACTAGCTTTACAAAACTTTAAAATTACAGCATTAATTAAAAAAACAGAAACAAAATGTAAAAATAATTCATTCTAAGTAATTTTATTAGATTTAGATGAATTCATCTGACAACAAATTGTTGAGCTTAAATTTCCTCTTGGGGGGGGGGATGTCAATTGAAATTCCCTACTTCAATGAGAGAAAGTGTAATGCCTGCAGGATTTGCTTTGGCAGAAGCAAGGTGTAAAAATCTGCTGTTCAATGGTGAATATTTGTGATTGTGTTTAAATACACAAGTTTAGTAAAATGAGAGTATTAGTTTTTTCAGAGAACTAATAGAACACAAAGAAAACATTTCATAATAATGAATGTACTATTAGAAATATATATAATTAAAATTATTTACGAACAATTAATATAACACATAACTTACATCATTCATAGTTACAAATTCTGGTTGAATAGTTGTTGAATGGATGCCTTCATTGTGGAAAAATTCTTTCACTCGTTCTGCTATTGTCATGTAATCTGTTAGATTACGGCAACAAATATGAGCAGATGCTACAATTCGTTCTCCTGCCAGCTGCCACACATGAAACTCATGGACAGCTAAAACACCATCAATCTAAATAAATAAAAAATCATGTAAAATCAAAAAAAAATAAACAAGCTGGCTGGAATTAGAAAAACTTTAACATTTTCTTAAAAACAAAAAGTTACATATAATATTTAACATATACATATAAAATATTTAAAAAGCTTTATTATTTTAATAATTAAAATAAAAATATTTTAAAAAATTATTTTTTTTTTTTTTGCAGTGACAAATATGTGTGGAGTTCACTAATTTAAAATATCTTTGACCAAGCTATTTCCTAATTTTAATAAGTGTACAATTTTCAATACTCTTTTATAAAAAAGAATGTACATTATAAAAATATTATATTGAAATTTTTTTTAACTATAATATGGTTATTAATTATTAAGTAAAATTTACTGAAATTGATTAAATTGTGATTTTTAAAAAACTTGCCTCATGTAGAAGTTTATTTTGTAAATAATCCACTTGAATATGAGTTGGCACTGTTTGAAGAAGAATCATGGCAGAATCCTTCACTAAAATAATAAATTAAAAAAATTAATAAAAATATTTTTTTTATCTAAAATGTATTTTAAATAAAAATTTATTACTACACACTAATTTTGAGTGAAAAAATATTGATATATATATTGTATATAAAATATTCATGCTTAAAACTTATCAAAAAACTAAGAAATGAAAATAATAATAATCAACATTTTAAGCATAAATTAGAATTAGATTGGAAGTTACAAATAGTTATTACAGAGGCTAAATTTAAAATACTTCATAAAATTTATTATTGATATGTTTTCAATGAATGTTAACATAAATCATTAACAAAGAAAAATAGCTTTTAAAGACAATCATTGGGCTCAAAATCATAAAAACAATTATTTTACAGCTACAGATGCAATTTAAGTTAAATGTGAGGTTTTTAAATGTTGGGAATGAGTAAGGTGGCCAATAATGTGTTGAAAAAGAATGACAAGGTGGATTTATTGTTTTATATTAACATTGGATTTTGAGAGAAGCATGACTGGTTGTGTGTAGGAAATCACTGATTGGAAATATTAAGAAGGATAATTGCCAGTATAAAGGCTTCTGACATACAGAAAAGAAAATAATTTGTAAAATTTAGTATTAGTAGCAGAGAAATGTGAAAAATATAAAATTAAGATCAATACAAATCTATATTCCATAGCAGTACTGCTATGGAGCATTTTCAAATTAGCTGAGCTTCATATAATAAATTCATTAAATATTTGATTTTTAAGCAGTGCTAAATAATAATATATCATTTAGAATTATAAAAAAGTACTTACATAATGGCCAAGTGGAATTCATAATGAGACAGACCATGAAAACACTAAAATTGAAGAGAAATATTAAAAATTGATGGAGACCTGTATATTGAAAACAGACAGTGAGAACTTGTGCTTAAAACAATGATCATAAATAATAAAAGAAAATCCTAAATTATTTTTCATTATGTGTTGTTTATTAATGTACAAGACAAAACGCAATTATTACTTAACTTTTATGTGAGCCTGTTTATGTGAATGTAACTAAAAACTATACTTACTGCATACATTCTTTGCTTTTCAAAAAATTATATTTTCTCATTTATTTGAAGTGTGGGAAAATAAAGATTTAAATTTTCGAAATAAATTAAATTTAAAGATTTTCTTGGTAAATATAACATAATTTTTCCATTTTTATCTTTAAAAAAATCTTGTTGTTTTGCACTTTTTATTTTACTAAAAATCATACAGCTACATAAAGAGCTAGTGGTAAAATATGTTGTCAAATGATGTAATGGATACTTTTAGCCTACACCAGTAGCGCACACGGGTATTTTTCCAGAGGGGGGAGTCCAGGGTCAAAAGACCACTATTCTCGTATCATGCTCCAATACGCCACCCCGCATATTCTTTTGATTTTGTCGATTTTTGGAAACAAAAAATAGTAAAATATTAATTATTGAATGAATAATTAGCATTAATAAATAAAATTAATTATTAATAACAAATACTAAATTAAATTTTACGTACTATATGCAAAGGATTATAATCAATCTGAAAAAGAAATCAAGGACTTTGGGAGGGGGGGACACCCCCATTGTGTGCGCCACTCACTAAACAATAATATTTAAGAAATAGGATGGATAGCTGAATTTAGAGTGTAACTCCTATCCTTAAATACCTTAATTTAAAGTAGAATGCCCTGGTTGGCTACATATGTCACCTCTGAGATAAAATAATAATATAATATAAAATAATATAATTCCATTTAAAGATAAACAAACCTTAAAGCTGGGTCAACATAATATCTGTAACTCCAATCTGTTAGCCATATAATGAGGGCACTGATGATGACAATAACTGATCCCAAAGCATCAGCAAGGACATGCAGGAATACACCATGCATATTCATTTGGCTACTGCTAACAGCTAAAAATGAGAGAAATTGGAATTTTTTTAAAAAATATTTAACAACTAAAAGTTATACAAATGATTCATTTTATTATTCATTTTTATTTATTTACAATAAATAATATTTAAAACTCAACTCTGGTGATTATACTGATAAGGGCTACATTGAAATATTTTTTAATGATTTACAAAGTCACAATTAAAAGCAATATACTGAATTTCCTTTAATTAGTAAATTCCTTTAAAATAAATTTTACAAATTATATTCCTTGGTTTTAAATATTGATATTTCACATTAATATCAGCATGAAACTAAAATAACAGAAAGTTAAATAGGGTAAATTACTAAATTAAAAGTATAAATTTAACTTTAGAAGATTTTGTAATACAAAATGTGGTTCATAATGCATAAAATAACAGTTAAAACTCCAATTTATATTCTATTCCAATTCTAATGATGTTTTGCATTTTTTTTCAGGAACATTTTTGTCACTATTGATAACTATTATAATTATTTAATAGATGAGCATGTACTCTTTTTAAAGTCAGATATTTGAAAATCAATCTGTTTAAAAAAAAAAATCAAAATCTATATATTTTTTGATAATTAAGAAGGAAAGAAACATTTAGTGAATGTATTTTCCTTTTAGAAACAAAGAAACAAGAAGGCAGTTTAATTAAAATAGAATCTTACTCCAGAATTCTTTGATGTTATTTCAAATAAATGAATATGAACACTTAAATTTTGATTTGAAAGTATTAAAACATAGAATTCAAGGAATTCTAAATGTTCAACTTATGCGAAGAAACATTCTTATATACTTAGTATAAAACTTTTTATATACTTATTATAAAACAAACTCAAATATTTTAGTAACCAAAAAACAACCCATCAATAAAGGAATTATTCAGTTGAAAACAAAACATCTGAAAAGATAACAGAAAGGACGGAAAAAATGAACATACCTTCTTTCTTTGTACTTTTGTCAGATGGTTTGGTCCCAGGCAGTTGGAAATTCCCTTTGTTGTCATTTATATCACCCTCAGAAAGTACTTGTTCTAAAGTAGGCAAGCTTGCTTTCTTATCATGACTATGACCACCATGACTGTGACCATGACCTACACAAATACCATTTTTTAATGCAAATGCAGTTCACTCATGATACAACTTTCAGTATATAACAGATATATACATTCCAATATAAATTAATGAGTGCAATCCAATATATAATCATTAATTTGGTATCTTTTGAAGTAATAATTGCAGGAATCACATCCCCCCCCCTCCAACATACATAGAATACTTAGAGAAGCACAAGTAATATTTTTTTAAAAAAAATGTTAAGTCAATTTCTACTTAGGTCAACAAAGAAAAATTTTATTTTAGTTATTTTTTATTAAATAATTACAATTAATATAAATATGTTTATACATGACAGAATCAAATAATCAAGTGGTAAAATAGAAAGTGATTTTCCAAGCAATTTTCCATTTTCCTTTCTATATATGGTGTTGGACTATTATTTTTGTTTGCTACTATGTATTCATTCACAAATCACATTTTCAGAAATTAGGCCATCCCAGGTAGAATTCAAACCCATGACCTTTGGATTAGAAGTCCACAATGCGCTACATGAACACAACAAGCGATTCTCCTTTTTATATATCATGTTGGACTGTTATTTTTGTTTGTTACTATTTGTTAAATTGAATTAATGAACTAATATTTGAAAAAACTGTATGAACATCAAGTGTCAAGTTAAAAAAAAATGAGTTTTTTTTAACTAGAGTGGATGAATAAAAAGTATTTTATTAACGATTGAAAATTTGAACAAGATATATATATAGGGAGTGTGAACTAATAGTAGGAATCGAAAAATAATTTGGTTTAATTGATATCTTATAAGAACTAAAAATAACATATTGGTTAAAGACAATATAATTTTGAAACACTGATATAATGATGATACATGTGATAAAGTACCTCATTTTTAATACTAATCATAAATTCATACAATTCTGATACAAAGTAGTTTACAATAAAAAGTTTAAATTGGGATACATTTTAAACAAAGTGTACAGAAAGTTTAGTTTCTTTAACTAATGCTTACCATGGAACAAAAAGAGTCCAATCACATTAACAAGTAACCCAAATGATCCAACATAGAGGATTAGTAATGGTTCATGTATTTCTTCTGGTTTGTAAAATCTTTTTAAAGATTCAACAAAAATAGAAAAACAAAGAGCTACAAGGAACACTGAGTTGACTAAAGCACCAAGAACTTCGGCTCTTGCCCATCCAAATGTACTTTTAGACCATTTCTTTGGAGACATCTGGAAAAAAAAGGCAATTTAAAATTATCAATAATGTGCTCAATAATTGACAATTAAAAATAATTTTACAAAGAAAGAATCAGATTGATGGATTTGGGAAAAAAAGTATATAAATAAAACCTGTTAAAATTTTTTAAAAAAGTAAGACAAACGTACTAAATTAGACAGCAAAAGTAAAATTCATAAGGATTACAATTAAAATCTTTTTAAAGTGTTGTTCAACATTTTTCAATAATGGAAATATTACATAATTCAACTAGAATTAAATATATATAAGAATTATACATAACAGATGCCACTATAAAAGCTCAGATAACCACAAACTATTGTAGAGGCAGCAGTATAGAGGTGTTGAGGCATATAAAATCTATTGAGGCTCTAAATCCCAAAGTATGATGTGGTGTGTTAGATTGGAGAGAAAAACGCCAGCTCAAGTGTTGTCTTTATCACTTGAGGCCTGTTGCTATTAGCCCTCGTATTTCTTCAAAGAGTGAGATGTTAATGGAAAATCAATTGACTCATCTTCTTTAAAATACCAGAAATAAAATGAAATGACAAACATAAGATTTTCTCTTTGTGTTTCAACTCTTTATCTCTTAATAACCCCTACTTCAAGTATTTAACCAGAAATTAATTAAAATTTCTGCACAGAAATAATTAAAAAAAAAAAAACTGGTACAAAACTTCTGAAATGTATTTCTCTTTAAGAGATCAAATGTTTAGTCAAACAAAATTGTTTTATGTTTTACATATAAATAAATATACACAAGCTCCTCCAAAAATACAACATGCAATATAATCGTTCATATTTTCTCTTTAGCATTCCCCCCCCCCCTTTACTTGTTACCTTGCACTTTAGTGGGTGAAAAAGAAAGGAATATTTACTGATATTTGATGATAAAGGAGAATTTTTCAAATAGTTTTCATTGTTCCTTAAACTTCCCCTTTAACTGTAAATACAACGATAAAGTAGAAATATAATATAATTTCGAATTTTAAAAGCAATCCACATGAGCAAATTGATTTCATTTTGAAAATTAAATTGTTCCATAAGGGAAGGGGAGGGGATGTAAACACTGAAACCAGATTAAAACATTTCAAAACGCATTTTTCAAATTGTAAATAACGGCTAAAAAAAAATTATATATATATATATTTAATGATCAAAAGCTTTATTTGTAGTATTATTTAAAAAATAACCACAAAAAGTATGATAAAGAGATGCTCATTATTGAATTAACCCATATTCTAAACAAACACTATAAAATTATGTGAGACGGTAGTGAATTTCCCTTTTATCTTTCACACTTAATGTTTTTCAATTCTAAAAAAGAATACTTCAAATTTTTTTGTACAAACTTAATTAAAAAAAATTGCTTAACATTGTTTGATTTTTGGCAATTTAAAATAAATTCAATCAAAATTCCAACTATATCTAAATAAAGGTGAAAAATGAAATTTCCAATGGGAACTGACATCACAATATCATCATAATGTAAATGAAACTTATTTCACTAGATTGGATTTTCTTTTTCAAAGATTAAATAACTTTTACAAGAACCCAATGCCAAAACAATAATGTTTCATAATTTAAATTATGAATATTAATTTCACGTTGCAAGAGAGGAATTTCGTAACACACTATATTTCCTAAACACAAATGAAATCCGTCTCAAGTTTTTACTTCATGAATGAATGAATAAGGCCATCTTATCCGCTGAAGGTCATGAACTCGATACAGAAGATTTTTCGAGACAAAGTAAAAATATGTCGTATTCGTTTGCCGATACGATTCCATTCTAGCAGCCTGTCGAAGGGGAAGGTTTTTCTCTTGGTTTTAGTTTGGATTTATTAAAAATTTACACCGTATTAAATATACATAATGTATAATAACCTTGTTCATTCTGAACCACGATTAAGTGACGAATGCCTCATTTTGTGATTTTCAAATAATACTACGCAAAACTATTGAAACTGAACTGCTCATTTAATAGTTAGTGACCATGATTCCTTTGTAAGATAATTTACGATGAAATTGAACCTTAAAAATTAATAAGACAAACGACCCATAAGCCAAAAGATCACTACTTGGTTAACTAGGCACACAATAGGCAGTTTATTTACTTATAAATTTGATTTTCTTAATGCAATTCGGACTTCGTTTAATTAATGTAACACCAGATCTCCTCATCAATTAAATCAGCTATAGAATTAATCAAATTAATTCAGAGACTTGTTTATTAAAGTCACAATACAAGCAACACAAGGGCTGTTGGCGATGGACATTGTAATTTTGAACCACGGCAGGTATCGAGAATTTCATATGAGCAGGCACTTAACTTCCACAACATGCAACATGTGCATTTTGAGCTTCGATAGGTAAAACATGCATCGACTAAAAACTACGGTTCGACACATAACCGTCGGACACGAGTTAATGACCTTTTTTCCTTTAGAGAAAAATTATATTTTGATACCATTTTCAAGAACGTCTTAAGGCATGGGCCAACTAGGCGCGGGCCCAGGGCCTCGACCTCATCTCGTTCTCGACTGAGCCTTAATAAGATCATGATTTGAATAATTTTAACGGTCAAATGTTATTTCCGGTTTTATTCGAAAAACTGGGAATTTCAGATTGTATTATTGACTGTCGTCTATGTATAAGCATAAGTCTACCACCATACACCATCATTACTCATTAAGTCAAAAAGCGGCAGTTGGTCGAGCCGATTTGTCCGATTGTAAGTTGTGCACATTTGTTTGTTTCGTGTTACTGTTTGCACGAGTATTTGACAACGTATGCTACGTACTATCTACTTTTAAGGGTCATAGATGGGGCCTACTTTTACGTAGTGGCCCCGGACCTCAAGAAGTCTTAAGACGTCCCTGACCATTTTATACCCGTAAAACTAGGAATTATTATGATTATTTTTTAAATTTCTTCTGAACCCTTTTGTCTTTTAACGCCCAACTGTCTTTTTTTTCTATATCTTTAATTACAGGGTGATTCATAAAGAAGTATACACTTTCCAGATGCTGTAAAACAGTAATAGTCGAAGATAGTCACCACCTCAGCGAACCATAAGGTAGATGTACTTTTAAAGTTTGTAGCCCCTGACAGAAGTAACGTAAGCAATAGAGGGCCTGTCATGTGATTTATCAATTTAAATGGCGGTGTCTGCAGTGGAGAAGGCTTTTTATGTTCTTGTATTGAGCTAAATGCTGTGCAACAGTATTTTTGGAACACGATTTAAAAAAGAATCTACAAATAGAAAATTCATCTAACAATGGTATGAATTTTTTAAAAAAAACTACGGGTTGTTTGTGCAAAATTAAAAGTCCTGGAAGATGCTGAAATAGGGTATCACAGGCCACTATCGATGTAGATGGTATCTTAAAACACATCTGAGTTGAAATGGATTACCGGCTCGATGTGTCTCGTAAGGATAAGGGATCACACCAGGGGCGTAGCTACCGGCGTATCAATGATACGGGGCCCCAACAAGTGTAATTACAGTTCCACTAACAAGTCTCTCATATCTAAAAAGAGCCCCGAAGAAATTTTGATACAGAGCCCACCCAGAACTAGATACGCCAGAGAATCACACATAGAGCATCTGTGATCGTCTCTAACAAAACTTAAAATAGTCCCATACAATTCTGTTATAGGTAACATGCAATATTTTACACTGATTTATAGTGCATTGAAACTGTATAGAGTTCTTTATGAATCAGCCTGTATTAAAGCAATTATTTACAGTTATTAGACGAACATGTCGAACAGCCGTTCCTTTGATGAAAATTGTATTGTATGGCATTACAAAACTATTACAATTGATAAATTGTCAACTTTCGAAGTGAAATTTATAAATTGACAAATTTCACCTCTATCCCAATTCGAGATAGCAACCATGGCCACTCGGCTACCGTCAATCGTTAACCAGATGCCTAGAATTAAATATTTGATAGTACTAACATAAATATATGACCCATTAAACTTAATTAAATTCATTTATCTCGCCTTCTGACAAAGAAAAATGGCGAGATTTTCTAAAACAGTACCTTAAATCACAATTTTTTACATCAAAAGACATGATACATTTGAGACCCTGTTCGATCTACCGACTGATTCAATAACGCAGTCAAAGCGCTAGATTATGGCAACAGTGTTCTGGGACCGGCGCGGTGTTTTGCTGGTGGACTTTATGCCACAAGAAACAAAGGTCAAGTCAGGTGCCTACTGCGCAACCCTGCGGAAGCTCCGAAGAGCATTGCAAAACAAATGGCGAGGCATGCTGTCAAAAGGTGTTTTACTCCTCAACGATAACGCAAGGCCTCACAATTCTCGAACGACTCGGGGGTTAATCGAATCTTTTGGCTGGGAGGTTTTGAATCATGCACCACACAGCCCCGACCTTGCTCCGAGCGATTTCCACCTTTTCCGGTAGCTCAAACACAGTTTTGGCGGGAAGCGTTTCAGTGACAACGAAAAAGTGAAAGAGGCCGTGAATTGGCTGTCCAACCGGGCGGCAGACTTCTTTGAAGAGGGTTTTCAAAACTTAATTATAAGATATGACAAGTGCATCAATAAACTCGGCAACTATGTAGAAAAATAGGCAAAAGTATGTACAATCATAAAATAAAGGCGTTTTTTTAAAACAAAATATTGTCATTATTTTTTAAAAAACAAACGGACCTTACTTAAAAAACAGCCCTCGTAGATGGGGTGTGACACGTAAATTTTCGAAAAAATACCAATTTAGCTTAATTTTTTATATGTTTGTTTAAAATGATGTATAATATATCATAACATAAAAAAAATAAAATTAAAAAAAACAAACAGTATTTACCTTTTTAAAAAAATAAAGCCATTTCTTGACACGCATTTTCAAAAACTGTGCTATGAGTACCAGTGTTCGACCCTGCATAAGTTTATGATAGCGCGGGAAAATTAAGAATGCATTGAATATGCCTAAAAGCGTTTATGGGCAACTGATTATTAAAAATTACGCGATGGTAAAATGCCTCGATGGTCGTAATTAACTTTCTGATGTTTTTATTACAAAAGTGCAAAGATATTATAGTTAGGCTATTCAAAAGAATAACAATGATTAGCGCATTATAGAAACTGTTATTTGGGTTTATTTTTGTACTTTGTCATCTAACGAAAACCTTTACCAGGGATTGTTACCTGCAGGTGTAAATTCACTAAGTTTTAAAAGGCAGAAACTGGAGGTAACGAAAAACGTCATGACCATACATTACATACGCATGTGTTATATACAATGAGTAATATTGCACGCTTATTTTTGGAGGAATTCAGAAAAATAGCACATGGCGAAGATCAAATTTCGAGCTCTATCATTCATATAAAGAATCTGACATCGTTAACTTCATCAAAATACAACGAATTAAATGGGAGGGACACGTTGTCATAATGGATTAAGACCGCACCACTAAAAAAGTTTCATGTCCAACCAATTGGTACACGGAGAAAAGGCAGGCCCAATCTAAGATGGATTAATGGCCTAGAAAAAGATCTCCTAGTTTTGAGAACTAAAAATTGGAGAACACAAGCAGGAAGAAGGCTGGCCTGGAAAAGGCTCCCTTAGAAGGTCAAGGTCCACCCTGGGCTGTCGAGCCACTGAGGAAGGAAGGAAAATTACACTCATGTTTAGAATTCTAGCTGATTGTTAAAAAAAAGTGTTTAAATAGAAAAGACTCACACAGAACTCCAAAGAGACAGTTAACAATACCATTTGGTCGATTTCTACATCAGTGAAATTAAAAACCTTAGCACTAGATGTAAACATGACTATTATACAATTCAATATAGGTTATGTAACCGAATTAATGATTTCAAAACAACGTGGTATTGAATCAATTATAACTTTGTGTCATGTTTCAAAGTATTGCATGCAGGTAGAATTTATGTAGCTGCGCGAAGCATCGGAAAACAAACAAATAAATAAATTACTAGATTTTTCTCCCCAACATTTTGAACAAAGAAACTAGGAAGAGTGTTTTTTGTGGAAGCAGAAAGCAAAGACAATGCTTGATATGCATGTGAAAAATATTAAAGATAGAAAATGCACAAAAATCCTAAAATTCAAATTCGAGACTTGTTTTCTTTTTTTCTTTCAAAACACAATATTTATCACTTTATGTACCACCTTTTTCTGAAAACATGATTCACGTATAAATTCATATTTTCACAAGAAGTATACTTATTGCACGTCTACATATTTTAATGGAGAGAATAAGATATGTCTAGTAAACATTTTTAGGAAAAACCTTTTAAAATTAAATGTCAGGAAAGAATCTGAACACGGTTTTACAAATTTGTAACTATTTTAATTTGTATCATTAAGTCAAAATTTTTCATAAAAGTGTTATTAATAATACGCATAACTAACCGTTACGCATTCGTCCTTATGCAACAAAAAGTTTCTCAGAAAAAGAAATATAAAATTAGGTAATTTAATATGGGTTCCTATACGGACATACCCGACTTCCTTAAAAATATGAGATACAATGATTTACTGAAAATGAAACCTAACCACAACATCAAATTGTAGTACAATTTTTAGAATGTGTTAGCATATAATATTATATTATATGCTAATACAAACTTTACTTTAAAAGTAAATTTCGGTTAAAATCGCGAGTCACAAGGACCCAATTTTTCTGTTCATTTTAACTCTATATATCTCTCTCTATAAAAAGTTTTTCGTGATGTAATAAATTTGTGGCGCAGTTTCAATTAGCTGCAACAGATGGCGCCAGGATATTTTTTAAAATAAACTTATTCTTCGATGGAAATTGCTTTAAAACTACACATAATACGTGTAAATTAAAGTTTTACAATTTGACAATGAGTATGAATAGTTGTATAATTTTTACAATGGGGTTGGTCTGCAGTTAGGCGGACAGGGAATATCTCCCCCTAGTATTTTTAACATTTTCAGTGGCGTAACGTACACTCCCACATTGTGGGAGGCCCAGGATTCTAGAAGGACCAAAGAGCCTGATTGATGCCATGTACGTACCTTTTGACTGATATTGCATTCAGATACTGATATTGCATTCAGAATCCGCAGCATTCAATGGCATATACAGACTACTTGAATGGGAGGAGTTCATGTTTTAGAAAACACATAGACGAAAGCGCAAAGGCACAATCTTTATGTTAAAAATATCTTTGTTATTTTAACTCATTAAACCCCACACGTGTACGGTACTGGCAGCACACATTAACAGTTTCATAATCAAATTTTACATGACGATTATCATCTAAAATGCCAATTAAAAGAATCGATTTATTATTTAAAAAAAAAAAGAATTATTAACAGCATATTAAATACAGTTATAAGTTCGAGCAATTCTACTCTCGCTCCGACCTAAATCCAGATATACATTCGAAACACCACTATTTTTGCTAATTTCAGAATAGGGAAAACAAGTTATGTGAATTTATTTCACAATCTTCATGAACAGAAAATAGAAAGTTACACAAAAGAAATAAAAATAAATGATAACGATGTCAACTTTAAACAGTGACCATGAAAGAAAAAAAATCACAGAGCGAGAATCTTTTCAAAGAGTGACAGCCAAACACAATAGCAATAACAATGTTCGAATGAAGGTAAAATAGATGAAAGATGCGATTATATGTGAGTTGGAGTATCAAAAACCTTTTTTTGAGAGACTTAGCTAACACAAGAATCTAATTTCACAATTCTAGTATATACCTGAAGTTTAAACAGCATCGCGAAAAGTAATTTTCAACTTGAAATAATTAGCATATATTGTTTAACTCAGATCAGGATGACAACTTCACGGCAAATTCACAATTGGAATATTTTGAGGTAAATATTAAGGTATCCGACTACGTTCAGAACCGTCATCTTAAAATAAAGCATAAATGGATAATTTTCATGATATTTAGTGTCACTTAGATTAGAACACAGGTATAAAATTATTTTAAGGACATTATGACAACAAAAATGATTTAAATGCAATATTTTGGCAAAAAATAAACTTAGAACAACCTATCTTTAAAACGTTCTCCTTTTATAAAAAATGCTTCTATAGTAATATTTAGAGAGAGAGAGAGCTTATATAAAGTAAAGACTTCTCCAGAGAGTCTGAACTAAGAGTTTTGAAAAATTCACATTGTTTTAAGAGTTACAACTCATTGAAATAATTATCGGCGTTTTTTTTCTTAAAATTTCTCCCCTCTGTTGTCGTAAAACATGGATAAACCCACTTCTAAGTTATATATTTCAAAAATTCTAGTTGAGCCTCTGTACAGAGGTTTGAGCTATTTATAGGCAAAATATTATAATATAAGCATTTTTCGCAAAAGGAGAATATTTTGAAAATGGGTCATTCTATGTTCATTTTTTGTCAAAATATTGTGCTTAAATAATTTTTTTATTGTAATACTATTCTTAAAACAATTTTATAAGTGACACAAAACTTCATAAATATTATCCATTTATACGCTTTTGCAAAATCACGGTTCCGAACGTAGTCGGATACTTTAAAGATAACCATAAACCAGACGCGATTAATTTAACAGATATATACTTGTATTTCCACTCGAAATCATTCTTTCCATAAATATTTTCAAACACAAAGTTCAGAGTTTTCCCAACTTTAAAACAAATACATTTACGATAAATTGTTTCTTCTTCTAATGACTGATCAAATACGCTTTCCCAAATTCTTTTCATATTGTTTTATTTTGTACTAAACACGTCACACCATCTATAGGCAGGGACGTCTTAAAACTTGTTGAGGCCCTGGCCCTACGTAAAATAGATCCTGGGCCCCTGCACAGATGTAGGCCTTATACATGACCTTTAAAAACGGATAGTATATAGCACATGTTGTCAAATACTCGTACAAGCAAATGTAATCATACAAATTGGCTCGACTGATTGCCGCCTTTCTACTAAACGAGTAATGATGGTGTATGGTGGTAGACCTAAGCCTGTACATGGATGACGGAGTCTTGCTGCTGTTGCCAGTTGTCATACTGTCCAAAATTCCTAGCTTTTCAGAGAATATAACAGGAACTAACATTTGACCATTAAAATTATTCGAATTATATGATCTTATTAAGGCTCAATCGAGAACGAGAAGAGACCCTGGGTTCAAGCTTAGTTGGTCCATGCCTTAAGTCGTCCCTGTCTGTATGCGAATCTTTAAATATGGATCAAGACACAGTTTTTGGTTAAAAATAACAAATTCCCAGTGCCCTAACGAAAAAAATTAGCCCCCCCCCCCCTGCAAAGTCAAGTTTGGGGCCCCTAGCCAGATATTACAAAGGAATGCATAACCACAACACAACATAGGCTGTGGACTCCCCTAGATCCCTACCCGGGGGTGTACGTTACGCCACATCAGACTCCTTTAAAAAGGATGGAACCTAATTATTTCTGATTCTTACGGAGGGGCCGGGAAGTCCCAGCGATAAAGGGTCGCGAATTTCTAGACTTTTTAAGCTGAATTCACACCAAGGCGTACAAACGTCGAGTGTCAAGCGTCCAGCCAATCAGAGACTTAATCTCGGGCGAGATGAAGTCTCTGATTGGCTAGACGCTTGACACTCGACGTTTGTACGCCTTGGTGTAAATTCAGCTTTAGACCTAATCACGAATGATCATCGCATGGAATAACATGGCTGATACTACAAAATACAACTAGGTTGTAAAGTTCTAATATAGCGTCGGGTGGTGAGGAAGTTAGGAAAGTAAAATACTTAAGTCACCATCCGACTCAATAGTGTTTCATCACAAGAATCATCGTCACCAACTTTAAGGTGGTATTGATTCAAATCACGCCAATCTCGCGGTGGTCTTGGGACCTCCTTAAACTTGTCAATTTTTGTCAGATAACGAGAGCGACAAGTGATTTAAAATGCTATTCTAAAGTTCACCACAGCATTAAGAGTGTATAAGGTCAATTCAAAAACAATTTTGTTTCACGAATTTCTTATAAGAACCAGTCGTTTTTGGAAAGGAGAGAAAGTCTACAATTATTAAATTGCTGCATAAGAGCAGGGACGGCTCTAGCAGTTTTGCCGCCTCGGACAGAAATATAAAATCCCGCCGCTCAATCAAAAGCAAAAAACAAAACAAAAAAAATTATAATTAAAAAAGATAAATTGTTCAGATAGATACACACCAATAAAATTCAAATAATTCTGGTGAACAAAAAGACTTTACAACAAATTATATACACATATATATAACACAAAATAATTTAAAATTAAGGACATAATTAACTGTTATTATTTTAAGCGAGTAAAATGTAAAAGAAGAAATCGCCCATTTCAGCAAGCCAATTTCTTCGAAAAAGAGTCTAATGATGGTGGGATCACAAACGTTTATTTTAACATAATATCTACACTCAAGATTAAAATAAAACCTCTTATGACTCTCTATCTACTAAAAACTCTTATTACTCCTGTTCCCTTTTGGATAGCTGACATTGGACATCGTATGGGTGAAAGGAATGTCCGTTTTAATCCCACTCCCGGATGGGGGGGGGGGAATTACTAGTCCGGTTTGACCAGCCCTAGAGCGACCACTGATAAAAGTAACAAAATATTAATATACAAAAGAATTTTATCGATTGTACATCTTCAATGATCTGACAAATAATACGCCACAAGCAAATTCCCTGCCGATAGATGTAATATTAACAGAAAACATGCCAAACTCGAGTTCAAGATGAGTGAATGATGATAACCATTAGCTCAATAACCAATATTAATTTTTAACTTATTAGCCTATTTACTCGCAATCAAAAGAAGATTGTGACGATTCATTTGCTAAAGGATAAAATCATTCAATAAAACAGTCTATTCGTCAAATAGCTACTACAGTCCTATCGAAGTTGATTTCCGCAAAACCCATTCTTAGTGGATTTCTACTCATTAAAAAAAACATGTGTGCCAAATTTCGAGTCAGTCAGTCTAACTGAGTTCAGGAGATTTTATGATTAATGTGTGTGAGAGAGAGTCGCTTTTCTTCTACACAAATGTATGCATACAGTAATGTTCACAAAAGGTGGGGTTTTGGGGTTCAAACCCCTCCCATAGACCACGAGATTTTTAATTTTTAGCATACAAATTGTCTCAGTATACATTCGTCTACTTTTTTAAATGTAACTCTTCTCATGTAATAATCTGCGAGTACGCCACTGTGTATATATAATAATGCATTAAATTTACGCACATCATCAGATCCATAAAATATCCTTCAGCCGATAACAACGACATCACTTGATGTCTAATTTGCAAAATAAATAAATTTATAATATCAAGACTAAAACTTAACGGGATTCTGAAACACATAAAAAATTTTTTGTTACAAAATCAATAAAAATCCATTTTATTCAAAAAGTGACCCCATTCATTTTAAGTTAAGCCTTTTAATCATAAACAGAACATGGCAGGAAATTGTTGCAGCAACATGCATTATACATTTTATCGCGTCGGTCAAACCAAGAATGTGTTCCATGTTAAATGATGGACACACCTTCAAATGATTATTATTTTTTCAATATACTCTGACAATCAATCGTTAATGAAAATTCTCATTTTGGCTTCGGGCATATCAGTGAATTTCAATACGAGGTGAGTGTAGAAAGGAATTAGATTATACTACAGAGCCGAACACAAGCAACAAATGTAACCACGCCTTTTATATCAACAAAGACGTAAATCCGTACTTGTTATTCAGAACAAGTTTCGACTCGGGTTGTGTTTAACTGGTCTAACTTGACAGCGAGTTTCGTGATGTACATTGAAGTGACGAGCAACAAAAACGGAGTATTGAGCTACGTTGCGAGGTCAAATTTAGCATCAAATTCAAATTGAAAAGTCTAGGAAACTAATACACACATCTGGAACATAAATGTTTTTGAAAGCACGGATCGGTACATATAATGTGGGCGAAAATGATTACGTATAAAAACGAATTTAACTTCGGAACAATTGTCACCTGTATGGTGCTGAAAGCTACGGCTAACGACAGGAGTACAATTTAGCTCTTTGCCGTGATGTATTTCGTGGGCCTCGATCTTGCCTTTGCCGATCAGGTGGCAGAAACATCAATGCAATTGAGTCAAAAACGAATGGTAAATACTATTAAAGATCATTATCCAATGCAGTACATACATTACTCTAGAAGTTAAGCATCGTATAACCGAATCAAAAATAATAAGTCTCTCATTCAATTAAAGATTATTTAGTTCTGGGTACTATACACATCATTGCCAATTTTTGAAGCAAAATTTGTCAACAGTCTAGATACGTCCAATTTCGATTGAAACTGCAATTTTTTAAATTTTTTTTTTTAAGTATTCCAAACGATGATCACGATAATTACATACACATGAAATTTTCTACATTCATCTAATCCTTTACAAACATTTAAAACAAATGCAAAAA
>BMAV01002318.1:154809-195509 GCA_019973955.1 Trichonephila inaurata madagascariensis
CAATAGGTAAAAACAAAATTCAAAGCATTAGGCACAATAGAAACAAAGCCTTAGCACTTTAAATGAAGACAAACTAGTTATTTTATCTTTCTGAGATAAGTAGGTTTAAAGTTTTGATTTTCCATAGGGATGTGAATAAAAACGAACGTAAAAGCTACCGTAATTATGTGTTTTTTAAGTTCAGAGCTTTCAAATTTTGTGAGATTATAGAAAAGTATATAAAGAATAATTTAGGCTAAAAAAATTATATTTTTGACAATTGAATCGTATTGTGTCCCCTTAAATATGAGAACGTAATTTATTTTAAAGTTTTAAATATTAGTTTCGTTAATGTTGCTGTGTTAGAAATTTTTATATCTTCAGGATTTTAAAAATTATCATAATCATTTTAATAGCTTCAGTTGATTTTATTGTTAAATTGTCTCTCATCTCTTTACAGAACACTATGAGCTATAACAAATTCTTTATAATTTTAAAACTATCTTATTAGCACATTTAGAACCAGTGATATTTATTTCCAGTTCTTATGAAATAGTAAAGTAAGTGAAAACTATAAATAAAATATCCTACAAATATAGAAAGATTCTACACTGGTGTTCAGAATTAAGGTAACTATTAGATTTTGTCGATTATTTCTAGAACTATTGGACTGATTTTAATAAAATTTGGTATGTATATAAGGCTAATACAACGCAAACCCGGGGGGGGGCAAACTATTTAACAGTTAAAGTTAAGATACACACGCGCGATCGTGTTTAACACTCATCGAAGTCGGAGGGTATGAAACAGCAGTTCGCAGAATATAATAACAATAATAAGATTAATAGAGGGTATGGTCCCCTCTTTCAGATAAACAGGGGATTCACCATGATTTTTTTATACTGGATATTAGGAAATTTAAGAGTTTCTGTGAGAATTAAGCCCACTCGTTTGACACTCTGTTTTCAAGCCTTGCATGGTACTCGGAGGGGGTTTTCAAATTGCATTTGCTCACCCCCAGAGTGTCCCAGGCATGCTCAAAACGGATGATGTCTGGAGATCTAACTGGCTAATCCATTCGGCGAATATCCTCACTTTCCAGAAATTTGGTGACCAGATGAGCTCCAACGCGTTTTCAACCATCAAAATAAAATCTGGGCCAGCTGAACCCGTAAAAAGGCAAAGATAAGGCTCCAAGACCTTATCCCTATTCCCCATAGCAGTCATAGTGCTTCTTGCGAAGGCATAGAAGTATGAGTGGACAGGAACGTCTTAAGGCATGGGACAACTGGGCCCGGGCCCAAGGCCTCGTTTCGTTCTCGACTCCGTCTTAATAAAATCATGATTGAAATAATTTTAATGGTCAAATATTATTCCCGTACATATTCTCCGAAAAACAATGAATTTCAAACTGCATGCCAACTGGCAAAAGTGTGGTGAGACTGTATTATAACATATGAGATGACCGTTGTCCATGTCTGGGCATAATACCATAAACAGTAATTCAACTCATTTAGTTGAAATGTGGCTATCAGTCGAGCCAGTTTGTACCTAGGTTTTTGAGATTGTGAGTCGTGCACATTTATTTGTTTCAAATTAACATTTGAACGAGTATTTGACAATGCATGCTATATAATGCCTTCTTTTAAAGATCTCAGGTAGGGCCTACTTTTGCATATAGGAGCCCAGGGCCTCAAAAAACCTAAAGATCCTTCTGGACTTAGGGCCTCAAAGAGTCTTAAGACGTCCCTATGTATGACCATCCAACCTGATGCTTGCCCAGACCATCAAGCTTCTGCAATCGTAATGGTCGATTTCTCGAACTTTGGAGGGCAAGAAGCAGGTTCTCTACATGAAAGTAAGGCGAGAATATATTCGTTATAACGAGAATATATGTGAGTTAGGAATCGAATACTTTGTTTAAAAATAAAAAAAAACTTGATGAAAAATATTGAGTACATTTTTAATTGGTATACTTTTTTAAAAACACATGATAGAGTTGTATTTTTATGCTAACAAAATATTATTACTCAAAAGATTTGCATAATATTTCTATCAATCTTTATAGAATTATGTATTTACTGTCATTCGAATCCGTTCAATTACAGATATCGCGAATAACATAAAGTCCATCAAAGAAGATTAAAAGATATCTTTTTATAAAACCAACAACACACATATTTCTTTTTAAAAAGATCAAATAAACATTTAGCCTATATTAATCTAACCTAATCAGATTAAAATAACGGATTTTAAAGGTGAACTTTTGCGCCAGATAATGAAAAAAAGATGAGCTTCACACAAAATTTTTAACAAAGTCGCGGAACAACTTTATCTTAACTAATCCTAATTTGGAGATAATAGATGCATTTGAATGTTAATTCATTTTAAGGAAACTTTTGAATTTGTCCTTTACTTTTACAGATAATTAAACACACTAGCATTATTTTAAAAAATAATGAATCCATATAGTACGGTAAGTCAGCGTTTCTCAAACTGTGGCGCGTGCGGTGGGGGGGGGGGGACAAAGTTAACCGGGGGGGGCACGAGCATATTGAAAAGTCGAAAACAAAAGAATTTAAAAAATTGTTGATTTACTGAAAGAAAACAAACAAAACATTCTGACATAATATAAAAAATAAAGTACACATTTACATTGATATGTTATACTTATAAATGTATCAGTGCCACACAATATATGTTATAATTAATTTAACAATACTAGGTTAAGAACAAATTTAATAATTACCAGTGACCCCATGGGATTGGTATACATAAAATGATATATAAAAATTAACACTTATCTTGATAATTTTTTTTTGTACGGTTTATAAATAATTCCATAACTGCCGATTAAAAGTTACGCGATTCCCAATACCAACCATTTTCCACGTAGGTGCGCGTATGTGATGTATTGAAGGGCGGGGTGGACTAAAGAAGCAAATAATCTTAAATACGTAAAGACTTCGCAAACATTGTCCAGGTCCTTTTATTGCATTCCAAAGCCTTCGATATAATTTTATGGATAGCATTGCAAAGAAAAGATCGCGCACTTCGGAAATACGTATATATACGTCCGGGGAAATTAACGTTTTGACTGAGCGAGACGCTTATATACTCTAGTGTCACTTAAGAGGTTAAAATCGTATCGTAGTTTTAGCATCAAAGTATAGTATTATTGAATTCAATACATTTTTATTGTATGAGGGGGAGCGATGAAAATTATGATTAAATATTGGGTCGCGAATATTGAAACTTTGAGAAGCACTGAGGTAAGTGGTAAAGGTAAGACAAGATATACAGTGAAACACGTTTAAAGCGAAAACGCTTAAGAAAAAATGTCGGTTAACAGGAAATAATACTACGGTACCGACAAACCACCCTTAACACAAAACAAAATCGCTTAACACGAAAAGATTTTCCTTCTGGGAACAAATAAATACGAAAAACACCAGCTGGATTCGAATGTTCTACTGTATCGTCGGAAGAATTCATTGCAGTAGATGATGATAATGTGTATACAGCGCCATTTTTTTAAAATTTTGTTTATGGCAGACAAAGACATTTTGAAGCTTGTTCAAAACTCAAAATATATCCTTGATTTAAAATGCGGCGACGAAAATTCAATTAATAATGCAGCTCCTATTCCCACGTCACCCGAAATGAGGAACATCATGAAAAGTATGTTAAGTTATTTAGACTCATTTTCCAATGATGAAGTGAATAACAAAATAGACGACATCGAAAAATTTATTGACAATTAGATGCTAAAAAAAGACAAAGCAAAGAAAATATATTAGTTTCCATAAACTCAATAAATGCTTATTTTTTCAAAAAACTTGTAAATTTTGTATTAAACTTCAATAAGGTCTTGTGAATGTTTTAGTTTCATTGATTTTTACTATATACATGCATATATACATATCTATGTAAGCAAAATGTTCTCTAATAACTCTAATAAACTTAATTTTGTTGATTTTTTTCTTCTTTTTGCAATATCGTTTAATACGAAAACATATTTCAGTCCACTCAATTTCGTGTTAAACGATTTTCATTGTACTTCAAAATTCCAGTGATTTAAAAAATAATAAATCCTTCTAAAATTAAGAGGGTGTTTATGATCTTTATTGAAGTGTAACTCATATTTTTGGAAAATATTAACATAGAATCCCCATCTTTTTCAAAGTGGAGATGAAGCATTTTAAAGAAAGTGTATGAAATCTCTATTGACACGAAATCCTGAAAATTTTATTCTCCAAAAAATAAAGAGACAAATTATATGTTAAATACAACTAAACACCAAAAAAAAAAAAAATATTCGCACAATTTCACCTGAAAAAAGTATTTAATGTGAAAATTAGCGAGATAACCTCGACACATTGCATGTAAATCAGTTGAGTCTATTAGTCTATTTATCAGTACAGTTATTTATTTTTCCAATTGAAATGATTCCACAGTATTTATTTCTAAATTAGCATCTAATTTTTTTGGAATACAATAAATATTTAATTCCCTTCAACATTTCGCTCAAATCTACTAAAAAGTAGGCACAGACTTAACTAATGCTTTATATTTTTTATTTTTCAAACCTCATATCCTCTATTTATGCTTATTTTATTGAGTAAATAGAGTATTTCTGCTTATTAAATTTAACTTTTAAAACACGAACCTTTTTTAAATGTTTATTTATTTATTAATCCAGTAAGATAAATACTCATGTATGGTACGAGTGTGATATTTGTTTTTATTAAACATTCGAGGGAAAAAAATATGGGCAATCACAATGACTGCATCTGATACATCATCTCGTATTTTTCATGATCATGATAGCTGAGTGTATGTAAATCGCGAACACATGGCCGGTGTTCTTTCTATCAAATCGTGTCACCCTTCAGTCTTGCCGTTTAGAGAGTTTGATGCTCTCTAAACCTGTCAAGTTTCAACACACAATGGTGTAGTGTGGAAGCTTGTAGTGTCATATCTGAGCAGGAAAAGAAATATCATTCTCCTTCCTTGATCCTGGTTCAGAATTGCTATTTCTGTCGACAATTTTGTTTCGAAGTAGTGAATTAATAAACAATCATTCATTGGAATTAGGGATTGCAATACCGGTATACCGAGATACCGAATACGGGTGTTTTGAGCCATTTGTACAATTTCGAAGTACCGGTATTCACAAGTTTAAATCCCGGTTTTTCGGTATTTACCAGATTTTTTTTTAAATTGTTTTCACTATATGTTCAGGGATCGCCAACATAGCAAGTAGTACATGTTTCTGTTTTAATGCTATAGTTTTAATTATTGCACCGTGATTAAAATATATTATAAATGAAATAATTTAACATCCATTTCGGAAGGTGAAGATATTAGAACGTCATTCAGCTCATTCCGTTGTTCTTATTTTTATTTTTCCCAGCTGGTTTTAGAGTTCTCAAGGAACTCCTTAAATCCATCATCTGATTTTTTCATTCCCAGATATAACAGGAGAAAAGAGTACTAATCTGAACTTAAAAATATAGACATAAATTATTTCTCTGATAAATAGAATTAAATACACTGCTCGTAACTAAGTTCTCATAACATATCCAAGCTCATCTACCTTCCTTCATCCGTCAACACCTCTTACTACAATATCTCTCTAACGGGCGAAATTAATTAGATTGTGAATACAAAGTTGTATCGTACAATCAAGAAAAGTTATAAAATATGTGAATCATCCCAGGCCCAAACTATCCTATTACAGTTCAGAGCGATACTGCACTCGCACAGGTTTCATAGTCCGATATTCATATCTGAGAAACCAAGGTTGAACTTGTGAAAATGCGTAATATTTCGATATTTTTTTTAAATTGGTGAGTTTGTTATTCACATTTTATTTGCATATCATACTTTAGGCTTTAAATTATTTTTCAAATTCATTATATACATATTAATAAATAATAACCCATTATAATGAAGAATAATAACTTTAAAGAACATAAAAAATATCATTTGATAATACTTCAGTTTGATTTCATTATTTATATGATGAAAAGAATAAGTTGGCACTATGTAAAAAATGTTCTAGATTTATTAAAGTGAGCGGAGGAAGTATACAAGCAGACTCCATACACATTTAAAAACGAAACATGAAACGAACTTGTTAAAGTAGAAATAATCTAATTGCGATGAAGGTACAAATTTAAGCACAGTTTCTAAGCCCAAGCTGTCAGGGATTTTAGATTATTTCGAAAAGAAAAATAATTTGGATGCAATTATATATATATAAGTAAAATGATAGCATTAGATGGTTTGCCATTTCGAGTGTTTTGCACTTCTACTGAATTAAGAAAATCATTATCCGTTAGAGGTTTTAAAAATCTACCAACATCGATTAATAATATAAGAACTGTTATAAACTACAGTAACCTTGTTCGTAATTCTTTGAAACACGAACTAATACAGTTAAAAGTAAATGGTGAAAAATTTAGTCTTACATTTGATGAATGGACAAGTGTAAGAAATAGAGGATAGTTAAATATTCATTCAGAAAAGAAGTTTTGGAATTAGGACTTAAGTATGTCTCAGGAAGTATGCCAGCCGAAAAATACGTGGAAGTGCTTAAATCTAAATTAGCGAAACATGGATTATCCCTGAAAGAAAAGATATTGTATTTATAACGACTGATTGAGTAACAGTTAAGTAAAAAGTTGGAAAGTTGATTGGTGCAAATCAGCAATTGTGCTATGCTCACGGAATTCAATTAGGAGTAATAGACGTATTATACCAAAAAAATAAGGAACAGAAGAATTTAAATACTGTGGATACAGAAAATTCGGTTTCCGATTTTGAAGAGAGTGAGAGGGATACTGACAATGAAGATAATGACAATATAATCACTGAAGATATTGCTAATGATGATGAAATATTAACTCATCATGAATTGCTTTCTATAACTAATAAAGTTCGAAAAATTATTAAGATATTTAAACGTTCCCCTACAAAAAATTCCATATTACAAAAATATATACTAACTAAAAATAAAAAGAACATATGTTGATATTAGATTCTAAAACACGTTGGAACAGCTTACTCCTAATGGTGGAACGATTTTTGAAACTGAAAAAAAAATCAAAAATACAATGATGGACTTAAACCTACAAATTAATTTTTCCGACAGTGAATTCGACTAAATATCCAGAACTGTATCAGCCCTACTTCCAATTAAACTGGCTGTTGAGGCATTATGTCGGAGAGATTTTAATTTATTAACAGCTAATTCAACAATTAATTTCATGTTGCAGTCACTGAAAGAACAGCACACATCACTATGTGAAGAATTATATACTACATTGAAAAATTGCACAGAAGAAAGGCATACCTAAATAGAGAATGTCTCACGGTATTTACATAATTATAATGATTTTAAAAATGAAAAAGAAGAAAAGAGATTAACCAAATCAAATGTGATCAAGTTTATAGTAAACTTTCTTAAAACTTTTTACCCACAAGCCTATCCACATTCAGCAGAATTCGATTATCGAAGATGATGATGGCACTAATATCGATAGTGAAATGAAATTTTCCCTTGAACAAAAATTAGAATTAGCGATAACTAAAAAACTTTCAACAAACCAAAATACAACTATATCCAAAACCACCCGACGAGAAATTGATTTATTTGAAGATGAGGGATTTAGAGGTGAATACTTGGGAACAGTATATCTCGCATTACTGACAGTTAACACCAACTAGCGTAGTGCCGAAAGACAGTTTTCTACAGCTGGTAATTTTTGCACAAAATTGTGTCCCAGGCTTAATTACAGTACAATTGATGCATTATGTTTTTTAAGATTGCATTTCAAAAATTTGTAATAGTACCACAGACTGAATAGTGATATATTCACACCTTTTTTGTTATTTAAATAAACAAGATATTCCTTTATTTTTTGAGATTCTTTATATATACTGTTATAATTTACCGTAAAATCCGGCGTATAAAGCGCACTTTTAACGCAAAAAATAAGATCGAAAATTACGGGTGCGCGTTATACGCCGGGTATGAAAATGGAGCTTTAAAAATAAAAAATAAGATGAGCATAGAATAAGATCAGACTTTTACATATATCGAAATACTGTTTATTTAAAATAAATGACATTTTTAATGAATTATATATATATATATATATATATATATAAGTGTTGTAGTTCTAAAAGTAGATTATTTTTTCTTAATAATGGGATAATACCTCGAATAAATTACTTCAAAACATAATAGCATTGCACAGAAACACTTCAGGTTCCTTCGTAAATAAGGGGGTGCGCGTTATGCGGCGAATATACCTAAAAATCAAAAAATGCAGCTTGAAAGTATGGGTGCGCGTTATACACCGGTGCGCGCTCTACGTCGGATTTTACGGTATAAGTTACAAATTATTTTTTGTGATATTTAGACTTTCTAATAAAACTGGTAAGTAAAACAAACCCAGGGTTTTCTTTCTTTTTCTAAAATTTATAATACCGGTATTAAAACCGGTATCCCGGTATTAAGATCTAAAAAATACCGAATACCGATATTGAACTTTTGGTCCGATATTGCAATCCCTAATTGTGTGGAATGTTTCATGGCACATTTATTTTAATTAATTTCGCCATGTTTTAAATGAGTGTTCGGTGGAATAATGTGGATGCTTCACTTTAAGCGGAAATGTGCTTTTAAGTCCTCTCGCGACATGAAGTTAAGATAGTGCTTTTTTTTCCTTCAGTCATTTGATCAAATTTAAATTTATGCTCTACGTGAATACCTCTGGGGTAGTTCTGAAACAGTGCTATTATAAGTGCATATAAGATTGGATTCACCAAGCTTACTGAACCCCACATTGTTGCCCTCAGTCAATAATAATTCTGAATATAATAGTCTTCTGTGATGTAGCCGTGTTTGAAAGAATTCTGGAAGGCATACTGATGATAAATTCCTTTAACGACGATGCTATTTTAGAGCCAAGATGTACTTATAAAGCTGCAATACATTCATGAAGTATAAAAATAGCAGTGACAACAAGAAAATATGCGAACGGAGTTCGGGGCAGACAAATCATTCTTTTTTTCAATCCAAAAGCCCTTAGCTATTTAAACATAAATCAATTGGTTACGTAGGGTTGAAGAGACGCAGTATTCCATTAGCTTATTGTAAAATTTGGTGACAAAAAACTATTTAAGAATTAAGGATACAATTAATTTACAATTCCCATTTAGAAAGTAAATTTTAAAAATAACTAACGATAGCGTAATGTGTGCTTTGAAGGGTCCAAAAACAAAATAAATTAAAGAACAACCATCTCAAGAGAATTGGAACGGAAAATTATTATATTTGTGTTCGTGTATGTGTAATTGAGTTCCTGATGATTTACTAAAGAAAGGCTGTGTTTTAAAACAGTTTATTGATACATGCGCGCGTGTTCATAATTTAAATACATTAATTCTTTTAAGCTCTAGATGTCTTTTATTATGAAAACTACCAAACGATAACTGTTGCTAATGTACAAAGTCTAATATAAAAGCAAATATGTATTGCTAATATTCAAAATAAGATATGGAAAAATAGAAATTCAACAAACTAACAATAATTTTATAGGGATAATTACATAAAGAGCCATTTTTGTATTATGTAGATACGTGATGATTTTGTTCTCTTAAAGCTGAATTATACTTCTTTAGTGAACAAGACTAGATTTGGGTGTGTGTTTAGGCTTTCGAAACAACAAAGTGCATTTAGATGTTACAAATATTTCCAAATATTTATTTAAATTTAAATGGAATAAAACAAAAGGAATTCTAAAACAAACTGGAACAAGACCATTCTCCGTCAAGATTTTTCAAAACAAAAAGACCATTTTCACAACTGACGGTATTGTTTAACCACATCTATTTATTTTATTACTTTTCACAATGAAAACATACACTGCGATAGGGAAATGGAACACAAGCATTTTATAAAACGTGATTTTCTTATTTGTTTCATTAGAAAAACAGTATAAAATAGTATTTTAGAATTTGGATGGATCTCTTTCGTTTAAACGGATCTTCTTTCACCGATTCATAACTTTTATTCCCTGTATATTTTCAATAAGTAGCGGAAATTTAAAACATAATATAGCTGTTTTTGTACAGTTTCTTCTTATTGTAAGTAAAGCTAGTGAAAGCAGAATAAGCTACAGAAGAATAAAAATACTTAGATAAAACTAAACTTGTAATTAAGTTTATTATATGTTTGTGTGTCTATAGTTGCAAAAGGTAAATTTTTATTTTCAAAATGTAATCTTTTTCTTTTACCAAATTCCATTCTTAGAATTTCTGAGTTCTGAATGAAGCAAACACCTTTAATAATTGGTAGTTAACTCTAGAATTTTATGTCGCTGACTTTTAAAGTACCGAATATTTAAAACTTATATTAAAATCTAATATTTGATTGCTATTATCTAAGTTTTACTTGCGTGTTGTTTTTAATTCGTAAATTCTCATAAGCAGAGCTCAAAAAAATAATTAAAATCATAAAAAAAACTATGTTATCCACTTTAAATGAATTCTAATAAAAAATTATCATTAATCATAGATTTTTTTTATCAGTTTCATAAATAATGTTCAAAATTCTCCAGAATTTTTCAATTCACATAGCGACAATATATTGCAACTTTTTTAATGATTAAAAATTATATGAATCATATTCTATTTTAAACCACACAATGGAATTTTGAAATTTTATACTAAAATAGCAAAGTTGGAAAAAAAAAAACATTCACAGGAAAAAAGGTTTTTGCTGATTAAAGTAGTTAATAGCAATGTTAACTTGATGAATTAATATCAAATTACAAAAAGTATTAAAATTTCGTTTATTCAACAAAATCTCTCTCTATATTAAAAAAAAAGCTTTTCATGGTGCCGTTGTAAATTTATTTATACATAAGGTATAGTTGTTAAAAATGGATCGGAAAAAGTTTAATTTAACCAAAGAGGAGCGCCAAGAACGATTTGTCTAGGGTCCTCCTCCTACCTTCCAGCGCTTTCTCGAAAAATCCGCTTATGTCATAGATCGTGATGTTGTAGATTTCTTCAGTAATTTGCAGAAGCATCCATATCAGGGATACTCAATCTTTTTTCCTGCCGGATCGCATATATATGGTAGATATTTCCCGCTGGCAACAACATGAGGATTTATGCAAAAAAACATTATAAGACCAATACAATATTTGATTCTAAAATGTGGAAAACTGATTAAAATATTAAACTCGTTTCTTGACTTTTAATATTATATTAATCTGAATCAAACACACACAAAAATCTTTTTTCGGTTTTATGCATTTTTTACTGAATTGTGAGGTAGTTTCGGTTTCCATTCCACCTAATACCAATTTTCGTACAAAGCTGCCATACCGTTTGAAAATTTCATTTTTTTTCTTTTGACAGAGCTTCACTTATTTTTATTTCAAATATATTAATTTATGAAGCACAGAATGACAGCAAAAAGAAGTTTTAACTGAATTCCAGATTAAACTAAATATTATTTGCTTATAATTTAAACTTAATTTCATCCATAAAATAGTCACTACTCTAGTTCAATTCGATATTTCACGGTAATTTTTTATTACTATCTGCTACAATTACAAATGTAGGAAAAAAAAATCTTGCATTTTGTATTTGTACGACATTGGCAGTAAAATTGGTAGATTTGATTGCTTGATTGACAGAATTCCCCGCTAAATTTTTAATACGTTGTTCTTAAATAATTCAATTTTTTAGTGCAATGGGCTATAAGCGGGTCACTTAGAAAAGCTCGGTGGGCCACATGAGGACCGCAGGCTGAGTATCGCCGAACCATATGGTCACCAAGTCACCAAAAATATTCCCTAACATGGTCGCTAAGTCGACAAAACTTATGCCAAACTTAGCTGTACCGCCAATAGCTACGTAATACATGTAAATTACAGTTTTACAATTTGAGCAATGGGTATGAACAGTTGCTTAATTTGTACAACGGGGGGATAATCCCCAATAATTTATAATTTAAGTTTGAATTTTATTTCCTTGTTGATACTGGTGAAATATTATTTTAATTTCTTATTATTCATTCAACAACGTCTAACCTCAATTTTTCATGTTAAAACGTTTTAAGGTATCCGAATACGTTCGGAACCGTGATTTTGCAAAAGCGCATAAATGGATAATTTTCATGATATTTAGTGTCACTTAGATTAGAAGACATATGTACAAAATTGTTTTAAGGACATTTTGACAAAAAAAAATTATTTAAATGCAATATTTTGGCAAAAAGTTAACTTAGAATAATCTTTTTTCAAAATGTTCTCCTTTTGTGAAAAACGGTTCTATTATAATAATATTTTGCCTGTATATAGCTCAGATCTCTCTACAGAGGCTCAACTAGAATTTTTGAAATATATAACTTAGAAGTGGGTTTATCCATGTTTTATGACAACAGAAGGGAGCAATTTTAAGAAAAAAACGCCGATAATTATTTCAATTGGTGGTAACTCTGAAAATAATGTGAATTTTTCAAAAATTCTAGTTGAGCCTCTGTACAGAGGTCTGAGCTATATATAGGCAAAATATTATTATAATAGAAGTATTTCTCACAAAAGGAGAACATTTGGAAAAAAGATTATTCTAAGTTAATTTTTTGCCAAAATATTGTATTTAAATAATATTTTTTTGTCAAAATGTCCTTAAAACAATTTTATGCATGTATTCAAATCTGAGTGACTTTAAATATCATGAAAATTATCCATTTATGCGCTTTTGCAAAATCATGGTTCCGAACGCAGTCGGATACCTTAAATAAAATATTTTGTTGCGAGAATAATTTTCCTTCAGTACTACAATACAAGTATGGTGTCTTTTAACGGTTTACCCAGAAGTCCTACATATTTCAGAATTCTTTCAAGCGAAAGGCGCGAAGGAATTGATCAATACCTTTCAGAATATTGATCAAGACTTTCCCCACAAAATAACTCCCAGTTCTACCAAAACATCAATACCAATTTTTCACAAAAGTAAAATTTTCTAAAATATTACAACATATTTTATTTACTTTGATTTACATAAACCGATATATATATTCAAAAGCCTGACTTTTAATTTTGCATTCTTTTCTCAAATTGACAAGAGAAAACTCAAATAGAAACGCACACAACGCCACAGAATATCCAATTTACCTTCAAAGAAAAGTAATTACGTATCCACGCAGAAAAAAACAGCAAAAATTCTTAAAGTCACGAGTTTTAGCCAACAACTACTCGTGCATTTAAAAGTATTAAAAAAAGAGAGTAAAGAAGAATGAAATTTGATTTATTCTTCTCTGATCAGTGGTTACAGTGAAAAACGAAAACAAAAAGAGTTTCGGAAAGAAAAATAATTGTACTTTATATTGTAGTTTTAGAATAATGTAATTTTTCATATTGGAAGGAGGTATACATATTTTTAAACTGAAATATATTTTTGACATTTGATGTATTGTTTGACGTTTGAATACATTTTGAATACTTTTGTGTCATTGTCGAACCGGATTAATGTGTAAATGATATATGTATTATTCAAGATAAAAATTTACCTTTTAAGCTCTATTGTGTATTTTTTCTAGTATATTTTTATTTCTAGGATACATTTTTTTAGGTACTCAAGTGATTATTTTTTAAAATTAGATTAGTTTCTAACTTTTCTATCAAGAAATGCTTTTATTTTAACTTTTAACACCATTTGAATAACTGTAATATCACTGAAACCTTGAAAATGATTATATTTTTTTAGTGTCAAAATTTGATGCTTTTTACTTTAAAAACATTATTCGTACATAATCGGACGAACAATAATGACTTTTTCCCATACTCAAAAACAAAGAAGGATATTTACTTTTTTTCTCCAAGTAAAAAAAAAAATGTTTTAAGTAGATATTTAATGATATCAAAGTGAATATTTCAGAAGAATGAATATTTAAAACATTATTTTGCGCTAACTCTTGCATTTGATGCCAAGAACCACTTTGTTAATATAAAATATCGAATTTTTTTCTGAAAAATCAAAAATAGAAAATTATGTTCCAGAATTACAGCTTAATTCTCTCATAAATCTTGAATATTTTTTGGTATAATATTCTAAAAAATAATCGCTGTATGGCAGGCTACAATTCCTGTGTTGTCCTATTTAATAAATTGAATTACTTTGGAGTAAAATACACAAAACACACACACGTAAATATTTGATAGAATTTTTTTTGCTGACCTGTTTTATCGTTTCGTTTTTGTCCATTGGAGCACAACGAAATTTTCTTTATAGTAGTACTTAGTTCATTCATATTCAGTTGTGCATAAGTGTTATTGAATCCGATTTTAGATTAAATTTGAATAATCATTCGTAAAATTTAATTACTTTGAAATTTTGGCGTCAGCTTTGCTATCAACATAATTATCTGACCGTGGTTCTAATTGCGTGGTTTATTGATTAAATCAACCCATTCTAGGAGCCAGCCAAAAATGAAAGGCACGGAATAACCCTATTATATCAAACTAGACATAATAGGGGGGGGCGCGAGAAAACCCAGCTGAATCCTCAACAAAATGATCATCAATCAAGGATTCTTATACAAATCCTGTCAACAGCATAATACAATATGCTGCATACAACGTGTAAATGATACGGAACATATCCCGTTGGCTAGTGGGAACTATATCATTTATTGAAACAGCTTCTTCAAAAACATGAAACTAATACACGATAGATTTCTCACTATCAGAGAACTACTGAGTGAAACTCTGGGATGAAAAAAGGGTTTTTAAAATATTTCTCAAGGCGATTTTAATTATCTAGATATATTCTAAATTCAAAGATTTTAACTCAGAAGTATAATAGTTTTTGTCGCTTAATATTCTCTCTACCCCCTCCCCCCACTTCATTACTAAATAAGCAATTAGAAACGTTTAGAAAACAGATATATGCATAAAGTTGTGTACAAAAAAAGTCATTAGTAAAGTTTATGAGCGTAAAAAAAAATCAATCAATCAATAACTTCATATTAAGCAATAAAGTCTGAAACAATCAATAAAAATTCAAACTCAAAAGTAGAAGATGCAACAATAAAAATAGGTATAGAGCTTTATTAATATGTATTTCTTATTTTTTATAGTTTTAATTAACCCTCTGTAAGATGGCTTATTATAAGTATAATCAAAATATATAAATTTACTTAACTTACCAACCACAATCCTGTGTGTTTTATTCCACACACATACTATATATATATATATTTTATATATATATATATTGTAACAGGTATCAAACACACAAATATGAATCTACAATAGAACAAGTTTGTAAATCATACAAATAATATACATAATAGTTTAAGTCTGTTATCACAGTTTTGCATATTGCAAGTAAATCACACGGTTGCTGTCAAATGTTTGACTCCAAAGTTGCTCCCTTGCATCGTCCTTATATTACATAGGAAGAATCTTCTAGCAATTTTTTAAGTTTTCTGGTCAAATAATTATTCTCGAAACTTCAAAATTGGCAATATTTTGAGACATTAATGAATGCATTCCCTCTTGAGCTACAAAAGATCTGTTAGTTGATTATACAGTAATATCTCGACACGCTACCCGGATTTACAAATCTCGTCAATTTGTATTTTATTTGTGAAAAAAAAAAAAATGGTGCAATTGGTAATGCGATTGAAAAAGTCAATCTTGCTAGGCAAATAAACGTGGAAGTAAATAGTGATGACGCTTAAGAATTGCTAGATTCCCACAATCAGGAGCTGACATTCTCAGGACTCATTGAAAAACTAGAGCAGAGGTTCCAAAATTTTTTGTCTCATAGACCCCTTGCCATGTTTTTAGGAATTTTGCAAATTTATCAAGTTAAATATCTTGTTAACAGCTGGTTCTACTATTTATTTTAAAAGACTTAAATTTTCTAACTGTTTTGAAGCATTATGTTTAAAATTTAAGAAACGCATGTTAAGGTATCCGACTACGTTCGGAACCGTGATTTTGCAAAAGCGCGTAAATGGATAATATTTATGACATTTAGTGTCACTTAGATTAGAATACATGTATACAATTGTTTTAAGGACATTATGACAAAAAATTATTTAAATACAATATTTTGGCAAAAAATTAACTTAGAATAAGCTTTTTCCAAATGTTCTCCTTTTGTAAAAAATGCTTCTATTGTATTAATATTTTGCCTGTATTCAGCTCAGACCTCTGTACAGAGGCTCAACTAGAATTTTTGAAATGCATAACTCGGAAGTCGGTTTATCCATGTTTTACGAAAACAGAAGGGAGAAATTTTAAGAAAATACGCCGCTAATTATTTCAAATGGTTGTAACCCTGAAAATAATCTGAATCTTTCAAAAATCATAGTTGAGCCTCTGAACAGAGGTCTGAGCTATATACAGGCAAAATATTAATACAATAGAAGCATTTTTTACAAAAAGAGAACATTTGGAAAAAAGGTTATTCTAAGTTAATTTTTTGCCAAAATATTGCATTTAAATAATTTTTTTTGTCATAATGTCCTTAAAACAATTGTATACATGTATTCTAATCTAAGTGACACTAAATATATCATGAAAATTATCCATTTATGCGCTTTTTTAAAATCATGGTTCCGAACGTAGTCGCGGATACCTTAATTAAGTTAAAGAGTAATTAATACGTGAAACAACTGATAACTCATTTCGGACCCTGGGCGCTGAAAATCTACAGGCTCTCTTGGAACTGGAGGATTGAAATTTATAACCAGAAAATGTGGTTAAGTCCAGCTTATCCAGGCCCCTGGGCGCCCGCCCCAAGCGCCCAGTTGATAAACCGGTACTGGTTAAACAAAATAACTGAGCAACAAACAAATGCTTTTTTGGGGAGGGATGAATTTGGTGCGTCAATAATAAATTTTCAATATATGGCATCAATATGGCCAGGTTTAACCCTAAATCTCCTCAATTAGTTGTGACCAATCTTTTTTCCTTGCTTTTTTCAAATGTAGTATTACCATAGTCAAAGCATTCTTAAAATGAGTTTCAAAATCTGAATAAAAGGCATTGAAATGTAATCAACGCAGGTTGAAACGTCAATTTTCTGGTAGATTGTCCATGGCAAATTGAGAAACTGGGAAAATTCGTGACGTCTGATATTATACTCCTTTGGCTTAACTTCGGGAGAAGACGCTGGAATGATGGTTTTGTTTTAATACAATTTATGCTGTCTCCTTGTAATTGTAAATAAACCTAAATAAATTGAGTAAATAAATCTGTTAAATAGGTATAAAATTTGGTTTCTACTTGATTAAATTTCCTTATTAAAATAAAGTCACGATCTGGTTTAATGAGAGCCACTATAGCAAACCCCCAATTACACCTCACTGACCCCCAAATTATCTTTTCATTGACGTAGACCCCTTGAAGGTTGTCATAGACCCGTAGGGGTCGATATAGACCACTTTGGGAATCTCTGAACTAGAGTCTTTAGACTCAGTTCAATCAGCAGATGGAATGACGGTTGGGAATTCGACAAACGGTCTCAGTTTAATTGAAAAGGGATTACATATTTTAGAAAATAGAGATTCCAACGATGTGAGCGTAATTTTTCCAACTAAGCAAGGGATAAAATATTATTAAAACGTCAAGAGGAAATTTTGCGGAAGAAAAAAAAAATCCTTGAGGAGACAGGCTACTTTATTAGATTTTATGTAACCTTCTACATCCAAGTAATTTCGGTTTGTGATTTTGTATTTATGTTATCTAAAATTTTAGTTAAACATTTTTTTTCTTATAAATTATTAATATTTTTTGTCTTCTACCCTAATTAGAATTAATTTATATTTATTAATATGCAAAATCGTCGAATTCGACTTACGTGGTTAACACTCAGTCCCACCTATTGAGTAAGTTCGGGGTATTACTGTACCCTTTTGACAGAGAAACGAACAGAGCTCTAACTTTCCATTACCGTAGTAAATATGTTATGTGCGTGTATGTATTTTTTTCTAGTATATTTTGAATGCGGGTACTTAGTTTAGAGCGTTTGTATTAATAGTAAACGCGCGCATCTTTTTGCATAGAGCAGTGATTCTCAACCCTTTTTTTTTTTGGTCGTGGTACACTTTTCACGATTTCAAAATTTGGTGGCATGTTAACAATAAAATAAGTTTAAAATAGTTTTACATATTTATAATACACTATATAAAATAGTTCATGAAAATAATTTTTAATGTTAAATAAAATTTTATATGTAATACAAAGACAACAAAATTTTTATTACAAATTAATTATAAGAGAACACATTTAATACGAAATTTAAGATCATAGATTTTTGATAAATTCGTTAAAATTTTGGGCCGTAAAAATGATAATTCCATTCTCATTTTGTCATATACATTTAAAAATCTTTTTTCCCCATTTTTATGTTTTTTAATGCTGAAAATCCGAATTCCCACAAATAAGATACAGAAAATTGTAACAATATTCTTAAGGTTGTCTTCGGTTAATGTTAAAGAATAGGATCCGAATTCGAAACATTTTTTTCAGATATAAAAGAAATGTAAAGTTAATATGATATTCCAGCTTCACTATCCTTTAGAGAGCAGAATTTTTATATTTTTTTTTCATACTTCCCATTTTTAATCAAGTAGATTCATTTTTTCTGGTATAAAATGTGTTTCGCGTTTTTTCTCCTATACTGTAATGTTAAATGAGCTATGCCATCACGTATTAAAACGAAGAAGAAAGTATTCATGAAATATTTTAAAAATTTTAAAAACACTATATTGTTAACAGAAGTATGAGTTATAATATTGCAAATTTTTATGGAAATTGAAAAAAAAATTTCTGTCTGAAAATGTGTTTCGTGTTTAGTTCAAGCTCTCGTACTTTTACCGAAGACAGCCTTAAAGCTTTTCTGGACATTATGGGATAATCGCCTCCAATTTTAATCTAAAATGAATTAATTGACTCTACCGAATGCTTTAAAATTACATCTTTATCATTATATATTAAAATTAGTTCTTCCTTTCATTCATAATTAATTTATATATAGGTGTATCAGTTATGAGAAATGGATTACAAATCCAATCAAATATTTTTATATCTAAATCTCTCCACTAATGTTGTCAAATGGTCAATAACAATTTCATGAATAATTTGTTTCTATAAAACGGCCAAATTAATCAGTTTTTTTTGGTTTTTTTCTTCAGAGTACAATTAATAATTTAAAAAGAAAATTGCGGCTTACAAAAGTACTGCGGCCCAGTGGTTGAAAATCACTGACATACAGAATAATTCAAGTAAAATTTAATTTAAGTTTTTAAGATTTTAAAATCTTTTTATCACACATTTTCAGGTAAACAAAACCGCACACAATATATGAAAAACTGTGATTACATGACTAATAAAAGTTATTAATATATAAGTTAAATCCCGGAATTAGAGATCCATTTGCTAGGAAAAGACTTAAATCTAGTAAACTTAGTTCAAAAACTTTGGCAAAGAAACCATTATTTCCCTTCTGATAATTTTTTAAAGCTGCATTAATGCAAACTATTTTGAAATGCTCGAAAATCTTGTTGGCTTATTGATGAAGAAACTAACTACACATATTTCTTAATCTTATTAAAAAAAAAAGAATAATTTCAACGATAAAAAGTAAGATTTTTATTTATAGATTTATACACCATTGATGTTAAAAATTATATTGCTTCTTTACAGAAGTCATAAGATCTGTCCTGACATGCGTCAGAGACTTGGCCATCGATTTTATGTGATGAGGAAGCCTTGGGAATTTTCGAGAGAAAGATCTTACGCTGAATTCTTGGTGGAATCCAAATGAATGAATCATGGAGAAGAAGATTTAACTTAGAACTTTACAAAATTTACAAACAACCTAATATTGTAAAATTTGTCAAATTATAGAGACTTTAATGGGCTGGGGTCATCTGGCTAGAATGAATGAAGATCGTTGCTGAAAAAAATCGTTGATCGTTGCTTTTGTGGCGAAGCCCATGGGAAATAGACCTCGGGGCAGACCCCCGTCAAGATGGATTGACTGTGTTGAGAAGGACCTAATAATTTTAAAGGCCAAAAATTGGAAAACAGTTGCCAAAAAGTAGGGATGCCTGGAAAAGACTTCTGGAGAAGCCCAGGGCTCACCCAGGGCTGTCGAGCCATTGAAGAAGTTCAAAATTAAGAGAGTTTTCAGATTTGGTTGGTTATCTCCAGAACTACAGGACAGACTTTAATGAAATTTAGTATGAACATAGAGTTGATATAATGAAAAAAATTCCCATCACGGAACAGTTAAAATACACCCTCATGATCGCGCGTAACACTCATTGGAATCGGATTGTACGAAACCGCAGCTTTAGAATGAATAGGAAAAATTCGTTAACAGGAGGTATGGTCCTCTCTTAAGGATCGACTGTCCTCGTACCGTGATTTTATACAGGAAACGCTTCTCAGTCAAATGAATACTCCGGCGACAGAACGTGAATCAAAGTAAGAGGGGAGTCAGCTAGAAGAGAAATTCAGAGTCCTCTTCCCTAAAGACCCTTCACTCTCAAGCTCGGACGAGTCTACTTCTAACAGTGGCAATTAATACCACTCGTTCAGCAACTCGTTTTTCAGGCCTTGGATGGTTCTCATAAGGGGGTTACGAACTGTATTAGACCTCGACAGAGCATCCCAGGCATACTCTCTTGGGATGAGGCCTGGAGATCTGATTTTCTAATACATCTTGGGAATATTCTCACTTTCCAGAAATTCAAACACCAGATGGTATGTAAACTGTATGGCCTTACGTTGTAATACTTTAAAATGAAATCAGGATCAACTGCACCCCTGAAAAGCCGAACTTAGGGCTCTAATTCTTCATTTTTAAGCCTCACAGCAGTCGCAATGCCTGTTTCAAAGCTATGGAGATATGTGCGGCGATTCAATGCATTGCCTGCCCAGACTATCAAGCCTCCACTGCCGTAATGGTCGATTTCTCGGATATTGTAGTGCAAGTAGATGTTCTCTCCATATTCAAGTACGGCGAGAATCACTGGTTAGGCTGAACTGAGATTCATCAGTGAAGAGAACAATTGCTCATTGATTCATGCTGTCATTTAAGTGACGCAACTTACACCCCTTTAACACCCTCTTTGTGGGGGTCCAGAATTCTAGGGGGCCCAAAACCTGACTGACTCCAAGTAAGTATAGTTTTGCAATCCATTGTAAGATCTGGCTTGGGGTCCAGAATCTGACTTTGCAGGGTGGCTCTAATTTTGTCCTTTACGACCCTATGTCATCTCTATACTTTCTTCACCATTTTAAATGGACTCTCCCTGTTCGCAGAACTGAGCAGGATGCACAAACAGCAGGTCTTGCAAAAAACACTCTGTTCTAGAAGCAGTCACGCTTGAAATTCTGACTCCTGTGGCCGAATGCAATTTACGAGAGAGTTGAGAAGCTGTAGCATTCCTGTTAAGCTTCGTTATAATAGGCAGTTATCTTCTCTGGCCATCGTGGCTCTTGGACGATCTTACGGATCTGGTATCCTAAAATTAGGGATACCAGATTTCCCTAATTTGAACTCGAAGCTGTATGTAAAATTGAATTCTCAACAAATCTGGATTTGAGACTCACATGCTTCTAATCTACTCATAATTTGCCACTCGTATTTTATCAAATACGTTTGATTTGATACAAGAATTTAATTAAATACTACACTTTAAGTGTAGGAAAACATTTCTCTGAAATTTGTTATCAATACTCGCTAACAATGTCAACGAAAACATTGGCAGGAGTTTTGTTTCTGTAAATGACCTATCAAAATAAATATAGAACTTAAGTAGTAAAAACTCTTTTAATACTGTTCCGTAATCCCGGATTTCCATAAATTTGTGAAATAATACACAGCCTCACGAAGTTTTATCAGAGTTTCATCACATAGTAAAAATCTTAACAAACACAATTTAAGAATTACATACGTCATAAGCATCCGTTTTCCATTGTTCGGCGGAATTAATGTTAATGTTTCTTAAGTTTTTTCTTGGAATTTTCAGATATGGTTGCCCTTCACCCATTTTTATCACTTAAAATACTATTTTAAAATTTGATTTTAGATTTCTGAAGTATTAATAATGGTTGGAACAAATCGCCTTTTGCTTTTGAATGGCAGATTTGATGCGAAATTCATTTGATGAAGAAACCATGAATACTTCGAAGCATTTCAATAATGCGGCAGATGATAAGTTTAAAGGTAACGCATAGAAAGAAAAAGAAAAAGAAAAAAAAACGGAAGATAAGAAAGAGATAAAAAGAAAAGGAGAAGAAAGACGGAGGAATAAAGTTTTATTGAATCGAGAAGGAAAAAATAAATATGTTATCTTCCAATATGCGGAACTCAAATAGAACTGAAAAAAAAATTTCTTAAACCAAATTTTTTATCTTACTTCTTTTTGCGGTTTTTGTCAAAGGTTTGAGAGTTTTTTCCTCCTAATTCTTTAATTTCAAATAGAAATTTAACTCTCTAGAAAAAAACCAAAGGGGAAAAAAGTATTTTGTGGATTTTAAGAAATTACTTCCAGTGATTTTTCAAGAATGTTTCTATTTCATAGTAGTTTATTAAACAGCACAAGAAAGGTTTACTTATAGTTCAGTACTATTTAACATGAATTACATAATACAACAATATATTTATCCTAATCAAAATTAAAAGCAAGAGTTTAAATTTTTAACATAATTCAAAGATTACAATGTGTTAATTAAATCTTAAGAGAGAAAGCTTAAAAGCAATAATGCGCATGTTAGAAAATCCATTACTTAAAAAACATTTTTAAATATAAATGCAAACATTATGGCAGAGAAATAATTGGTAATATCATCAACATGAAAATCCCCGCATTTTCAGGGTAAAAAAATCCACATTTAAAATTAAAACATAATAACAATTACTATACAATGAAAATCATTCCACATTAAATTCACTGTATATAATCAAAAGAAACGCGTTCGTGATCAAAATATAATTTTATGTTATTACAATATTTACTTCATCCAAATGTGTCACCATAGCAGTTCTCACAGCTACACTTTTTAAAGAACAAAATCTAAATTTAATAAAAAAAGTTATTAGGCAACAATACTTATGTCTTAACAAGAACAAAGCTGTTTTATTACCATAATCACTTGTCTACCAAAGGTCTTTTTTTTTGAGGGAAAAGGCCCCCTTGTAATATTTTACAACATTGTATATAAAACTTTTAAACTAATTATATTTCAGATTATACCAATATTCTGTTATGTTCAATATTTGAGTCAAAACAGTAGGATGTCCATAGCTGTTTATGTTAAAATTTAACAATAGTAATAATAATAAATGCATTAGTTTATAAGGACAAAATATAACTACAGTATATCCTTCCAAAACTCTTTTTTAATTTATTAGTCATTAACAAATGCAGTCTTTTTGTAAACGCTTATGGAGGAGCTATTTGAATATTCAGATACAAAATGGTGATTTAAACATGGCAATTCAATGATAATTGCGTGCGTATACACTCCACACTCTTTTATGAAATATGTACACAATTTGTAACGAGCTGTATTCGTGATTCTTACTAATCCTTTAGAACAGGAGTACACAATTTTTTTTCTCTCCAGGCCGCATACACACGGCAGGTATTTCACGCGGCCGCAACATGCAGATAACGGAAAAAGCACAGTATAAGACCAAAGCAACATTGATAAACAAAATTGATCAAAATATTATAGAACTCTCTCATTTTTGGTTTTTATTTTAATACTATATTAATTTTTCTGTCAAACGCACCCACAAAAGTATTTATTTATTTATTTTTTTTTTTGAATTTTTACACAGAGTTATGGGATAATTTCTATTTTCTTTCATCTATGACCAAGCCTCTTGCTTACATTCTACTATTTAAAAAAAAAGAAAAGAAAAAAAAATTGATTGCAAAATTGATATATTTGATTGCTTGATGGATAGAATTTCCTTTTAAATTTTTTTGTACATTGTTCTTCAATAATTGAATTTCTTAGTGCAATGGGCTATGACCAAGCCACTCAAAAAAGACCACAAGTTGAGTATCACTGCTCTAGGGCATAGGTTCTCAACGTGGGCGTTTGAGGCTTTCGGGGGGGGGCCAGTAGATTACCCAGAGTAAGTTTGGGGATTTTGAGATGGTATTAAGGAGCAGGGGCAGATTAACCAAATATAGTCTAAAAAGACTTTAAAAAAACACTCTGATTAAGTACTAACAAAAGTAAACTTTAATACTGGTTATCTTATATTGATTGTGTATGTATTTAAAATTGTATATTCGTGGCAATCGCTATTTCATATTTGCAAGTAAAAAAAAAATTGGGGGCTTTAAAGAAATGTTCTTGTTTTCCCCGATTGGTAAGTAATTGTGGAAGGAGTAACATTTTGAAAGCACTCATGTTTCAGAAAACGCAAATAGAGAAAAACCACTTTAAAGTTTATAATTCTGAAAAAAAGAATTATAATAAGCTTAAATAAACGTAAAATACCACTTTAAGATATTAGTAATATATTTTTATTTAAAATAATTGCCTTTTCGTATTTTTCAACCAATACATTTTTATAAATGATTAATTAATTGCATCAATTGTACAATTGGGTATTAATTGCACAAGAAAATTCAAGAAAAATGTTAAAAATTTTTTTTTCTGTCATGACAGAAATTTTAGTTTTTTTCTTCACAAAATATTGAAGTATTATATTTGTATGAAAAATATATGAAGAATAAGAACTGAAATTATGAAATTGTAAATCAAAAATGCCTTAATTCAAAAAATTTACATGCTCACATTTTACAAAGAAAAAAAATGCAATATTGTATTGCCTCGGCAATATCTTGGATTATATATTACGCCTTTTTTTATAGTTATTATTTCTCTTTTTAAAATAGATTTTTTTTTTTATCAAAACGCTTGTGTTAGCTTTTTCTTCTAAAAAGGGAGTGTGGCCGAATTTCCTAATTTGTTTTCAAATGAAGTTTTATTCAACTTCTAACTTTCCGACTTGCACAAATGATATATCCATCGAAAGATAATAATGCAAAGAATAAGATTAAATAAAAATAAAAAAACCGACAGTTCGGTCATTTTGGAAGTACCAAGTCCCCGTAAAACAATGAACCGTCCTGAGTTTTTGCTTCTCAGAAGGACGATTGGCTTTTGGATTTAACTTTCCTTACCTATATTATGGGATATTTAAATAATTTAAATTTAAGATTACAAGAAACAGATTGCACTTTCCCAGCTTTAATTGACTATGTATCTTGTTTTGGGAAAACACACATTTTTGCTCTTTTATCTCAATTTTGGAGAAAAAAGATTAATGCATTTCACATTAATGCAGGAGCTATTAATAAAAGTTAATAATGCTCCGAGCTATAAAAAGTTTAAAAATTTAATATCCATTTTGCAGGATTCATTTAGTTCTAGGTTAGATGATTTTCAAGATGATAAAAAAAAGTTAAATTTTCATACACATCATTTTTTATAATTTAATCGTTACCCACCTGAAATCGAAATCGGAAATAATGATCTACACACACAGCACCATACACTCTAAAAAGAAAATATGAGCTCATTTCAACTGCAGGGATCCAAATTATATTGAATTTCGGAAAGTTTCACCACAACGAGGGATTTTCCAAATTTATACGATTTGCCTGCCAGATATTGTTGTAGGTTTGGGTCAACAGGTTTATGAACAAATGTTTTGTATTATGAACATAATAAAAGCAAAATATCGCTCGAAATTAACTAGTACACACCTTGCCTAATTTTGTTAGCCTCTTTGACAACTAATCTTAACATGCATGACTTGGTAAGAAAAATCAAAAATTCAAAAACCACATTTAGAAAATATTGATGGGCTTAGTAATTGTTTAGAATTAAAATGTTTCAAGTTACTCATTTTTATTTTATACCTAATCAAACTGATTAAACCAGTAAAAAGTTTATTAACAATAAACAAAAGCCTAAGTTTGTTCTTTTATCTTATTTATTTCATTACTTTAAAATTTTCACCACTTGCATAACAAATGTGCTCTTTGCGTATAAATTCCGTAAATAAGCCCATAAGTAACATTTTCCCACTTTTGCATATTCTTTTGCTTATTGGAAAAGTTGCAAGTGACATGCACAATTTTTTTTAAATCAGATAGTGGCACTCTTCCCAATAAGGGTGGCCGCCCCTGATTTAGACCACTGCCGTGGTTCATGTTGAAAGAATCCGGCGGGTCGTTCTAGGACTAGCATTATTGTTGAGGATCTTCCTTGGATGAGTAGTCATTCCGTGGATGTCCATAACTTTGGTAGGATTCAGACAGTGACTACATAATCATAATAAAGTACATGTTTTTAAAAAAATGTCTCAACTTTTGGGGAACCGTCACACTTCAGCGGGCGAGAGTTTGCTACAATTTGTAATTTGTAAGAACCCGATCATTAGGCAAGTTTTTATCATTAAAAAATTGGGGGTTGTGGTCTCATTTAGTTTTTGAGGGAAATTTAATGTATTTTTGGAATTTTTTTTATACAAGTTTCTATAATTTCAACTTTTTTTTTATACCTTATATTCCTCTTTTAGGTGAATAAGATATTTTTGATCCTAGGCTGTTGAGTATCGTCATCAGGACCGACGCTAGCCGTTTTGGCATCCCGGACAAAATTGTAAAATCCCTCCAAAGCAAAAAATTATAATTAAAAAAAAAGATACACACCAATAAAACTTGAATAATTCTTGCGAACAGAAAGGCAGAATAACAATATATATACAACAAAATTTGAAATTAAGGACATAATTACCGGTTGTTATTTCAAACGCGTAAGTTGTAAGAGAAGAAATCGCCCATTTCACCGGGCTAATTTCTTCGAAAAAGAGTCTACTGATGGCGGGGATAACAAGCGTTTATTTTAACTTATAGTAACTACACTCCAGACTAAAATAAGAACATCTCCTGTGGCTCTCTATCTACTAAAAACGCTTATTACCCCTGCCCCTTTTGGATAGCTGACACCGGACATCGTATGGGTGAAAGGAATGTCCATTGTGACCCTAACGCCTGAATGGGGAGAAAGTTACTAGTGAAAAATGTGTAACCACATCAAATATCATAATTTAATGTTATTGTTGTCAAATTTTATGATCATGATACTCTCGCCTCGAACCCTTCGTTTCAATATAAAGGAAAACCGAAACTAAACATACATAGTACAAACTAAAGAAATAAGATACTTTATGTGAAATACCAATTTAAAAAACCAAATAATATTTACAAAAAATACGGGAGTCCGGTTCGTCCGGCCGTAGAGCCGCCGCCCTTGTCCTCATTGGTGCCTGCCGACTTTGATAAACACAAGCTACGCATCCCCATATTGTCTCGGCAATCCTTCTGTAGTTTTGACCTCATACTTATTGACTATTTATTGTTTTTATTCTTTTCCTTCATGTTAAATATACTTTTAAATAACAAGCATCCACTTCAAATAAAAAAATTAAGTAATATAGATATGCTTGCTGTTTTGTCGAAAATCTCATTTTGCGCAGCGTAACCAAATTTGAAGTTGAGCCGAAGATGCATTTTTTTTTTTCTTCATCATAAGTAATCTTCACGGTTTTTATTGAACTTAAAAACATTATTTTAAAATGATAAAAATGTAATAAATTAAAGAGTAAAATTAAATAGTTTTCTACTTCTAATTATTTCATCAAGCATCTGTGTTTGGAATCATTGCTCTATTGCTTTATGAAAGATTACAATAACTGTACTGTAGCACATATCTACATAATTAAATTTAACAGTATGACATTTTTTTTATAGAATTCCTATTATTAGTTTACTCATCCTATATATATATATATCTTGTTCAAATTTTCAATCGTTAATAAAATACTTTCTATTCATCCATTCAAGTTCAAATACAATTTTATACTCTTAGTGGATGGTACTTGATTTTAATACATTTTTAAAAATATTTATTCATTAATTAAATTAAAAAGAGAATAAATAGTAATAAAAATATTAGTCTGACATCATATATAGAAATTAAAATCCTTCGTTGTGTCCCTGTAGTGCAATTGATAACGCGTTGGACTTCTGATCCAAAGGTCGTGGGTTCGATTCCCACGTGGGATGGACTAGTTTCTGAGAATGTGATTTCTCTTTTACTATATTATTTTATTAGAATAATTAAATTTAATTAATGGATAAATAGTAACAAACAAACAAAAAATAATTCAACACTATATACAGAAACGTAAAGGAAAATCGCTTTCTCTCTATTTTGTCACTTAATATTATGATTCTGTCATATGTTTGTACATGTTTACATTAATTGTGAAACTATTTACTAAAAAGTAACTCAAATAATTTTTTTTTGTTGATCTAAGTAGGAATTAACTTGAAAAAAATTGTTTTTATATTACTTGTTTTTTAAAAACGTTCAACATGATTATTGTTGATTTGTATTGTATGATTCTCACTCTCAGTTAAAGTGAGCAATGTTATTTTTAGGTCATTTTTAAAATCCCTTACGATTGTTTTTTTTTTTTTTTGTTTGCCAATTTTTAGGTCATCACTATCTCTAGGCCCCAATAACACATTACAACAATCAAACATTACCGATGTTTGATTTACGATAACATTTATTACTTACTCATGACCTCTGCAGAAGGAAATGATTTCTGGAAAGGTCTCTTCATAAAAATAGTACGAAGAGCTTTTATCTCTATATCTCGCTATATCATTATGTTTCTTTCTTTAATCCAGGGCCGATCCTAGCAGGTGTGCCGCGCGTGCACCGCACGCGGGTGGCAATGACAAAAGTCACCCGTAGGCCTCATACAGTTCTTTCAATCAAGCACAATTTTTTAACGAATTTTTCAAAACAAAACTTATAATAAGTCGAATTAATATGCCGAATTTGTAACACTTATTTATAAATCAAAATAAATCCCAATTTCTCGACAGCATAGCATAATTTAAAAAAAAAATAGAATGTTTGGGTATAGTGTGTTGGTCCATTGTCCATTAATGTCTACTCTTTACACACATATATCATATGATAGCAAAATTCGTGGCAGAGCCGGCAATACTGCAATAGAAAAGATTTTCTTGCTTATCAGCGACCCTGCGGCGCACTGTAGATCTATCCTTGACGAAGACGTTTCATAAACTATTTTTGCAAAAGTTTCTTTACGAAAATTTCCAATATGCACATAATATTAGCTAAAACACATAGGAGTGTTTAAATTGAATATTCATTCGAGGGATTAAATGTTTTCAATTTACAATAATAGCCTTATAAATTATAAAAACAAAAGAGAGGGAAAAAGTTATTTTTTAATCTATTTGTATTTTTATTAATATTTTACTTTTTACTCTTATGCAGGTAGAAAAGATAATAATGTCAACTTTAAGTATTAGTCAAAATATGAAAAATTCTATAGGTGTTCGCACGTGGGCGGCCAACACCCTAGGATCGGGCCTGCTTTAATCCGTTAGTTGTTGATGTGTGTATTTTAATCCTGTGGGAACATATGAAAAACAAGTGAAGAAGAACAGAAAGCGTACAATACAACAAAAGAATATACACATTTATTACAGGTGATGATCCCAGCATATAACAAGAAGAGGTGCACTGCTTTCCTTTTGAGACGGGAATCCATTACAGGGGAATTCCGACTACTTTCCCGAAGAGGATACAACCATGTCTTACTCGGGATTCGAACCCGATCCCACTCGGTTACAAGCCGAGGGTCATAGCCACCATACTGGGTGGGTGACTATCCGTTAGTTGTAGGTGTTTATATTAAGATAATATATACGAGTCTACAAAAGGTGTTTTTATTACCTCTTGAAATTTCTTGGATTTATATATACAAGGACCGTTTGTTATAAAATCAAACGGGAATTATCACAGAAGCGCATCACAGTTCAACGGAAAAGTAAAAGCTAATGTGTTGACTCATCTTAGAAAGATAATACGTTCAAGTTTTTTCAATATAATAAGCAATCCATAGTTTCTCGACAAAATATAAAAACTTATTAACCCGGAAGTGGTCGCGTGGGGCACAGAGACCCAGACTCACGAAATCATCAATTTTGTGAAAACTATTTATTTGTTACCAATGACCTTAACAGCATCTTCTTATATGACAGTATTCATGAGAGCTATATATATAAAATGCATTTGTCACATATCTCCCTCTTTTTTGGGAGTGGCAAACGTTTTCTTACAATCTTAAGGTGCTTGTTTTGATTGAGTTCTCCGCGCGGCCATTTTTGCTCCAACATATTTTCTATGAACATGCTACATTTTTCCCTGTGAACTACGTAGTGGTTTTGATTGCCGTGTTTTACGACGTATTATGGTTTATAAATGTAAATGAGCAGAATATAAAAAAAGAAATGAGCATCTGGGATCTCTATTGTAGGAAGTTGAAACTGAAAAGCAAGGGAAGAACCTGCTGAAATAATGCATATTAATCATGATAGCGAAAGTAAATTCTGAGAAAAGGGATGCACATGAAATATTTGAGTTGAAAGAGGAAAATTTTCAAATGCTACCTAAAGAACTCCACCAAGAAAAACATAAAGCCATAAGTGTACTACATGACAGTTTCGCCCTGTCAAAAAGACACAAGCAGAAGAAAAAGTTCAACGCATGCTATTTGCCAATCATCAAAAAACAATAAAGCTACAATAACTTGAACAAAATATGACAATTTTGCTTGCAAATAAAGTTCCTGTAATGTTAGTGAAAGTGTCTGTGATTTGTGTCTTTTATTAAAGTTACGCACATTTGAAACTTGGTTCAGTTTGATTGATATTTTTTCTCAAATTATGAAAGAAAAATTGAAAAGTCCTTAAAAGAAGAGTATTCTTTCTCTTAGTTAAATTATTCACTGGAATAATGATTTTTGTCATGTACAGTAAAAATAATTATATAAAAAGGATTGGGGTAACTCAGTCACCCCACGCGACCATTAACGTTGATATAGAATGCGCGCCTTCTCCCGGGTTAAATCAGACGTGTAAAAACATTTATACTCACGAATTACTCTAAATCAGGATTTGGCGGCAAACACACACAGATGCAGTTGTTAAACCTAGTTCTGATCGAATGTAATGTCGAAAGGAATGAAAACACATTGCTAATTGTTACTGTAATTTTATAACCTTGAAGAATATCAAACTTACTTAATAATAACACTCTTTTCATCAGGTTAGAAAAAGAAGCCATAGTACAATGACCTTTAAAAAAAGGTGTTTCTTCTTGGAACTTTAACGGTTAAAAAACAAATATCGAACATCGAAGAGAGATAATGTTTACTCTCACATCATATTTTCATTAAAAAAAATAACAGCGCATAAAAACTTATTAACTAGTGATTACCAATCTGATGTGTCACAAACGATTATGACTTCTAAACAGCTAAAATAAATTCATGGGGAGTAAAAAAATATATGAAACAAATACCAAAAATAATACAAATATGAAAACTTTTTTGTACTGTAACGTTTTTTTTTCTATCCCTTCGCATTACAAAGCGGCGTCTTTGAGCAGCTAAAATTACCTCTTGCATATCTTCAAATGATCTCATAAAAAATCCCAGAAACTCTTCTTGGCATTATAGAAATCATAAATAGCTAAATACCTTCAGAAAATCTTTTTCATCTGACATTACTCTGACAGCCCAATAGCCATAAACCTCAGATACTTTCACTGTTCATAGAAATCGAGCCTCAAGTGGAATTTTTGAGAAATTAAAAAGAAATGCCGCCTTGAGAGAGCGAGTTTTGAGAGACAGACTCGATATATCCATCAGAGAAAGCAGACTATGTGTGTTTGTTGTCTCGTCCTGCTCAAATCCCGATACTGCAGTGGTTCTTAAACTGTGGTCCGCATACTCCCGGGGCTGTGCAGCTCTTTTCTAGGGGGTCTGTGAAGGCCAGTGTCAACATTTTCTCTTTTACAGGCTCTAAAAGTTCTCGAGGAAAAATTGAAATATGTGCATTGTAGACTAGATCACTAAATTGCTCCAATGAAAAAACTTTTTTTGAAAAATCTCGATCAAGAATATTTTTTAGGTTTTTATTCAATTCCTACTATTAGTTCACACTCTCCCTATACATATTTATCTAAATATGTTTCTTGTTAAATTTTTCAATCGTTAATAAAATACTTTTTATTCATTCTCTCAAGTTCAAATACATTTTTTTAAACCTGTAGCGGATGATGTTAATACAGTTTTTTTCAAATATTAATTCATTAATTCTATTTAATTAATGAATAAATAGTATATATATAACAAGCAAAAAATAATAATCCAACACCACATATAAAAAGGAAAATCGCTCGTTGGGTCCCTGGATTTCTAATCCGAAGGTTGTGGGTTCGAATCCCACCTGGGATGGCCTAATTTCTGAGAATGTGATTTCTTTTTTTATTGTCCTATTTCATTAGAAGAATTCAATTTAATTCATGAATAAATAATAATAAACAAAAATAATAGTCCAAGAAAGGAAGATTGCAAGGAAAATCGCCTGGTATTTTGCCACTTAATATTTGATTGTCATATGTATATACATTTTTATATGAATTATAGTTTTTTAATAAAAAGTAACTAAAATAAAATTTTTCTTTGTTGACCTAAGTAGGAATTGACTTAATTTACCATTACTACAACGTAGTCTTTTAAATTAAATGTTTACTGTTTCTCCAAAAGGGGCAAAAATATGAGTTAAAAAAGTACGTATAAATAGCAAAAGCAGTCTTAGGATTATAGAGGAACCTTTAAATCACACAGTTATGTGTTGGGAGTCTGGGTGGGGTGTTCAAAATCTTGGGGGGTCAGTGATATCAGGTTGATACATAAAAGGAGGACATGGCGTTGGGAAGTTTAAGAACTAATGCAGTATTGTTTTGTAATGTAATTTTTCTAAATAATGGCTGTAGAAGTCTAATTAAATATCTCAATCGAATTAACTCCTTCTTTCGTCTGATGCTACTTAGCATTTCTCTCAATATGTTGCAATACATATAAATTAATAATGTTTTCCTTCTATGCAGTTATTCCTTTTTTCTACAGTAAAAAGTTTTAAATGGTAACAACTAGAGGAAAAAAAACTATGTTATATAAGTAATAAGTAATACAAATTGTTGAAATTTCCAAAAATTCATAAAACGTTGTCAAAATGTTCTAAAAAATTCAAGTAAAACGAACAACCAAAAATATGTCACAATTCTGGATGGGTAATTGAAAACCGATATAAATCTGTTTTTTAAACCATTTTAAAAATGTGTATATTCTTATAATCTTTAATGTTAGTAGAAATTTTATACACAAATTACGAATGCTTAAAGATTAATGGATGAAAGACTACATACCATCGAAATTTTTCTAACGATTAAAAAGAATAAAAAAGGCAAGGGAAGTAATTATGGAAAAGAATTTCGGTAAGAAAAGTAAATGGTTTCAACACGATACTGCAAGAAAGAAAGGAGATATTTTTGATCATTAGAAGCAGAAAAAGGCTATTTTTCGAAACATTTACTCTACTGAAAGGGATTATACGATACTACGAAATTTTGGTACTAGGATTGCAAATTTCCCGGATGTTTAATTATTCCGAGATGGAAATAATTTTCATTCTTATATTCCCCTGAAATCGATGAGCAAGCTTAATTCTACAGAAAATGTAATATAAATAGAATTCAGTTTGGAAAGGTCAGAATATAACAATGTTTGTCTTATCTAAAATGTTCTAAATATTTTTTTAGTCTCTACAAGAAGGAAAGTAAAATAAAAATTATGTATTTCTATAAAGATATATTTTAGAATAGATTTGTATTTAACAGAAAATTACCTCATGCATAAAAAATGATTTTTTTACATTAAAAACTATAAAGGGGATAAGAAAATATTTTTAGCTGTTTTTTAAACTGAAGGTAAAAAGAAAATATACGTACACATATTAAGGAATAATAATTTAACTGGAAATCGATTTCTGTGTATTATTAAGCATGGAATTTTAGAAAAAAAAATACTATTCAATAAATATCTAGATCATTCAACTCTTTATTCTCAATGTTGGGAAGGGGGGGGGGGGGGGGAGGCACATTAAATTTATCGTATATTAAAGTCCTCCTATTGGCGTGGAACTTTGGAAAGGGGGTGCCAGATTAAATGTAGTTTTTATCATTTCAATGTGGTGCAAAATTATGAGGTTCGTTGCCAATAGCCTTCAAATAGTTTTCAATTACTACTAATCAATCATTTTCAGTTATTTTTCAAAAACTGTACAGTTGCCTTAAAAAGTAAAATTAAAAGCGAAAAAAGTAAAATTGCACTTTTAAAAGGTTTACAGTAATTTCCAAAATAGAGAAGTAAGTGATAGTGATAGATGTGAAGTTGAAATATTCCAGCCTCTGACAATAAAGTTCGGTGAATAAATTCAGAACTGTCAATCTGGTAACACTGGCGAAACAAAACGATGTACATGCGTTGCGGCAGGTGCTGATCATCTGCCCACACCGTTGTTCAGTTGTGTGTTCCCTGTTAGACTTGTTTTAGAAAGTGTTTGTTTAGTACGTTGGTTCTTAAAAGAGAACAGGAAAATGAACGAACAAAAGATGAATTTAAAATTTTGTTTCAAGCTTGGAAACACAAAGAAACTTATGCGATGCTGGTACGTGTTTATAAAGATCAAGGACTGTCCATAAAGGGTGTGTACGAGTGGTTCACCCGTTTTCGAAAAGCAGGGAAAGTGTTTCTGACAACCCCTTAGCGGAAGACTTGCGACCTCCGTCAGTGATGAAAACATTGAGAAAGTGAGGAAAATAATCACCAAAGATCGTCACTTAATTGTGCGCATAATAGCTGATGAACTGCATATTAACCGTGAATCCGTGCGACAAATCTTTACCCAGAATTTAGGATGAGAAAAACGTGTTATCGATATTGACGATATTCCTAATTTCTAACGAAACGTGACAAAGCTTTTGAACTCCATTCACCAAGAAAATTTCTTACAAAGTTTCTAGGATGTGTGCAGCAGATCTCAGTGGTGCATAGTTATGGGAGGGGACTATTGCGAAGGACAGTAAGGTAACTTGCGTTAATATTTCATCTGCGTTAAGGTTACAGGACTATTCACCGAACTTTATTGTCAAAGGAAGGTTGTATATGATATATATATATGTAGGGTTGGATATGTGCCCTGTCATATCCCCTCCCCCTGTTACTTAGAGTGGAACAGTCCACGCTGACGTCCCACCCCACCAAGAATGTTCGACAAAAGGACACAAGGGAAATAACGGAGACGGAAGTTAGAGACGCTAAGCTCTAGACATAGTAGAAAGACGTTCTCCTTTGGTATTTAATATATTTAAAGTATTTCATCCTTTATTTTGTTAAATAAAGCATTTATCATCATTAGGTTGTAATCATTTTCTCATATTTTGGGGCTCGACCTTTCTCTTGCATATTAAGAAAAATCTCATCTAGACGTGAAAAAAAATTTTTTTTTAAGACACGTTAATATTTTTCTTCAATGGACACTATAGTAGACACTTTCTTTTTTTTTTATTCATATAGTGCTTAACAAACGGGTTCTGGATTTATTGTACGGACTGCTCCCCAACCCCAGGTAAGCAAAATTTAATTAAATGTATTTTTTATTTGCTTATTTTGGCTTTCAAATTACTGTATTTAGTAGTTTTAACTCAGAGTGTGATAAGGAAATTTTGATTACAACCTTGCACCGTCTATAAATTTTAAAATTAATTTTATATATTAAGATGTCCTGTAAAAATATTAAATTAGGCGATATTCCCATAATTGCCAATTAGTTGAAATGTGGTACAACTCGTGCTGTAAAAACATTAAACTCTATATTAGGATTCACCGAATTTGACCTTTCTTCGCGAAATAAAATAAGAAATTTTTCCACATTCCCTAAAGAGTTTAGAGTCGAAGAACGCAAAGAAAAAATTCTAATCTAATTCTTATTGCCTGATTTCATCTCAGTCGCTAATTTATTGCATTTAGACGTAGAAACAAACGAGCAAAATTTATACAATAGTATATTTAAAGCTTTGGCGAACTTAAATGAATTCCAACTAACATTAAATAATTCGGAGATATTCTTTTCTGAAAGTGAAAACGTAGCTTATACTAAGAATCTATCCACGTTTCAAAAACGAACAGCAAAAGATCACCCCTCGTTAGCCAGGAATTTTTCACCGCAGGAATTCACCAACACTCCCCTTTTCAACATCTGGTCAGCAACGTAACCCTACCCAGCGTTCAAGGTTATTCTTTTGCCGGCACATCAAAACGCTTAATCTCTTTGTACACAAAATACTTTTCCTCCCCATTCAAATTATGCTTCCTTTACATAGATGAATACTCGGTTTTAGACTTAATTGCGCGATATCTCAGCGACTAGCAGAAAATTTACTAGTGAAGATTTTTATTCTGTAAATAGTTTCTTTCGCGATATTGAAGAAAATTTTGATTTATTCCCAGCTATCAGTTCTCAAAAATTAATTTCCGCAAAACGTTTAGTTTGTGGAACTGCTAAATAATTTCTTTTTTCACAAAGAAATTTAAATACCTACGAGTCATTTAAAAATGTTTTAATTGAAGAATTTTTGGATTCAGTTACTTCCACAGAAATTCACCGCGAATTAGAAAAAAGAAAAATGCATAAAACTGAGACTTTAATGCAATATTTTAATTCCATGCGTGAATTAGCAAATAGATGTGATTCAAATATTGACGAAGCATCAGTTATCCAGTACGTCATTAATGGAATTGATGGACCTCTCTCTCGTTCAGATAAAATAATTCTCTATGGTGCAATCTCATTTTTTGAATTTAAACAGAAATTACTTACCTATGAAACTGTCATTAAAAACAAGGGAATACATAGCTCTAATTCACCGGATTTTCGTCTCGTTCATATGACAGCCGAGGAAGTGATTCTAAACAACAAAGCTTCCAAAGAAAACCAACAAAATTTAATGTTTCTGAAGCAGCTAAATATCTCTAACGTTGTTTTACTTGTAATGATATAGGTCACCAACCAAAATCTTGTCCTAATCATTCACGTGGCCCCAGATGCCTCTCATTTAATCTTTATGGTCATAACTCATTTGAATGCCGACGAGATAATTTAAATAACACTTCTACACCACCTTCTGGTGTAAATGCTGTGCATGAATTACCTTCTCCTATTAATATGTGTAAAGACGTATTAATTTTTGGCCGTAAAATTAACGGATTAGTAAACACATGCAGCAATTTAACACTACTAAGAAATTCGACTTACATAAATATAGATGAACTGCCACTGAAACAAAAATCAATACATTATTAACAGGTTTTGGGTTTTCGCGAATTAATGTGATAGGAACTTTTGTGATTCTGAAATTACCATAGATGATCAAACTTTTCCTGCTACTATTTCTGTTGTACCAAATTCTTGAACAAATTATGACCTCATAATCGGTTGTGACATAATTAAACAAGCACATATAAATATATCGCCTACAGGAGTAAAATTTTCACAAATTTTAAGACCATCTGATAGTGTAAATGAAAATTTTATTATGACGATCTCTGACGATTCACCCACATTTGATATCGGTCCAAATGTTTTTCAACATAATCGAGCTGAAGTCGAACAACTGCTATCGACATACACGCTTAAAAAAACAAAAACTGTAAACATTGAGCTTGATATCACTCTTAGAGACGTCGAACCGATATTTCATAAGCCCCGACGTTTGCCATTTGCCGAACGAGATATAGTGGACGCTCAAGTTGATGAATGGACTGAAAATGGAATTGTTGAGTCGTTTTCATACCCTTACGCTAGTCAAATTGTGGTAATAAAGAAAAAAGATGGAAAATCAAGAGTTTGCATTGATTATAGACGTTTAAATCACAAACTCATTAAAGATAACTATCCTCTTCCTTTAATTGACGATATTTTAGATTGTCTCCAAAATGCTAAAATATTTACTACTCTAGATCTAAAAAATGGATTTTTCCATGTCGCGGTAATTGAAAAGAGCCCTAAATTTACTAGTTTTGTTACTCCCAATGGTCAGTATCAGTTAAGACGAATGTCTTTTGGACTAAGTACTTGTCCTTCCACCTTTAGGCGGTACATAAATATCTTTTTCTGACATCTGATTTCTAAAAGTATTGTTCTCCCATATATGGATGATGTTGTTATTCCCACTGCTAATGAGTCCGAAGTCCTTGAATATCTAAAAATTGTTCTCGAGGTAGCTTGTGATTACGGACTTGAAATAAATTTTTAAAAATGTCAATTTTTACATAATAAAATTGAGTTTCTTGGCCATATTATAGAAAACGTTCGATTGTTTCCTTTCCCTTCAAAAACTAAAGCTGTTATTATTTATCCAGATTTTAAAAATATTAAAAACTTTCGTCGATTTCTTGATCTTACTGATTATCTTAGAAAGTTTTTACCCTCATATTCGATCATAGCAAAACCTTTGAGTGACCTCCTTTGTAAGGACTCCCCTTTCCAATTTCATGCTGAACAACGGGCAGCATTTCAAAAATTAAAATACTTACTTTCCCAACAACCCGTTTTAAGTATTTTTAATCAAAATTCTCCCACTTGAGATTCACACTGACGCATCAATTGACGGCTTGGGTGCAGTCATACTCCAAAAATTCATACATGACAACCAGTTTCACCCTGTATTCTACATGTCAAAAAAGACCTCAGACAATGAAAGAGAGTACACTAGTTTTGAAATAGATGTCCTTGCAGTGGTCGAAGCACTCAAGAAGTTTCGCATCTATGTACTAGGAACATCATTCAAAATTATTACTGACTGTGACGCCCTCGTCAAAACGTTAAGTAAAAAAGAGATTAACCCGAGGATAGCCAGATGGGAACTTTATCTCCAAGAATTTAACTATACAATAGAACACCGTACAGGCTCAAAGATGGCTCATGTGGATGCTTTCACTCGACCTCCACATTGTATGCTAATCTAAAATAGTGTCCATCTTCAATTTATCAAAGCATAACAGGTTGATGACCAAATAACAGCGATAAAGACGCTTCTAGAAACAATGCAGCATGACAACTATGTCGTAAAAAACAAACTTCTGTACAAAACAGTCAATGGTACCGATTTACTTGTGGTACCTGACGAAATGCATGCTACCATCATTAAAACTGCGCATGAACGTGACCATTTTGTTCTGTTCTATGCACACAAGATTTACTTAGTAAAGACTTTTACATCCCACGAATTAAAGACAGTTTTAAAATGTATTAAAAACTGTGTTACATGCATTCGCACAAACGGAAAACGTGGTAAACAAGATGGTATGCTTATGGTATCCGACTACGTTCGGAACTGTGATTTTGTAAAACGTGTAAATGGATAATATTTATGATATTTAGGGTCACTTAGATTAGAATACATGTATAAAATTGTTTTAAGGACATTATGACAAAAACAATTATTTAAATACAATATTTTGGCAAAAAATTAACTTAGAATAACCTTTTTTCCAAATGTTCTCCTTTTGTAAAAAATGCTTCTATTGTATTAATAATTTACCTGTATTCAGCTCAGACCTCTGTACAGAGGCTCAATACTGTCAATACTCTCACGTACCCCACCTGCAAGAAATCTCGAACTCAACTTTTCAAAGAAGCATCAAAATTACTCCATTTGAATTTCTTTTCGGCCCCAAGAGGAAGTCTTGCCAGGGCATTGAGATTGTCCAACTTCTTAACGATGAGATTACAGCTCAATTCCAACAACAACGTGATGCTCTCCGTCAAGATGCCAAAAAGCAAATCTGCAAAGTTCAAGATGAGAATCGCCGCATGTACAATATCCGGCGCAGACAAGCTCATAAATATCAACTACACGACCTAGTAGCAATTAAACGCACTCAGTTTGGTCCAGACTTGAAACTTAAGCAAAAATACCTCGGACCGTACAAAGTTACAAAAGTCAAGCACAATGACACTTATGACGTAGAAGTGTAATTTCGTCAACAGACCATCAAAAACGTCTACTTGTGCAGAGTTCATGAAACTCTGGCCAAAACAAATTAACTCTACTAGACTTCTCCATTAAAAACTGTTCACATTTTTTCTTTATGTGAAAGACTTTCATTATGGACATTATCAACAGACTTTTTATTTATTTATTTTCCCATATATATTTATACATATATACACAATCCCTTTAAAATTTATATATATATATATATATATATATATATATATATATATATGTAGTAATATAAAATAAAAGTGAAGAAGTACTAAAACCTACAGTGCTAAAGTAGGAAGAAATTGAAATTCACCAGACACAACAAATGTAGATACAAAAAAGTCTTTGGACTAAACTGGAGACCTATTATGATTTCTAAAGCTGCCGCTGAATTAGGCCAGCGAATTAGGGTTAGCAATGCTTTATGGATCCAACCATCCCCGTACAGCAGAAACTTTCGACATAATAGGGGAAAAAAACAAGTTGAAAAGTTAAGCCTAATACAACACGAGGAAGAAAAACCTGATAATATATTAAAATGAAGCTAAGAAAAGAGAAAAATAA